>NW_004624730.1:29027885-29051236 GCF_000247695.1 Heterocephalus glaber
AGGAAATGAAGAAGTCAAATTGTCATTATTTGCAGATGACATGATATTGTATATAGAAGACCCCAAGAACTCCACCAAAAGTCTTCTAGACTTAATAGCCAAATTCAGTAAAGTAGCTGGATACAAGGTCAACACATAAAAAACAGACTCACTGAGAGAAAAATGGGGCAATCAATTCCTTTCACAATAGCATCCAAAAAACTGAAATACCTAGGAATCAACCTTAGAAAAGAAATCAAAGCCCTGTACTCGGAAAACTATAGCACTCTGAAAAGAGAGACTGAAGTTGATATCAGAAAATGGAAAGACATCCCTTGCTCCTGGGTAGGAAGAATGAATGTAGTGAATATGGCCATACTTCCAAAACTGCTATGTAGATTCAGTGCAATCCCAATTGAAATTCCAGCAGCGTACTTCACAGACCTGGAGAAAACAATCTAAACATTCATGTGGAACAAGAAGAGATCTAGAATAGCAAAAGTATTACTAGGTAATAAAGACAAGTTAGGGCGTATCACAATCCCCATCTTGAAAGAATACTACAAAGCTACTGTGATAAAAACAGCACAGTACTGGCAATGAAACAGACCTGAGGACCAGTGGAACAGATTAGAAGATGCAGAAACAACTCCAGACACACTCAGCCATCTCATCTTTGACAAAGAAGCCAAACACCCTCACTAGAGGAAAGATGGCCTCTTTAATAAATAGTGCTGGAAAACCTGGGTTTCAACTTGCTAAACATTAAAGCTAGATCTGTATCTCTCACCATGCACTAAACTAAAATCAAAATGGATTAAAGGTATAAATATTAAAACAGAAACACTAAACCAGCAGGAAGAGAGGTTAGGAAGAACTCTTGAAGACATTGGTGTAGGAAAAGATTTTATGAACAAAACCTCAGTTGCCTGTGAACTAGCAAAAGCAATCAACAAGTGGGATTTCTTCTTACTAAAAAGCTTCTGCATAGCAAGAGAAACCACCAACAGTGTGAAGAGACAATGCACAATGTGGGAAAAAATTTTCACCAGCTGTCCCTCAGACAAATGTCTATTATTTAGGATCTATAAAGAATTTTTAAAAAATCAGACCCTTCAAATTTAAAGAAACAATCAAAAAATGGGTATCTGAAATGAACAGACATTTCTCAGACAAACAAGTAGAAATAGCAAATAAACATGAAAAAGTGTTCAACACCACTGGTTATTTGAGAGATGCCGATGCAAACAACACTGAGATTCCACCTCACCCCAGAAAGAATGGCTGCTATTAAGAAATCATCTAATAGCAAATGCTGGTGGGGGTGTGGGGAGAAAGGAACCCTTCTCCATTATTGGTGGGAGTGCAGACTGGTACAACCACTGTGGAAATCAGTATGGCGGTACCTCATAGAACTAGGACCGAAAGTCCCATTTGACCCATCTATTCCCCTGGGGGGTATCTTCCCCAAAGAATTAAAAGAATCCTACCACAGTGATATATGTGCTCCCATGTTCATAGCAGCACAATTCGTAATAGATAAAACTTGGAAACAACCCACTTGCCCATCAACTGGAGACTGGATAAAGAAAATGTGGGGCTTTTTTTTTTTTTTAATAAAATGTAGTATTACTCAGCCATAAAGAATGAGAAACTAGAGACATTCATAGCTAAATGGATAGACATTGACACCATACTCTTTTTTTTTTAGCTAAGAATATGATTTCTCAAGCCAGAGAACTCAGGTTCAAATCAAGGCTTCATCTCGAATAAGTCACTTAACTTCTCAGTGCCTGATATAATTAGGGCAATGATGGCATTTACCTCAGACGGTTATAGTGAGGATTAGATTAATGTAAAGATTTTAGGGTAGAAGTTGGCAAGTAGTAAATATATATAATATTTGTAATTGCAAAGAACATTTGAATTGATCTTCTTGACAATAATTACAGCAATTATCAGTTTCTGGTAAAAGTACTCTTTGATGACTGGATTTTTCATCAGTGTTTACACTGATGGCCTGATGGAAAACAGGAACAAATTGCAAGATGTAAAATAAATGATACAAAACTTGAGGAGAATTTAGCAACACGAATATAGTCACAATGAAGATAAAAGATTTGAAAGAGCCAAATCTAAGTTAATTTGCTTTTCTTCTCATCCCCAAATTGTGTTGACAGCTCTGAAACAACAATGCCTCTCCTTCAAATGCAAAGATTCTTCCTTTTGTTTGCAAGCTATTCATATGGCAATCACTGAGTCATTTCTTTTGTAAATTTGCCTTTTATCCTGTGGTTGAAGTGACTGGCTTCACTTCAAGATCATATTATTTGGTATTTAAGTAGCTAAGTAATTCTATGGCTTTCACATCCCTGAGAGCTTTACTCAGTCATCCCATAGCTATGATATCTTGCATACTGGACACAGTACTTATTCCAGCATTTATACTTTGAATATATTTTTCTTAACATTTCTTATAATCATCTGATTTTGGTAAAAATAGCCCTCAAACTTAGATTACATATATCAATGTCTTTCTTGCTTGCCTAACACAGAACTAAGGGTTGTTCTAATAAGAGCCATGGGCCAGTGCAGATTTGTGACACAAGTGGGCCTATCCTATGGGTTTTCCAAATCCTGTGTGTTACAATTTGTGTTTAGATGTCCCCTAAAAGCCTCATGCTGTCAAAGGTGGGGCTTTTTCAGAGGTGTGTGGATCTAGAGAGTGTCATGCTGAAATTGATTCAGGGTACAATGCTAGGTTCAAGGGCACTAGGATTAAAGGGGTGAGTGCTGCCTGCTCTAAGTAGTCTGGATAAGATAGAAGTCCCATTTGACCCAGGTATTCCCTTGCTTGGTATCTTCCCAAAGGAATTAAAAGCATTATACCACAGCCACATATGCACACCCATGTTTACAGAGGCACAGTTTGTAACAACTAAATCTTGGAAATAGCTCATGAATTGGTGACAGGATAAAGAAGATGTGGTTTTTAAAAAATAAAATGGAGTACTACTCAGCCTTAAACAATGATAAACTAAAGACATTTCTAGCTAAATGGATGCACATTGAGGCCATACTCTTAAGTAAAATAAACAGGACACACATGTGTAAATAACAAATTGTTCCTCTGATGTGAGAAATTGAAAGTGTAAATGAGGACCAAAATGTATAATAGATAATGTGAAATAGGAAGAAAAGGCTCAAAGGGGAAGGAAAAGTGGGGGGAGGGAAGGTAGGGAAAGAAAAAAATTTGAGAAAAGAAGTAAAAAATGGAAGCAAAGTTTTTGTAAATAGGGAGGGTGGAAGGTTGGAAGGGAGAGAAGAGGAATGGGAGAAAAACAAGAACCAAGATATATCATCTACAGGTACAAATTCCCAATTATGAATGGGATTATAATGTATACCTAAAATGTACCAATAAATTTACCAATAAATTTAAGGGGAAAAAAAAGAAAGTAGAGCTGGGTGTGGTAGCTCTTGCCTATAATCCCAGTATTCTTGGAGGTTAAGGCAGGAGAATCACAACTTTGAGCCCAGCCCAGGGAATTTAACATGTTAGGGAGACCTTGTTTCAAAATAAAATACTACAAAAATGGCTGGGATGTAGCACAATGTAAAAACCTTGGGTTCAATCCCAGGTACTGGGGAAAAAAAAGACAGAGTAGATTTATCTCACGCCCTGCCTGTGCTGCTGAGGTTCTGGTTGTCTAGTGGTCCATGCTGGGGGTTTTTCTGGAGGGAATACTCTGTGTTGGTTAATTCTGATCAACAGTTAGTGACTTTCAGCAGGAAGGAAGGCTTGCGTTTAAAGTTTAAAGATTAAGAACAAGAAAAAGAACATGGTTTTAAAATGGGAAGAATTCAGTTTCAGTTAGAATCTCCCATTGCTTCAGTTGATTTTTGGTTCAGTGGAGCCCCCCATACTGTGGTTCCGAGGCTTCAGCTTTGGGAAAAATACTGTGTCCAGTTTGCTATGCTTCCTGTCTGCAGAACAGAGACAAAACTATGTTCCCTTTCTCCACCCCCCCCCCAAGTTATAGAATTTTTATTGCTTTAAAATACTATACAAAAAATATACCATGTATATCTTAACAGATCCACAAATGATCCAAATTAAATGTTTTTTCTATGTTTCAATAATTGGAGTTGCTAGGATAATCCAGTTAGAGTTGTCTTCATTGATTACTTTGACCTAAGCTTATTTCCCACAAACTCTGTAATTTAAGGACTCTGCTTTGTGTAAGGTTCTTAAATATCTGAGATTTCATAAATATCAGATTTCTTTCTCCTGTTTTGTTATAATGTTAAACACAAAGCAGTAAAAGTAGCCAGGGTCACTTGCTGGCAGTCCTGCTAATCGATGTTTCAAATTTCCTAAATATCTCAATTTATAATACCAAATCTGCCACAAAGGATACTGTGAATTTCTAAATCCATATTTATTTTTCTGAATTCATCTTTTTACTTCTAAGAGCAGAGTACTGTTTAATAGATTAAATAATTTTTAAATTAGGAATGTGTCTGGGAAAGGGAGTTTCCCATTTTTTTATAGCCATCCCCAATAATCCCCTACATAGACGCATCCCCACTTTCCACACCCATTTTTCCTCATGGTGAGAAAAAAGATTTGAAAATATTTCTCTTCCTAAAGAAATTGCCATAGTTGAAAAATAGGAACAAGGCAGGACACCCAACAAACAATATGATGAAGAGAAGATATAGGAACACACCAAAAAAACCCCCAAAAAACCCCAAAAAACCCTTGGTAGAAAAAATAATTTAACAGCTAAGTTAAATAACCACAATATTTCTACACAGTGACAAACTTCTACAGATCTGCTCCTCTGGGACAAAACTTCAACAATCTTTGCCTTAAGCCCCTAGAAGGAAATTATTTAAAATGTTAGTCTGATAGCATTAAGCAGTGATTTAAAATTGACAGTGAAATACAGTTTTCAAAGTATAGACACTAGATGACTCTTTAATACAACAAGCTGTTTCCAGACCACTGGCCTCATAATAAATATTGAGACCTATACTACTGATATGCAGAATTTATTAAGCTTTGCACATGCAATACAGCATAGTTTCATTTGCATGCAAGGTGCTAACAAAAGCTCTAGCAATCAAGAATGGCAGCATGTCATTTTATAAAAATCAACATTGTGGCTTTTAAAATTTGGTTTTCAGAAGAATTTATCTTCAAGTAAATCTAGTCATGCTTTTAAAAATTGCTTTAGGTCACTCCAAGCTTGGCAGTTAACATTTGGCATAAACAAGAAAACAATCACAATTTGATAAATAACAGATAACATTGTAGGTCATAAACATACATCATAAAGAAATGGTGGTGGTGTAAGTCAATAGGAGTACCTTGGCCTCTATGCAGAGGGTTTGATTCACTAGTCTGGACACCCAGTTTTCAAAGTAGGAGCAATGTCTACAGTATCATTTCTAACATTGCAAACAAGTAGAGAATGAGGAATTCATTTTTATTAATAAATTACACCCTCAGGAATTATCACCAACACCTTTAGTATAAAAATGTTCAAGTTATATCAGTCATAACTGTGTGCTTATTTTAAAAGGTGCTAAATGGATTAAATGGAGACAGCAATGCTTCCCCTAATGTGATTGATCTTATTGTGTTTACAGCTATCAAGACCTAAAACACTTTAGGTGTTTGAACTGAACATTGATGAGCACACTTATATTTCAACCTGACCTGCTTGACTCTGTTATTTGGTCAACTGTTCATTTACTCTGAAATTAAAATTTTAATACTGCCAAAAGTTGATATAAGTGGCATAATAACAAATATGCTGAAATGGTTATAATCACAAATGGCAGTTAACAAGGATATGGGGAGATCCCACTCCCAAGCCACCCAGTAGTTGGAATGACTGTATATACTGTCACACAACTGTAACAAATCAGATTTAAAGCTGTTTACTTTAGTCTGGCATCTTCACACTTCCAAGATATGTACCTTATAAGAAAACAGTGTTTATTCAAAAACAAACTTTTTATAGCTGTTAAGTTCTCCCCTTAAATGTAAATAAAATGGCACAGAAACTTTTAATAACCAGGACTCAGAAAATTTAAAAGAATAATTTCAGTTAGGGATCAAATATACAGAATCAAAGAAGGGAAAAAATCATCTAGAAGACAAAGATCCAAGTAGCATCTCAGTTGCAGAGCAATTTTGTAAAGTAGGAAAGCAACTGTGATCACCTGCCGCTTCTTAGATCTTCTAGCAAGTGTCTCCAGGTACTATCTTTTGTCTGTATAATATTATTTCCCTAAATAAAGGGCCTTGAATGTACATTCAGGGTGTTTCCTGGGAGTAGAAGTGAAGATATTTTCATTTTGTTTAACTGACAAACTGTTTGGTGAAAGAAATATGTAAAGCTAAATAAAAGCACATCTGGCAGAAATCCATAGCAATGAATGTTGACAAGATGTGTTTGGATCTTGCTTGTAGCATCTGGCAGTGGGTAGTAGAACAAAGGTAGCAATCTCACAGGCTCTCCTGTGTCTGTTCTGGAGGTGGCTCTGTGGCGGTGGCATTAGCATTTGCAGTTGAATTCAAGACTTCTCCAAAATCACCGCCAGCAGGCTTTGTTCCCCCTACTTTAGACTTTAAGTTTTCGAACTTTTCTTCAAATGACTTCAAAGTTGGGGAGTTTTTTACATCTTCCAGGTTTTTGGTGATAACAGAGCCAACAGATGAAAAGGCCACTGAAGCCTTCTGTCCGGCCTGAGATAAGGTTTCAGAGGTCTTCCTGTAGGCGGAAGTGGCTGTCACATCCTGCCACCCTTTGGCAATATTCTGCTTTAGCTCCTGTAGTGAACCAATCCCAAGGTTTCCACTTGATCTCTGCTAGATGCTTCTCTTTTGTTGCTAACCCTTGAGACAGAGTTTGGATTTCTTCTTCCACCTTTGCCAGCTCTCTTCTCAGCTCATCCTGCTCCTCTTCCTAGAGCATCTTGGTGGCGCTGAGTGTGGCTGCAGCATCTTCTCCTTCCTCAGGTCCAGAGCCTGTCCTCAGCACCAAGTTCCTCAGTAGGTGATCCGGGTGGAGACGAATTCCCACTAGGGGACAGGTAGAGGTAATTTTTGTTCACTCCTGCATTGAAGTCAAACGGGGTCTGGTAGTCTTCATAAAAGTCTGTGTCTCTGTGATCCATGCCAGGCAGAGGGAGAACGCATGGCTTTACTGCCTCTGCAGTCGCGTGCCCCTTTGGCCTTATTCCCTGCCCCCCGCCTTTCTTTTTGTATACTGATAACCTTCCCTCAGGTACATCAAAACAGAGACCAGAGCCAAAATCACCTACATAAGTAAACAAGGTAATTCAGAAAAAAAAAGATAAAAAGGGGCAAAAGCTGTGGCCCTGGCTTACTTGCTTTGCTACTTTCTGTCTGCCATGAACTGCTACCCCTCTGCCATGTGACACTCTGCCTTAGAGCCAGCTGACTATGGACTGAAACCTCTATAAACTGTGAGCTAAATAAATCTCTCACCTTTAACTTTGGGTGTCTGGTATTTTGTCTCAGCAATGAGAGAAAACTAACTAAAACACATGAATGGCTCATTGTTCTTTGATATAATCATAGACAAATTCAGTGTCTACAATAATCCATTCAGCACTCTAGGCATTTCTTTAGTCATTTTCTTGACGAACATATTTTTTTACTGTGTTTTAGCAATCCACTTTTATCTTTAACTATATTGTTTTATCTTTGAAATAGTGAACTTTGACATTCCACCCTTTGATTTATCTCTTGACCTGTTTAATTTACTCTTTCATTTCGCTGTAGCCTGGATTGTTACCTGCATTCCCATTTTCTCAGTTGTCTAATGTTCTTCCTTACCTACCTGAACTCTAATCATTTTAACCTCCTTCTCAGTAACTCCTCATTCCCTTTCTTAAACTGGTAGGTCTGACCCCATCTACTCCCCACCCCAGCCACCTCAGTTCCTAGAAAGGGTTTCCAGCTGCCTGATCCCAGGGAACAATGTGTGCTCTGCTAGGACATGCACATCTGCCCTATCACCTACAGCACACATATTCAGGTATTCGCACTCCCCCAGTCTCATGCCCCCCTTCACCCCCCTATCCCTATCCATAAAAGATTCAGCTCATTAAACTTGACTCAGAGTGTCCTTTATATTTGCTCTAGGGTGTCTTATCTGGAATCCTAAATTCAGTTTGGCTGTGTTCTTTTACTGAGTCTTCACCATTTATCTAACAACAACCAGTGCCAATTCTTAAACCAAAGTGTACCAAATAATTCCTTCACTTTGATTTTCAAGTCTGTATATAGTAGATAAGTAGGTTAATTGATATAACACATTCTCGATTTACAATTATGGCTGAATCCTTCATAAATGTGAGCATGGATGAGCCACTCACATGAGCCAAGGCAAATCATGTGTTACAGAGAGCAAAACCATGACTTTGTGTATTTAATGATGACTAATGTTTCTCCAGAGGAGAACTCTAGGGATACAGCTGTTATGGCTTCTGTCTAGATGTCCCCCTAAAGCCTCATGCATTCATAGGTAGGGCTTTTTCAGAGGTGGCTGAATCTAGACTGTGTGATTGATTCATGGTGCAATGGTAGGATTAAGGGTGCTAGGATTAAGAGTGGGAGATTACTAAATCAGTCCACTATTGGTTTAGCACCACCTTAATCCTGATAGCCTGGGTACATTATAAGGGAAAGAAAAAAGATTGTTTGGCCTCTTGCTTGCTTTGCTACCTTCTGTTCACCCTGAACTGTTTCTCCTCTGCAATGCTTGTCTGCCATGCCACCCTGCTTTGCAGCCAGCCCATTATGGATCGAGACCTCTACAAACTGTAAGCTGAATAAAAGTTTCCCCCTTTAACTTCAGGTGTTGTGTATTTTGTCTCAGCAACAAGAGAAAAGTAAATAAGACATCAGCTAATGGAAAAAGAAAATTAATCATACAAAGCATAATGTTTTTGGACACTTTGCTAAAATTCAATTTTCACTGCCAAACTTTCCCCAGCTATAAAGCAGCAATGAGGCAGCCTTTCTGGATACTGATCTAAGAAATGCAGATTTTTCTGGTTCTTTATGTCTGTGTTATTTAATTTGAGGAAAAGAATCATATTTTAAAGCCCACTTTGGCATGAAGCAATTATTTCATTATAGGCCTGAGGCTTCTCAGGGCCAAAACTGGTGAAGGGCTCAGTATGGTTTAGATTTTTGACCTTTGATGTTTCCAATCATTTAGTTGACTCTGTCTCTTTCTAGCTCGTTTTATCTTGATTAATTCTTTCCTAATGCAGTTTTCAAATAAAGTCAGATCCCCTCTACTGAACATTGTTGGAGAAATTATAATTCCTTCTTTGGGTGTCTAACTGCCCTCATTTGCCCAGGAGTGGAGGGGTTTCCTAGGAGGTGGAACTCTCAGTACTATACCCTGGGTAATCCCAGGAAAATCAAGATATGTTGGTCACTTTGTTTATGTCTTACTCTTCCCTACCTCCAAACCTGGTACCAACAGAAGACTATTCTCACAGACTTGAGAAATAGCATTTTTCAGGGACCTTTGAAGTCAGCCAGTTCTGTGACTCAATTAAAAAACTGAATCTTTTTATGCATTTATAGCATGTTATAAAAGTATTCTTAGTTTCTGCTTAAATGTGAGGTTGTGAATACCTTCTCACACAGTATTATTCATGCTCAGTTGTAGGGCGTTAGTGCACAGACACAGCAAGGCCCTTTGAAGGTACACTCTCCATATTGTCCACTTGCTTCTGATTTAATCCAGACTGCTCCTCACTGCCCATCTCCCATCTTCTTCAGTTGAAAGGCACATGGATAAGAGCAGAGTGGTATGACTGCATAGTTCTGCAGAGTAATCCTATGGCTATCTTATTTCCCATGGCCTGATCAGAGCCTTTTAAATCATTTTCCTAACCAAAGAATTATTAGATGTAACATATAGTGACAAAGTACTTATTTTGGGAAAGAAATGTATCCTGCTTCAAGTTTGATGAAGCATATAGTTCCTTTCATTGTCTGCACTATTCAGCAGGTGTGTGTTCCAATGCATACATTGAAAACATGGCCATTTCCTTGATTCATTAAAGATGGCATGTCCTCTCTGTTTTTTATAATTTGATATTTTCATTGAGTCCCAAGGAAAAGACTAGAGGAAAACCATTTTTATTTGTTGTCTTCACTAAAACTATTACCTTGGGAAAAATATCAATTGCACATTCTGCATAAATATCTATTATTTTCTTTCTATTCTCTTGGGCACAAGTATCATATAGAGGACCCCAACGGAGGCCAGCTTCTGGGACTCTGTTGAGACTCACATCTCAACCAATCTGGAGATCAACTAAGTATAGATTGTTTTCATCACTTTCATCCATTTTGCTACTTGCCTTTTTCCACAGAAGAAAGAAATATAATATTTTATAAAAATAAAAACATCACTTGGGAACTGTTTAAACATTAGTAGAGAGTCTTTTGAAAAATTTTTATAGTGGCCTTGCATTGAACATTTTTTTCCATCACTTAAAAATAGTTTGAAAATCTAAACTTCTCTATCCCATGAAAATATTTTTTGGAGAACCAGTAAAATGTTTCTGATTTAAGAAACTTAGGAAACAACACACTCTCTTTTAAAGGCTTGACATTTCCATTTAAAGATGATTGCAATCATTTGTACTTATTTCTTTGTGTTTTCCAAATAAATTCTTTGTAAGAAAGTAAAACATTTTTCTATGTGATTGAGTACACACACATCTTGAATTTAATTAAGCTGTTATAAAATCTAATTTTTCCCTTAAAAGCTTGAATTTTATATGTCTACATACTAACTTTATACATGTCAAATTCTACTATACATTTATTACTTCATACTGTCATAGTATTATAGGCAGCTAAGTTAGATAGAAATTAACAGGCAGTCAGACAGGGATAGGCTCTCAAGGGAGTCAGTGCAGAAGATGGGAACACATCAAAACTGTGGCTGGAGGTGCATCTAAATAAAGCAAGACCTCAAAATTAGTCACAATGGCCAGATTTACATACTTCTCTAAGGGATAAATGGAAACTTGAGATTATACTATAATTGGTACCACCATTTTGGGATTTCCCATAAAAAATAGACAATTATCTTACTAGGGGTGGGCCATCTTCCCCACAGACTAGGACTAAGACTATTAAAACTAAGACTAAAGACAAGACTAACACTATAGATTATCGACTAAGGTTAATGATGTCAACCATATGCCCTGTTTCACCATTAGATCAATATTAGCTAAGTAGCTATACTTGTAATATTATTGGTTGATTATAGCTTGACCCATATTGCATCCACCTCATAACTTTGCCCTATAAAACATTCTTGGAAAGATGAGCTGGGAGCAAACCACTTGGGACCTCTCCTGTCTCTCAGGAGTTATTTCTATTTCCCATTCCCCAGCTCCCAATTTTGTGTGCCTCATTGTTTGAGCACCTTCACTCCCCTCTTGAGTGCATCATATCTCTCGCTCTCAATACATCTTTCCCACTTTTAACCTCCATTGTTCCTTGGAATTCATTCTTCAGTTTTGGGGAACACAAACTTGATACATCAGGTTGGGAGTTATATCTCTCTTATATCAGTTATAGAACTTTATCAAAGTGTAAATTCTGGTCTGCAAATAATGACACTGAACCAAATGATCCAAATTGTATTAGTACAACTGAATTTTTATTTGATTGGACAAATAACTAACTTTATTTGTTTAAGTAACTTTAACTTTGAAATGTGAAACTTTGAAAATCTGTTGATATTAAAAATAAAATAGTATTTTCTCACAACATTTCTTATCTTCCAAATGAATGTTTTTATGGTATATCTAATACATTAATCCCTTTTTGAGAATTATTGTATTCCAGGTTGCCAGGGATATTAGGTGAAATACAGAGCTCTTCCTTCAAGGAGTTAAAATACCACTGTATTTTTCTCCATGTAAAGATGTCCACTGTGTGCTCTGGCATTTTGGGAATACAATTCACTACAGTTTTCCCTACAAATTCAAGCACTGAATTTATGCTGAGAATGCAACTTTTCATGTGAAAAATAATCAAAACTCTCACTCATTACTTGACAGTTGTTCTACCCCTTGCCCCCTCTGTGCCAAGCATAATTGGTTTAGTTGAATTTTTTTTAGTTTCTTTCTTTTACCTCTCTTCCTCTATCTGATTCCTTCTAGAATCTCTGAGAGAAAGATGATTCTCACAATGATACTGGAGAGAGTGACAAGGCACCAAATTTCTGACTTTTCTTTTCAGCTTTTTTATTTTTCTTTCTTAGTCTCCTTTTCTGTATCTTACTTTGTAATTGATCTCAAAATATTAGCATTGGCTTGCATTTCCTTTTACATATTCTCTTTGAGTGGTATCATTTATTTCCATGGTTATAAAAGCCATCTATCTATGCATTTCACAATGCCTCAGACCTCTTCTTTGAGCTCAATTTAGAGACTATTACAATTTGAATCCTAATTCTGACTCTTGTATACATCTTATATGGACTTGAGAAAGTTACTTAACTTTTAGAAGCTTTGTTTTTTTCTTTTTCATATGAAAAGGGGGATTACTGGGTACAAGATTTGTAAGGTTGTTGTGAAGATTAAGTCAGTTAATGCAGAAAAATGGATTTAACAATGATTTAAAACGTGAAGTTATTATTAGGTCTGAATTACTATGTATGTGTGTACATATAAAATACATTTATATATGATATATAATAATCTGTTTGGTCTGTTAGAACAATATCATAGACTGAGTAGCTTAAACTAAGTGGTTGTCACAAGAAACATTTATTTCTCATGGTACTACTTCCTTCTTTGCAGAAGATAGTCTTCATGTTATGTCCTCTTGTGAAAGAAAGCACACAATGAGGACAAGCATCTCTTACAAGGACACTAATCTCATTCATGAGGGCACCACCCTCATGACCTAATTATTTCTCAAAGGCTCTGCCTCCTAATACCATCACATTTAGGGGTTAAGATTTCCATGTATCAGTTCTGAAGGTACACAAATTTTCAGTCCATAATAACACATAAGGCTCTTTGATCTGGAGCACAGTGAATCATAAATTATTAGCTCACATGCCTAAATACCTACCCTGCATCTCTTCCAAGCTGTATCAAAACATCTCAAACTCTTAATTGTCCCTCTTCCCTTTTATGTCCCACATAAGGAGAACACTAACTTCTCTGTTTTTATTCAAACTAGAGGCCAAGAATCATTCCATAGTTCACTTTCATTCTTTTATTCTAGTTATCAGTAAATTCTTTAGTTTTGCAAAATTTCAAATCCTCACTTACTTCTTTTTATGTTTACTTCCAATTCTCTTATCAAGCACTTTGCTACTTTGAACAATTGTAGAAGACTTCTAACTGACCTCATTTCCTTCTCTTTTCTCCCTACCCATCCCTCAAGTCTCCTTTTCAATCTATTGTCCACACTGTACATATTAGCTGTGCATTTGATCTCTTGGCTTAAGTTCTTCAGTAGATTTTTTTCCTTTGGTCTAGCCTCTACTTGCCTCAATTGACATTTTGGCTTTCACCCTCTTTCTCATTTTGCTCCCATCAAACCTTCATGATGGTTTTCCGAAGAAATCAAACATCTTTCCACCTAAACTCTTCAGATTGCTATGCTGAAAATTCTTCCCCTAGCTCTTTGTATGTTTTGATAATTCTCACTCTCCAAGTAATTGCTTAGAAATTCCTTCTTTGAAAAGTTTTTTTCTGACAACTAATCAGAAGTAATCTCACCTATTTCAGCCTCAGACCATATTTCCCAATATATCATGTCCTAGTCTTTTTGTCTATATATTGCACTTTCATATGTAAGGTATTGTCTCTTGCCCTAGAATGTGTGAAACAGGGGGACACAGGGGCTTTGACATTTTTGTTCACCACTGTATTTGCTAAGTAATAAAGACCCAGTCACTAAATAATGTTGGAAGGAAAGAAGTAATGAAGGAAGGAAGGAAGGGAAGAAGGAAGAAAGGAAGAAAACCAAGAAAGAAGAAGGGAAGATGGAAGTAAGGAAGGAAGGAAGGAAAAAAGGAAGGGAGGAAGAAAGGAAGGGAGGAAGAAAGGAAAGAAGAGACAGAAGGAGGGAAGGAGGGAAGGAAGGAAGGGCATCAGTATCATCAAGATGCTAAAAATCCTCTGGATCTCATCAAAATGAATCTCTTTTGAACTAATAGAAGGATATCTGTTGCTAGAGCATAAGACATTGGAGACAAAATAGTGACTAAATTGGAGGAGGTGGGTTGTCTACCAGATATGGTTAATTAGAAGGTGAGAAATTGGAAAATTGATCCAAGATCTGGTTCTGGACAAAGAGTCTGAACTCTAATTAGAATCCAAGGAGAATGGAGGTAGGATCTTTCACGGATGATGATGAAAATGAAGCTGTCAGTGAAGCTAATGAACAAGCTGACTTAGGGAAACATGACATTCCTGATTAAAACAGTGAAGAAGTTGCAAGCATTGGAAGTTATTTCAGCCAGGAAAGCTGAACGAGGGTCAGGCAGTAATGGAGCCAACAAGACATGGTAGCTGAGTGTATATAACTGGAGATCACTGTTTTAACAAACTAATTTGACATTTTGGGGAGCTCTGCCTTCAATATTGTCTTCCTTTGTGTTGATGGAACTGAACCAGAAAAACAAACAGGTGAACCCTAAGGCAGGAGGTAGGGTGTTGAGTTTTAGAGTTATGACTCACTTTTAAAAATAAAATAGATGTCATGAAAATATTCAAAATGATATGCAGTGAAAAGTAAATTGTCTTCCAATTCTTTCTCTATATACACTACATCTTCTTCCCAGGAGGGAATTTCTAGTACTAGGTTCATGGCCGCTTTAGTGAAGGTACTTCATTTCACATACAAACATGTATATATTTTGTATATAAGTAGCATAATAAACATAATGTTCTGCTTCTTTACTTTTGGTGGTAGTAGTACACAAAGTTAAACTTTTTTTTGTTCTAAATAATGACTATATGACCTATGCCATAGATATGTACTCACAATTTATCTGGCTAGACCCTTAGTAATGCATATTTTTGATCTTTCAAACAGTGTTAAATGAGGATCTTTAATATGTAAGTTCCCAGTATAAATCAGATTGTACTTATAAAATGGCTTTGGTAGGTTAAGGGTATGCACATTTCAATTTGGGGAGTAATTGCTAAATTACACATCTTAGAAGCAATTTTAATTAACAGTCTCACTAGGAATGTATGAAAATACCTATTTTCCCCACTTTTGCCAAGAGTTTTTGTTTTGTTTTAGTGAAATTCTGTGATTGCCAATTGAACAAGTGAAATTCTGTTCATTGCCAATTGAACAAGCAGAAACTATCTCTATTTGAATGTGGCTGAAAGGTCTTCAAAAATTTGTTTTTATGTATTTCTCTTTTGATGATGTTGTTCCTGAACTTTGCTGAATTTCAATTGTGTTGTTGATTCTTTCCTATTGATTTTTAACAGTTTATTACCTATTAATAAAGTTAACACATGAGTTGTAGATATGAGTTGTAGATATTTTTTCCAGTATTGTCTTGCTTTTCATAGATATTTTTGGCTCTGATGAAATTTTGGTAGTTGAATTTATCAATATTTTATTTGACTTCTGATTTTCTGTGAAACTTAGACATTCTTCACTCCAAGTTTATTTTAAAATTTCTCCTCTCATGTTTTCAATTATATGTTTAAAATTTTCTGTTGCTTATAATAACATTATTGAATGAAGGATATTATCCTCATTGATGTGAATTATCAATTTTATAAAATACCAAATCTCTTTATGTATTTGGTCTGTTTTTAGATTTTCTTTTTTTCTAACTATCAATATTCACTGTTATAAATAATTATATGGTAATTGTATTTCAGACCTTCCTACTATTCATGGTCTGGCTTAATTATTAGAGTTTCATAATGTTTTAATTTCTGATACTACTGAATTCTTCAATAAGCTTCCTTTTTTCCATTTCCTAATGAGTTCTCTTTATTATTTTTGTATAAGAACTTAACAATAAGCTGTTTCCTTTGAAATCATCCTGCTGGTTTTTGGTTTTTTTCAGAAGCACTTTTTTTTTTAACTAGGATGTATATCTGAATCATGTATGATATTTAAAAAAATACAAATGCTTGAGTTCTGTCCTTGGAGATTCAAAAAACCTATATATATATTCTGAAAATCTTAATTTTAAATAGCTCCACAAATAATTTTCAGACTTACATATCACAATAGCATTATTTTAAAATAAAAAAAACATGAACTAAAAATAATGAATCCTGACCTGATGATATTGGAAATAACTGTAAAATAGGGAATTCATGATTTTCTGAACATTAAATGTGTCCACAACTGTCAAGATTAAAAATACCACACACTACCTCCCTCCCTCCCTCTCTCCCTCTCTCTCTTCCTTCTTTTCTTTCTTCTTTGCAGGAAAATATCAATAATGCAATCTCAAGATAGGAATGTAAACGAAGACTAGGTATATGTGTTGTTAAACTTCTTTTTTTATTTTGTTTTTGTAAATGTGCTAATCTTATGTGAATGTTTGTATTTCTTTACATTAATGATCATAATGTGATTTTTCTGTTTAAGAGCAAATTTTATGTAAAAATGAAGGGTGGAAGAAGGGTACAGGGAAATGATCAATGCATGGTGTAAGCATGTGTGGAAATAGGTCATTAATTTAGATTAATGTGTATTTACAATAAACATTTAAAAGAAAAAGAAAACCCAGATTACTCAGCTGCTTGTTTGAATATAGGTTCTGTTATATCAGGATTAAATTGTTTCTACTTCATTTCCCTTTTTAAAAAAATTTAAAACTGTTCTTAGTACATGTTTGCAGCACATAATATTTACATTCATCATGGGGAGTTGGTACAATGTACATAACACATCTTAATTTTTTTTACTTCCTCTTCCCTTCTTTCTCCTCTCCCTCCATCTCTATACATAATTTTATGAGTGTGAAATTCTACTCAGTATTAAAATTTCAGTATCTGCACAAATTTTCTCTATTGTAAAACCCTTTGAAATCATCATTTTTTAATTTTTGCTTTCATAAGACAAGCATGACACACAATTGCTATTCTGCATATTAAATGTTATGAAAGATAACTGCAGGACATTTGGGATTTTAAACTCAGATGAGAAGAGTAAAGGTCAGGGAAATATTCTTGATCTCTTAGATATATTTCTTAAAGAATCAACTGTCAAAAACAGCATGGCTAAGTGACTTGGGCCCACAGGCCCAGATAAAGACACATCTGGAAAAAATCTGCACAGGTGCACAAGTAACAGCCAGAGGCCCACCCAATACCATTGGTAAGTGCCCACAGGCCCTAGCAAGAAGCCCACATAGACACCAGCAACTGGGGGGCACAGCCCCGAGCCAAAGGCTCTCCCAGATAACAGCTAAGTAGGAGGGCAGGTCGGAGCCAGAGGTACACTTAGATAAAAACTGAAGTGAGCAGAGGCCCCAGCAAGAACCTCACCTGGACACCAGGAGAGTGCAGGGATCCAGAAGGCCATGACTCTGAACCCAGGAATTGGTGCAGAGGTGAGCAGCAGAGAAAAGACTTCTTGGTGGGGTGGTGAGAATTGAAGACCACTAGGTAAGCAAAAAGTAACCTCAACAAAGGCACAGCAGGCTGTCTCTGTTGAAATGAGAAGATGTAAATAATTCTCAAAACCAAACTTCAAGATCACCTAAGGCAACCTCAAAGGGCAAAAAGAAGGAACAATCTGATACTCAACTACCTGGATGCCCTGAATTGGTAATGAAAGAAGATCTGGCTAAAATGAAATCGAAATAATTTCTCAGATAACAACAGAGAGTGTGTCCATAGTGCAAGATATGATTAATAAATCTAGAGCAGACACAGATAAAAAAAATACAGGTGCTGAGGAACATGGCAGAATCCCAACATAGGGAATAAATGGAACCCATAAAACAGATGCAAACAGATTCCCAGGAGATTAAAAACTCCATTGAAAGTTTACACAGCAGAACGAGCCAATGTGAGGACAGAATTTCAGATATAGAAGACAGGATTGTAATTAGTGACTAGCAAGAGAAAAATTTCTCAAAAATAGTAAGGGACCATGAGAAATCAATCCAGCAGCAGCTAGACAATGCAAAGAAGAGTAACAGAAGACTGATAGGACTCAATGAAAAACCACAAGAGCATGCAAATGACATAGAAAAACTGTTCACAGAAGTAATGGCAGAAAACTTCCCAAGCAGGGGAAAACAACTCCACATATAGATAAGTGAGGCATATAGGACTCCAACTAGCCATGATAAAAAAATCTACACCTAGACATATAGCAGTTAACATTCTAGAAACCCAACAAAAGAACAAAATTCTACAAGCATTTAGAGAAAAGAAACAAATCACATACAAAGGAAAGTCCATCAGAATCAACAGTGGACTTTTCAACAAAAACCCTCAAGACAAGAAGAGCATGAAGTGACACATTTCAAGCAGTAAAAGAAAACAAATTCCAATCCAGATTGATGGAAGTACCCTGCAAAACCATCTTTCAAAATCGATGGAGAATTAAGATACTTTCATGACCAAGAGCACCTTAGAAGCTTCATGAATACCAAACCAGCACTCCAAAAAATTTTAGACAGTATCCTAGGAAAAGAGAACAAGGATCACAGCCCCAGAAAGCCCAGCAGAATGAATCCATCAGACACAAGAAAAAATTAAATGCAAAGTGGGAGAATCTAACAAAAGGAAAATGTCATGAAAAGCATAAATCAATGCATATCAGTTATAACCATCAATGTTAATGGTCTGAATTAAACAATCAAAAGAAATAGACTGGCAGAATGAGTCCAGAAGCAAGATCTAACAATATGTTGCATATAAGAAACACATTTAATTCAAAAAGAAACTTGTAGACTGAAATTTAAGGAGTGGAAAACAGTACTCCATGTGACAGGAACCTGAAAAAAAGCAGGAGTAGCTATCCTCTCTGTAGATCAAATGGATTTCAAACCAACACTGATTAAGAGGGAGAAAGAAGGACACTACATCCTTGTAAAGGGGAAAACCCAAGAGGAGGAGAAGACAATCATAAATATGTATGCACCAACTATTAGTGTGCTCAACTATATGAAACAAATGTTAGTGGACATGAAAAATCAAATCAACACTAATACAATAGTAGTGGGGGACCTCAATTTCCCACTGTAACAAATAGATAGATCAACTAGACAGAAAATAAACAACAAAATACAAGAAATCATCAAACTCTTGAGTAAATGAACTTAACAGATGTTTACAGAGCGTTCCACCCTATAAAATCAGAATACACATTCTCTTTGGCTGCACACAGGTTGTTCTACAAAATAGACCACATACTTGCTGATAGAACATGTTTAAGTGCAAAGGAACTGAAGTTATCCCTGTATATTATCAGAGCATGCTGTGGTGAAATTGGAGATCAATACCAAAAGAAACTGCAAGAATTTCATAAACACATGGAAATTGAACAACACACTTCTGAATAACCAAAGGGTCACAATTAAATGACAATGTCAATAAAACATCTCAGAATCTATGGGACACAATGAAAGCAGTCTTATGAGGGAAATTCATAGCAGTGAATGCTCATATTAGGAAAACAATGAGCTCAAATAAACAACCTGATGGTGAACCTCAAACTTTTACAAAAAGAAGAGCTGGACAAACCCAAAGCTTGTACAAGAGAGGGTATTATAAAGATCAGAGCAGAAATCAGTGCAATGGAGAGAATGACACAAAAAAATCAATGAAACAAAGACTTGGTTCTTCAAAAGAATAAACAAAATTGATAAACCCTTAGCCAACCTTATAAAAAAAAGGAAAGAAAAGATCCAAATTCAAGCACTTGCGAAAAGGGTGAAAGTACAACTGACCCAACAAAAATCCAGAGGATCATCAATACCTACTTTGAGAACTTATATGTCAATAAGATGGAAAAAGCAGAAGAAATGGACAGATTCTTAGATACATATGAATTACCAAAATTGAACAAAGAAAACCTAAAAATTCTAAACAACCCAATATAATGAATTAAATTGAAAACGTGACTAAAAATTTACCAACTAAGAAAAGTCTGGGTCCCAGCGGCTCCACTGATGAATTCTATAAGTCATTTAGAGAGGAACTATTGGCACTACTGTTTAAACTTTTCAATGAAATTGAAAGGGAAGTAACATTTCCAAACTTGTTCCTGGAAGCAAGCATCACCTTAATCCCCAAAAGAGAGAAAGACCCAACTGAATAAGAGAACTGTAGGCCAATCTATTAATAAAAATATATGCAAGGTCCTCAATAAGGTACTGGGAAACAGAACCCAGAAGATCATCAAGAAGATCATACACCCTGACCAAGTGGGATTCATCCCAGGGATCCAGGGATGGTTCAACATATGCAAATCAATCAATGTAATACACTATGTCAATAGAGCCAAGGACAAAAACCATATGATCATCTCAATAGATGCAGGAAAACCTTTTGACAAAATCTAACACTCTTTCATGTTAAAAACCATACAAAAAATTGGAATACATGGTCTCTACCTCAAACTGATAAAAGCCATCTATGAAAAACCAACAGCCAATATCATGCTAAATGGTCAAAAACTGAAATCCTTCACACTAAAATCAGGAACAAGACAAGGATGTCCACTATCACCATTTCTGTTCAATATAGTTTTGGAAACATTAGCCATAGCAATTAGACAAGAGAAAGAAATAAAAGAAACAAAGATAGGAAATGAAGAAGTCAAATTGTCATTATTTGCAGATGACATGATACTCTATATAGAAGACCCCAAGAACTCCACCAAAAGTCTTCTAGACTTAATAATCAAATTCAGTACAGTAGCTGAATATAAGGTCAACACGCAAAACTCAATAGCTTTCCTGTACATGAACAACAGACTCACTGAAAGAGGACTGTAAAAAAAACTCCCTTTACAGTAGCATTAAAAAAAATGAAATACCTAGGAATCAACCCAACGAAAGAAATCAAAGACCTCTACTCTGAAAACTATAGCACTCTAAAAAAAGAGATCAGTGAGGGTATCAGTAAATGGAAAGACATGCCTTGCTTTTGAGTAGGAAGACCCAATATAGTGAAAATGGTCATACTTTCAAAACAGCTATAAAGATTCAATGCACTCCCAATTGAAATCCAAATAGCATACTTCACAGACCTTGAGAAAACAATAAAAAATCATTTGGAATATTAAGAGACCTAGAATAGCAAAAGCATTTCTAGACAACAAAGACAAGGAATGGGATATCACAATCCCCAACATGAAACTATACTACAAATCTACTGTGATTAAAAACATCATGGTACTGGCAAAAAAACAGACCTGATGATCAGTGGAACCAATTAGTAGATGGAGAGACAGCTCCAGAAATACACAGCCACCTCATCTTTGACAAAGAAGCCAAACACCCTCACTGGAGGAAAGAGAGCGTCTTTAATAAATGGTGCTGGAGAAATTGGGTTTCAACTTGCCAAAAATTAAATCTAGACCTATATCTCTCACCATGCATTAAACTAAAATTGAAATGGATTAAAGATCTAAATACTGAAACAGAAACACTAAACCAGCTAGAAGAGAGATTAGGTAGAACTCTTGAAGACATTGATGTAGGAAAAAATTTCATGAACAAAACCTCATTTACTCCTGAACTAGCACAAAGAATCAACAAGTGAGATCTCATCTCATTAAAAACTTTCTGCACAGCAAGAGAAACCACCAACCGAGGGAAGAGACAATGCACAATGTGGGAAAAAATCTTTACCAGGTGTTCCTCAGACAAAAGTCTACTATTTAGAATATATAATGAAGTTAAAAATATCAGACCTCCCAAATTTAAAGACTCAATCCAAAAATGGGCATCTGAAATGAACAGATATTTCTCAGACAAAGAAGTAGAAATAGCAAATAAACATATGAAAAAATGTTCAACATAACTAGTCATTCAAGAGATGCAAATGAAAACAATGCTGAGATTCTACCTCCCCCTAGAAAGAATGGCTGCTATCAAGAAATCAACCAATAACAAATGCTGGCAGGTTTGTGGGGAAAGAGGAACCCTTCTCTACTGTTGGTGGGAGTGTTGACTGGTGCAACCACTTTGGAAATCAGTATGGAGATACCTCAGAAAACTAGGATTAGAGGTCCCATTTGACCCATGGTCACAGGACAAGGCTTTGTCTCTTGAGAGAATTTTGAAGTGGAAGCAGTCCATGTGAATTTGCTTTCACCTATGTCAGGGCAGGGATGGCTCAGCACTGGGGGATTAATAATCAAATTCTTGTTGCTTTATGGAAGTAAAATCATGGAACATGGTGTGAGAGCTGTAAGAACCTCCTCAGTACAAGTGTCCTTTCTTGTGCACTTGCCCCACAATAGAGCCTCCCCAACCCATTATTCTTTCAACTCTCTATCTAAGGTTTTTAACTCTTCTTTAGTCACTATCTCAACTCTCATTTTCTTCTTAAGATTTTAGGAATTAATATGTGAGTTACATACATAACTCATATGCATATCTGTACATATTATATATTTATATAAGTATTCTTGATGCAAGTAACAAGTTTTAGTTTCTATATGCAAAATTTTTTATAAGTTATACTTTTCCTAGCTTTTATATATGAAAGAAGGAATTCATGCAGAATCTTTTGAAAAGTATAAAGAGAGCACTCTGGTAAGGGGCTTGCTTCATAAATCCTCTCTGTCACCCAAGAAACAGTAAGCAACATAGATTTATCCCATTTCATTCAACTACAAATAATCAATAGACTTATTTGATAACTATATACTAACTAAAATGTGTGGGACTGTGTTAACTCCTTTTGCTCTTTATTCTACAATTGCATTTCTCTATTTTGTTGTAAGATAATTTTCATTTAATAAAATTGAAGTAATGGTTCCTGCTTAGAATAAAATCTTGAACTGCTTAGAGCAAAACTGTTCATATTCAGATCTCAAAAATTCACAGTACTCACTTATTTGTGATAGATAATTAGAATTACTTTTGGCCAAGGATTTGCATCTGGATATAAGGCTTAACTCAGAACATTTGATCCAGATATGAGGGTATTTTAGAGTTTAAACCATGAAATACCACTATAAGATTTCTGTTGCAAGATGAGAAAGAAAGACACTTAGTACAATTGTCTTACATGTTTTATAAGTTCTTTGGCCTATTAGTCTAGTTTTCAATCTGTATGTATGATAATTAAATATATAAGGTTTT
>NW_004624730.1:29051566-29062308 GCF_000247695.1 Heterocephalus glaber
TTTTCTAATGGTGTTCACTCTTTGGATAGTTTTTCAAAAATCTCGGGATTGAAATTTTGTTGATTAAATTATTCTTTATCTCTTGAAAACATAATAAGCTTAGTTTAGAATTCACCTCATTAGTTGTAGAATATTTGACAATTCTAATAAACATTTTTTATACAATAGTGATAAATGTTGTAAAAATCCATTATTAAATTTTTGTATTTCAGCTCATCCTCTTGTTTCTTTATTCATTGAAAAATCTTTTGTTATACTTCTTCCATGTTACTATATGTCAATTTTTATGCCAAGATTTCGGAATGCATAAGGTGAATGACATGCAGTTCTTATACTAAAGCCTATTAGGTAAGAAGATATATAGACTAATGCAAAATACTTGTTATAGAGCAGGACAACATTACCATGGTAAAGTATGTTGGCACTAGACACAAATAACTGATTTCATCTCTTTGGTGTAGAGGGGCAAGTGAAGATATGTGGGAAGAAGTGGTGCTGAGCTGGGTATAGAAGAACAATCAGGTAAATGTTTGACAGATGGGCAGCTGGAAGCAGCACTGTTGCATGGGATGTGAAGATTTTCTAGACTGGTACAAAAGACTAAGAGTCTTGAAACAATAGTATTTGCTAAGGGAAATAATAATATTTTATTCTTTCACTTGAAAGACATTTATTATGTGTCTGCTTTTGCCAAACACTGTGTTAAGGGACACAAAGTTTATAAATTATTCTGTGAAAGTACACAAGATCTTGCTAAGAATATGAATTTTTATCCTAATAATGAAGAGCCATTGATGTTGCTAAGTGGGAAACAGACAGAGCCGAATTTTTAAAAGACCATACTTGGAGCAGTTTGTAGGATAGTTTAGGAGGAGGGCAGAAAAGTGAGAAACATGGAGCCCACTGAGGTAGCATGCCAGGAATCTAGGGCACTAACTAGGGCCAAGTGATGGCTGGAATGAGGAGAAACTGCTGGCTTACAACTAAATGTAGGACCAACAAGATTTGAGGAAAAGAAATGAAAGACTCTTAGATGTAGGGAATGCCCTGGATCAGCTTCTAAATAATAAGGTAGACAAAATAGTTATAAGAATAAATTGAGTGGTAAATTGATTGTCTGGAAGCTCACTGAGTTTAAAGTTTTGTGTTAGAGCCAGTAAGCAGTTAAATATGTCAAATTGTTATAGGAGTGGATGGGGCAGAATTGCCGAAGCTGCAATTCTCTGTATGTAATTAATAGTAAAAGATGCCAGTGTAGTATTGATTAGGAAACGGGGAAGCAAAAAGAGAGGACTAAATGTAGGACTCTGGAGTCTAAACTATGCTAAGTAATATAGATCACAAAGGTGAGATGGTAAGTCATTCAATGGTTTAAATCAATGTTCAAATTTTTTATAGGATCTAATACCTGTTTCAGCAGGTATTAGAAATATAACATTATTTTTCCAATTCAACCAGTAGTTTATCAGATGGAAAATATGACTTTGATTTTTTTGAAAACTCTAAATATATCTTTTAATACCACCTTTCCTGCACAGACATTACCTTATATCTGCACTTCATTGAGAAATTTCACATGATTCAGAAAATATATATTTTACTCTAATTCCCAGTTTTTGGTAATATTATTACACAATATCATTTACAAATTATTTATAGTAGCTTGGATGAAGTTCCCCTTACATAAGCAAATAACTATCAGGAATTTAGTGGTTTAAACATATGTTAAGTATTAGCTTTTATTTCTTTTTTTTCCCCCCCATTTCAACAAGTAGTCTAGTGTAAGTGGTATTGTTTCAACAACTTTAAAAACAAATGGAAAATAAAAAGTTAAAGCCTATTTAAAGACTTCATGTAATTTTGGAATGTGGAGGACATCAAAACAGGTTCAAAGAACAGGGTCCAAAACTAGCTTATCCTCTTAGTTATATCCTACAAGTCTTTCACTAAGATTAGTATGTGTACAGAGGTACAACTAGATGAATGTCCAGAGCTTTACAGTCACAGTAACAAAAAGCATTGACAGAACAAAATCATGAGTAAGTTATGTGATATATAATAGGCTAATTACTGCTGGTGTCTTTTATAATCTGTGATATGTATGAAAAAGTAGAAATCTTTAGTAAAATGTTTCATTCATTGATTCTTTTTTCATTTATTATCCACTTAGTTACATAACATTAATTGAAAAGTCTATTTAAAAAGTCATTGGGATTAATTAGCAAAATATCTGCTTTTAATTAAGAGACAACAGAAGAAATATATTTTATAGATTTCTATCTTTTCTGAAACACAAATAGAACTAAAGTTTGAAAAATGAAATAATCCATACACAGTAAGTACTTAGAATTAAGCAATAAACATTCAGGTGCTTACTTCTCAGACTGCACAAAAAATTTTATTATACAATACTTGTTTCAGGTTGGTTTGGTTAAATAACTTAAAGGTTTGGTTAAATTTATATTGCATCGTTTTTCTTTTATGCCAAGTTAGCCTGTTTTGAAGTTGGTGTGTCTCCCTAAATTTCACGTCTTTATATTTCTATACCTCTGTACCTGTGTCCATAAAGGATGAACAGTGTGTTTTCTTTTGCATCCATTTGTTTGTTTTTTGTTTTGTGGGTTTTTTTTTTTTGGTACCGGGGTCGAACTCGGGTCCTTGAGCTTGCGAGTCAGGTGGCAGAACCACTGAGCTAAATCCCCGGCTCTGCATCCATTTGTAAGTTGTAAAAAGAACCACAAGTACTTACCTTTTTTCTGATATCAGTATTTTCAATCAAAATAATTCATAAGTTTTTTACATAGTTTATTTTTCTGTTATTTAGTATTTTATTTCAAACATATAAGATAACAATTTTTTCATAAAGTTGGATTTTGTGGGTCTCAGAATACACTCAGGGCCAAGAATAGTAGATATTATGAAAAAATAATAGTACATAGTAAGAAAAATCAACTCTCTAAGTTTTTGTTTCCTAGCTACCTAGAAACACTTGCTGTTATCAATTTTTAAATTTTTAGTATATCTATTGTATGTGAAATAATACCTTATTTTTCTCATTTATGTGATTGTTAATGTTTAAACATATTTTCATATATTTATTGGCATATTTCGTACATTTATTGGCATTCTCAGTTTCTTCTACGAACTGTCAAATCTTTTTCACACTTCTTTCTTAGATTGTCTTATAAAATTTTCATAGTTTTGTATGCATTTTTAATAATTTGCATTGCAAAAGTCTTTTGCTTGTGATGTATCTCTTGATTTTGGATACAAAGTATGAGTGAAGTTTTATAAATCCAAACCCAAGTGATCCCAAAATATTTGGCCTGAGAAATTATCCATTGTCAGAGGTAAAGAGAGTGTCTGAGACATTTACTACCATTCCCTCTTCCCCCAATCCATAAATTATCTCCAATCCTCCAAAATTATCTGTCTTGAGAACACTAAGACTAATCTTACTATGCCTTTTATCATTGTTTATCTCAGTCATTACAAGAAGTATTAGGTAGCAATGTGACCTCCTCATTTCTAAAATGCCAAAAACCTTTGCAAATTTTGTATGTTTCTCTATTTTCCACCTTCCCAACTCTGGCTATTTGGAATTAGCAGTTCATCTTTAGCAAAACTTATCATGGACTTCGAATCTCCTGGGAAAATGCCTTTCACTTTCCTGGCATGAGGTAAACTTGACTCACCTCAGGTCACAATTCTCAGAGGCTCTCTGAAATGGCTCTTGGGATCCTCTTGCAGTCCTGAAGCATTATGTATTTTTTTCCCTCTGTACTTTGAATTTGTTTAAATCTGCTTTTGGTTTCTCAGTAGTTCTGTAAAGTTTTCCACAAATATTACCTGAATTTCTTCCTTGACATTTTATAATATTATAATGTATTATAAATATGATATTCTAATTTTCAAATGTTATTGTTTGATATACTGAATAAGGTCCATTGATTCCTCTATCTTGCCACCTTATTTAGTCCTTTCACTTTTTGAAATAGTGTTTCCATTTCTTCTTTTGAATCGGAGTCTTCTGAGGATGGGAAGTCCAGGCCCCAGTCCCGCCTTGTCTGGCACAGTGTAGTCATGGTGGTTGACTAGAGTAGAGTGATAACTGGCTTTTCAGTTTTGCCTTGCTAAGTTGCTACTTTCCAGGTCATTTGGTAAGAGAGAACAAAAACAATTGTTCTAGTTTTTTTCTTTCTGTCTCTCAAGCTTGACTTTTCTAGATTGTTGAATTTTGCAGGTGCCTAATAGTTGTTTCATTGTTTTCTTTTTCCTTTTCAGTGGTCTGATTATGTATTATTCCCACTTTGCTGTCTTCCATTTTCATGATATTTTCTTTAACTCTCTTCACATTTTTTTTGAGCAATTTTTATTCTCTTGGTCATTTTCCTGCCTCCCATTTTTTATATTAAATTTTTACTGAAAACGATTTCACTTTGAGTACTTTGGATTTGTGTTTCCACTTTGCAAATTAAACAATAAGTCACACTTAATGGGACAGTCTACCACTCCCCACTTTGTAAGAATCTTTACCACATGCATAATTATAACCCAATCTTAGACTTGTACATATATGGTAATTGAGCACCTCATAGTATATGACTCATTTAGGTACTCAACAATCATCTCCCTATGTTATGGTGTGTGTTTAGATGTCTCTCCAAAGCCTCATGCGGTCATAGGTGGGGCTTTTTCAGATGTGGCTGGATCTAGAATGTGAGACACTGGGATCAATTCATGGTGTAATGAGAGGCTCAAGGGCATTAGGATTAAGGGTGTGAGTGCTACCCCCCCCCCCGCCCAGAAGTTTGGATAAGACAAAAGGGGCAGAAAGACTGTTAAGGTATTTTGCTGCTTTTGCTGTCTTTCCCTGCAAAAAACTGTTTCTCCTCTGCAATGCCCCTTTGCCATGTGCCACTCTGCCCTGGAGCCAGACAACAATGGACTGAAACCTCTATGAACTGCAAGCCAAATAAACATTTCCTCCCTTAACTTGACTGTTTGTTGAGTATTTTGTCTCAGCAACAAGAAAACTAATTAAGGTACCCTGTCATTATAGACTTAGAGAGTCTTTCTGACCTTGGATCCTTGACTCTTTGGTATGATTCTTGACCAGGCGCTTTAACTATCAGAGAAACTCTGGGTCTTTACTAAGATATGATATGGAGTCTTTTCCTTTATGTTTAATTTTCAGGGATATGCATAAATACAAACTTGTTTTCAGTTTGAAATTTGTATGTTTTTAATCAGCACCACAATGATCAGCTTTCTAAACTTGAAACCTCCAAGGCTTAGAAATAAGAGAAAAATATTCTCTCTAATCTAATTTTTTTGGGGGGTCTCATTCCCTCCTCCTACTTATCCAGGGAAGAAGTGTTGTTCTTCATCGCTTTTGAGAACCTCAAATTAATTCTCTTCAGAAACTGCAGGACACTCAAATGTATGCAGGTGGTACATTTCTAAATTTTTAGTATTCATTTTTTAATTTTTGTAAGGAACAAAAGGTCTCTATAAAATATCATCAGAATTATCAGGGAAAATAATCTGGTGCAGACAGATATGAGAAAATGTAACATGTTGACTTTCTGAGGTTTATGACACTTGGAGAAGAGATAAAGAAATTCTTTTGAGCTATCTTTATTTTCTCTTTTTCACAAGACTGTATCTTGATTTGGAAAATTTCCAGAGTAAATTCCATTGATTATTCTCCATGTTGTCTGTTGTGAATGATTCAGTCAAATAATTCTTTTTGAAACATTTTCTTTTCTTGGCTTCTATGATCTCACTTGCTTCCTCCTCCTCTTTTTGCCACTTTCTCTCATCTTCTCTACTGGGTCTCCTTTATCTGTTTCTTCTTGAAATTTTGGACCCACCCAAGGCAGGTTGTTGGAGCTTTCTCTCTCTCTTCATTAGACAGTTTGTCTAATGATTTTGTATAATCATCAATATATCAATGAATCTCAAACTTTTTTCTTAGGCTCCGATTTCTCCTGAACTCTAGACTTGTGCCTTTGGTTATCTTCTGTAATATCCATTCTATTAACTTTAGCTCCACATATCTAAAACAGCTACTTATCTCCCTCCCACTATTCCATTTGAACAGCTTGTCTCCATCCAGTATTTTCTCCTTATCCAGAATGGTTCATGCCAAAAATATTAAAACCATTCTAGTCCTCTGGTCTTTCTTTAGGGAGATGCTTATAAAGTCCAGGATTATTGGACTAGATGGCAGACTGAATAATTTGCCTGGATAAAATTAACAGAAAATACATTTCTGATAGTTAAATTTCCATGTCAACTGGCCTAGGTTGTGGCACTCAGATACTTCATCAAACATCAGCCTAGATGTTGTTCTGATGCTATATTTTAGATGAAACTACAATTAAAATGCACAGAGTCTGAGTAAACTAGCCTATTACCTACAATGTGGGTAGACCTAATCTGATCAGCTTGCTGATGTGCATTCCTTGCAGTTAATTTACCAGCCTCCATAACTGCACTTATATGTCTCTCTCTCTCTTCTTCTGGCATAGAGTTTCATGGTGATGGAGACTTTACTGAGGGCTGGTGGTTGATGGAAATCTCAACCCTGAAATTAATTTCACTTCTGTCTTTGTTCTTTGAACAAAAAGTTTTTCCATGTGTCTTTTCTGTTTTATTTTTTCTTTTCTTTTTGGGTCATTATGGTAGCTTCCCCTTTGTCTTGAGTGTTTCAAGTGTTTTGTACATTCTGAAAAACTTACATTGATAGCATGCATCTGGAGCTTCTTAAAATTCTTAGTTTATTTTTAGTTTGAGTATGTGTTTTTGTTTCAGTGTGGGATAAAGAAAAAAAAGAAAAAGTAATAAAACAAAACAACAAGTATTTGGGTTGCCAGACAAGAGCAGAGAAAGAGGGAAAAGGACACCAAAATACACTGAAGATGTACCTCCTCCACAGCTGGAAACCAATAACAGTGATTATGCTTGAAATGTATCTTGTTGTCTGTGTCCTATGAACTGATCATAGTCATTCAGCAAATCGCAGTGGGGAAATATTTTTTGAGTTTCTAGCCTTAGTTATAAGAAATATAACCTCTTCTTGCTCTGTTTTTCTTTTAACATAATCTTCTAACAGAAAATAAATTACATATTCTCATCTCATAAGAAGTTATTGGAAACCACATTATACTCCTCCTCAAAGACCTGGTTACTCCATCTGGATTTTGTGTGACCAATTTTGATTATGTGACTTCTACCTCAGGCCTATGTTCTATAGAAAGCAGAAAACAATATTTACCTTCAAGCAGAAGTATAGCTATAGTGAGTGGCTTCATCAGTTTATTTATATACTCAGTTGTGTTATATTATGATTTTCAACTAAAAGGTAAAGCTTAAGATTTAAATTTGGAACTACTTAAAATTTAAATTTGGAAAGTATCCATAGTAGTATAAATCTGAATTTTGGAACTCTATCTTACCTAGAGATTAAACATTTGATAAGCTACTTTATTAACATATTTAGGTGGCTTTCAAAGAGGATATAGAAACAAAGTAGTAAAAACATGGTGCTCTATGTGTTTAGTTTTGGCAGCTAGTGCACTCCTACTGCTTCCTGGAAATTGAAGCTAGGCTCCTGAGTAGAATTTATAACCACTGGATGGAGGGTGGCAGGTGGGACAGTTTTTTCAAGAACCAGAAAGTTCTAAGCAGGCATCAGATAGGCAGGCTGGATGGGTGCAAATTAAGTAGAAATCTAAAGTGCTGGGTCAACACCAGAAAGGGAGGCTTAGAGACTTGATAATTTTAGAGACAGTGCTTGAATGTCAGGAAAACTAAGGTTGTACAAGCCTCACTTACTGGAAGGGCTCAAGCAAAAAAGGATTCCTTTAAAAATTTTTTTATTTGTACATGTTTGCAGTATATAATGATTACACTCCTTGTGGGGAGTTCGTGTATGTATGTAACATCTTAGTTCTTTTTTGTCCCCCTCCCCTCCCCTTTGCTCTCCTCCCCTCCCCTCCATGTCCTTTTGCCTTTCTGAATAAATTCTTGGTACATAATCTCAGGCACTATGTAAGGACTTGAGCTCCTTCATCAAAATCTTACCCATTACTAAGAACCCAATTCAAATTCTATCTTCCAATGTTCCTCAATTTAGAAACGATTTCCTTCTACACTGTTATACTTAATATGAAAGAGTCAACACGTTAAAGGTGTTAAGACTCCCTCAGTGAGAAGTGACAATTGAAGAAAATTCAATTCTTTGCATATAAAGACTTTAGGTATACCTTGATTCAAGGCATAGTGTTTCTTCATCTCTGTAGGGTACCACTTCTGATTAGACTTAAAGTCCAGGAGACATAAGTGTACCTGAGGACACTTAAGAACATGACTCCGTACTCAGGGATATGTGCATAACATTCCACAATTATATAAAAATGACTTAACATACTTAACCATGCATGGGCAGCATAGTTAAGGTCCTGCGGATGGTGTTTGTCTGCATTTCTCGATAGGTGATAAGGAACTATAACTGCTGTGAACTAAAGAGCACTGTAGCTGTTTTTGCTGAAGAAATAGAGACATGGAGCTCTTGAGCTCTGGGGCTCTGGCCCCAATCTCCTGCTCTGATGCTGATGAATGGCTCTGTGTGTTGTTCTCATTGCAAAATTAATAAACTCACTCATGGCACAAAGGACTACATGGACTACACAAACCCCTCTTCAGGTGCCCTTGGGGAGGCTCAGCCATGACAATCTCTCAAGTTTTTCTTCTTTTTATTTGTTGCAGTTTCAAATGTATGTGTTGGTCATTAGCAGTTCAAAACTCACATAGTTCTATGTTTAAGTAAAATTAAAAATAGATTTTTTTTCTGGTAGCTTATGAACAAGTTCTGGGGTTCAACTCTATTGGATTAACTCAGATCACATGTCAATCTTTGAACAAATACCAAGTCTAGACTGAATGACAGTACTCAAAATGGGGGTGTATTTTCAGTAGTGGGACTGAAAATGAAGGAGAGGTGGGATGTCTTTTCAGAAGAGAGGAAGAAGGAATAGTAAAACAGACATACAGGCATAAATATGACTTACTGAATGTGTTTTTTTCTGGATATCTCTAGCCTTTGATTAACATAATATGAAACTATAATACTTTTCCTTGTTTATATTTTCTATAGCATTTATCATGTGCTAAGTTTATCCTAGAATTTCAATGGACATAAGAGTTTTCTACAGTTTTATATTTATAGATTTAGTATTTTAAATAAGTATTTCTTAAGAAGCTTTCAGTTACACTGCTCCAAGCTGTACCTTAAAGAAGGAAGTAAACACTAATCACCTTGTTCTGAAATTTTAGATAAAATATTCTTTACTTTTTATCTATACAATCACATTCATGTACCCATTAAACAACTGAAAGGGTATCTGTCTAGTACAGTACTTCTCAGACTTTAATGTGCTTTTGGACTCCTGAAGGATCTCCATAAAATATGGAATCTGATTCAGTAATTTAAGGTGGTATATAATCTGGATTTCTAAAGGATGATGCCTTTCTGTTAGTTTGAAGACCACACTTTGAGTATCAAAGTCTAGATGCTATAAGCTTCAAGCTTCTATCCTAAAACTTAAATTCACCAGTATTGTTTATTTAGTTTCAAAATAATGTATCTGGTATCTTTGCATATCTATAATTTTTCTCAAAAAAGAGTCTCTTTGAGGGTGATATCTGATCTGAAAATTAAGAATTTCACAAAATCCTATTACATTTCTGGTTCATTTGTTTTCCTAGATTTATGAAACCAGGGACCTTTCATGTAGGATTATCCTTTGGCATTTCTTAAATGAGATTTCCAGTGAAATTTCTGATGGGATTGGGAGGCATTAACCCTTCAGTTAAGTGAGCATTAACTCTCACTTTTCACATCATTCTGTGGTCTCTTCATTTTCTGTCCACTGGAAAGCCACGGTCCTTTCAGCTACTGGACTAGATGATCAAGAGAATCTTAGAAACATTTTTAGTATCAGTGTTGGTCAGGGAACTTTAATGTCTGATAGTTTTCTTTTTTCTACTATGAATAAAATGTGCAACAGCCTTGGGCCAAGCATTTTAGTTTAAAATCTGGTGCTGTATCTATAAATTTTGCATGCACAATTAAGTTTTAAATGAAATTCCCCAAATATTTTGACAATGCGAAGAAAGATGCCCTCCATCATCCTCATCCTTGTGTTCATAATGAACCATATTAGTTCTGAGATGCTGAGTTAATATTTTTATAAATTTCCTATCTCAGGAGTAACATTATATTAAAAATTTGTGTTAAATGCAAACATTTAAATATAATTATTTTCATAGACTTCTTTGGACCTGTCTTGTAAAAATATTTTTTATTTTATGAAAATAAATTTCATAATCAAATACTAAGAGAATAACCATAGTTATAACACTGTATATTCTTTTTTTTTATTCTTCCACAGAATAATTTTTATTACTACATAATATTTCATGTATAATTCCAGAAAATTATTTTCAAATTTATCAGTAGAGTTGTGCTGGTATTTTCTTTTCACATTTTTCCCCCATTAACTTTATTGGTACATTTTAGGTATAAAATACACTTACATTCATCATTGGGATCTTGTACCATTACATGAGTCTCTCGGTTCTTATTATTTTTTCCCCTTCCCTTGCCCTCCCTTCACCCCCTCCACCCTTCCCTATTTGCAAAGACCTTGTTTCCATTTTTTTCCTCTTCTCAT
>NW_004624730.1:29064733-29086057 GCF_000247695.1 Heterocephalus glaber
TAATTGCAATCTTATCTTCTATGTGTGAAATTCTATCCTCACATTGGTTCATTCTGCTGTGCAGACTTTTGATGGAGTTTTTAATCTCTTGGAAATCTGTTTGTATCTGTTTTATGAATTCCATTTGTTTCCTATGTTGGGATTTCATCATATTCCTCAGATCTTCTATTTTTTTATCTGTGTCCTCTCTAGATTTATTAATCATGTCTTGCACCATGAGCAAAATCTTTACTGTTATCTGAGAAATGATTTCTGATTTCATTTTTCCCAGATCCTCTTTTGTTGCCTGTTCAGAGAGTCCAGTTGGTTGAGTATCAGATTGTTCCATCTTGTTTCCCTTTGGGGTTGCTGTAGGTGATCTGGAAGTCTGTTTTTGAGGCTTGTTTATGTGCCTTCTCATTTCCATGGGGCGGGGGGTGCTTCTGGCACCCATGTGGCTCACCTTCTCTGCCCTAGAAGCTTGGGATGGCAGCGGGGGAGCTTCCTTCTGGGTGCTGGGACCAGCTCAGCTTCTCTGCCCTAGGAGCCTGGGATGGAGGCAGGGAGCTTCCTTCTGGGTGCTGGGACCAGCTGAGCTTCACTGCCCTAGGAGCCTGGGATGGAGGCAGGGAGCTTCCTTCTGGGTGCTGGGACCGGCTGAGCTTCACTGCCCTAGGAGCCTGATTTTTATACATGTATTTTAGACACACTCATTATATAGTTAGACACTTTCTATATTTCTTGTAGACTGGCAGCTGAATTAAATATCTTGATCATCCTCAGGCTATCTCTTTGTTCAGACTGTAGGTGAGGTTGTGTTCTTTCATCAGATCATATGTTATTTTGCTCCTTTTTGTTGTCACTAGAAATGTTTATTGTTCACAGGTTGGCTATTGTGGATCACTATTAGGCTTTTCTAGTTGAGGAAGCTAGGGCATTTTATATGTGTATGCACACACAATTGTATGCAAAGATTAAATACATTATGATTTTATGAAATGTTTTCACTTATTTTTTTCTCTTTTTAATGCTTCTGATCTTCAAGAGTGAGACAGTTAATACCATTTTATTTGCCCTGATATTTTGAGTACCCTCTGGCCTTCTGATTTTATGCATGCTTTTGAAAGTCTCACATTAAGATTTTTCTTCAATTCTCAACTAGCCTAATCTAAAAGAATAAGGTAGATGTTTGTAAGAAGTTTTGTTTGTTTCTATATAGGAGAAAAAGTGTTTTTACTTAAATAAGAATTTAAAACACTACAATTAACACAGCTTATTATGAAATAATGATCTTTGGGTCAATTTTTGGCCACATACAAATTTATATATCATAAAGTTATATTGCCAAGTGTTATGGTTATATCTAGATGTTCCCTCAAAGCCTCATGCATATCATGAGTGTGATACTCATCACTAGATTAGTCTACTGATGGACTTAGAGATGAGTGTGAGGTTGAGAGGTGAAGCCTGGTGGGAAGAGGTGGATCATTGTAGCTATGGCCTGGCAATGTATATATCCCTCCTCCTCTCTTGATCCCTTCTCTGCTTCTTGCCACCATGCCATAGATTGTTTCCCCTCTGCCATGGCCACCTGCCTGGGAACCAGTAGACTATAAGTTGAAATGTCTATAAACTATGAGCCAAAATAAACCTTTCTGCCTTTAAATTATGGGTATGGGATATTGTGTCTCAGCAACAAGAAAGTAATAAGATACCAAGTGACTTAGTAAGTCACTTAGTAAGTAAGCTTGATACCAAGCTTAGTTTATATAAGTACACTAGGATGTTCATAAACTGAAGAGATAGTCTGATAAAACATTTCTTAGAACATGTACCTGTCATTAGCAATACATAACTGTACTATGACTGCTTAGAATTTAACACTTTGAGATAAACTTATTTTATTAGTAAATATTTTCTTGCTTGTTCAAAGGATTCCAGCTTTATTTTCATTCTATTTTTGGCTCTGATCTACGAGTGTTTAAAAAATGGCTATATAGCCTTTGAAATCAATACTTTCTACAATTGAACTTAAAAAGAAGTTGATTTTTTTTGGCTGCATACAGTATTCTTTTTTACCTAGTATATGGTTTATGCTTTTGTATGTAAGAATCTTCTTTTAATGAGAGACATTTTGGCCTATGCCTGTCTTGAGTTCATAAAATGTTTCATCTGGGTTTATTTTTCTTTTCTGGAATAGAGTGTTTATTCAAAAGATAGTTTATGAAATGAAACCATTTGTTTCCATTTGTGTAAGTTTCAATCTGGTAATTAATAACAGATTTTTTAAAAAGAGAAAGGGAATCACTCTCTTTTGTTAAAACTTTTCAAGTAATCATTTTAATATTTTGATCTCATTTAAAGATTCTCTATTTTAAAAAGCCACATGAAATAGATTCCTGAGCAGAATAACCATCCTTTCAACAGTCTATGGTTAAGACCCCTCTATTTTTTCCCCCAAGTAATGGAATGTTACTAAGATTCTAAAATGTCTCACAAACTGGTGATATGTGCATTTTGATTTCTGACACAGATTGGGCTACCTTGAATGATTTTTTTGAAACTCCTAGGGACATTTTTATAGTAAAACATATACTGCTGTATTGCAGATGGGTAAGAATTTAAATGTATAAGGCATGTCCAACTACATCAAACACATCAGCTGTACAATAATACCTCAGTTCATGATTTGGAAACAAAAGCATTCAGCATGATTCCATTCACAAACTCTGCACCTGGTGACAAACATGATCATCTTCTGCACACAAATACAAATGCAGCCATCTCCCCCCAAATTATAAAACCAATTAAGTTCATAAACTGAGGTACCACTGCATTTTCTTTTTTAAAAAATCCACCAAGAAGAAATGAAGTACCAAAGCATAGGTTCATATGGATCTAGTTTTGATAACCATACAACAGACATTTTAAATAAATACTACAAAACCTTCCAAATAAAGCATCAAATTATCAGTGCTCACTTAGAAAATGTCTAAACAAATTTATGTGGTAGAGTCTTCACTTTAACAATGAAATTAAACCACAGGCACAGAGTGAGAAAAAAACCATGAATACTTTGTTCTTTCATTGTAGCCACCAAGCACTTCACATAATGTGGAGGGGAAAAGAGAATTTTTGTCTCCTCAAACGAATTTACAGCACAAAAATATTCTGTAGAACATTAGCTCCTAAATAAGTGAAGCCTTGAGCACTTTCTCCAAGCTGCTACCTCCCAGACTTTTGAAATACGAATGACTAGCGATATGTAATGACTTTGACCCTTGAAAATATGAAAATTAAGTGACCAAATTGTTTTTTTCTTCCTCTGAAAAGACTACCTATTATTTGATAACATTTCTTGTTTCTCTTTTGGTTTTAACCTTAGGTGCCTTCTTGAGTTCTTTTTAAAAAAATTTTGTAATGTGTGTATCTCTCTGACCTTTCTTTCTTCTCACAGAGGCCCACATGGTAGGTGGCACATTTACAGCGTCTACTATTACTTTCATGTAAAGCAGGAGCCTAGAATGTTCTTTCTATTGGTTCAACTAAACTGTTTTACTCTGAGTTTACTTTCAATTAGCTGTGTTTCTATTTTATACTTTCACAGTGCGTCACTTAATCCTGGCTGCTGTATTTCAGTAAAATTAGTTGTTAAAACAAGTTCTTGGTTTAAATAATTTCCTCAACAAATGTTAGATCTATTCTTTTTCTCTCCTGTATGGGAATTGATGCTCACTTTATGATTTTTCTGTGAAATAATTTTTTCTCAATAGCACAATTTCCAGTTTTCCAGAATATGTTTCTAAAATGGTTAGTTTTGTGATTGATAGGAATAGAGAGAGCAAGAAGAATGAAATATGCCAGACAATTTTCACATCCTTTAAGTACACTAAAATTTGGGGGAGAAACATTTTTATGCCTTGAATTCAAAGAAGCTTTGTGTTTTCTTGAGAATAAAATGTAATTTTTAGGACTATACTGCCTCTAAGTGGTTCACTTAATATTTATGTTAATTTCAAAATGTTTTATGAAATTAAAAAACAAATTTTGCAGTGATAAATTTTCAGTGATTTATAGAAGTATGTTCCTATGAGTGATATTAGCATGTATTTTCATGTGTTATATATTTGCATAACCACAAGGATTGAACAACTGGAAGCTATGGTGTCTTTTAAAAAGCTTTAAGATCTGCTTTCCTTGAAGCAGGAATGAATGAGTCTATATGGACAAGAAATATTGACAGAATCTTAAGGAGAAGGTGTCAACCCAGGCTGAGCAGAGGGAGGGAATATCTTGGAAAAAAATCTCATCTGTATAAATATTCATTGTTCTGAGTTGTGGTATTACCAAATTGCTTTGTGGTCTATTTTTGTGTCCTAAGAACTTAAAAATTAGAAAGCTAAAAGTTTATTTTGACACCTCTGCCTATTAAATTGTCTCAATCCAACTTTGAGTGTATGTGTTTGTTTGTGTCAGTGAACAGTGAACTACAAAAGGATTTTTCGAAAGATAGCTGAATAAAATTGGTTTCAGTTATCAAGTAATTCATCATTCATAGTAACAAAAGAATAATTAACTTTTATGCATTACCTAGCCCTTGTAGTTGAATTGCATAGTCAAAACTTTCAACTATTTTTTCTATTTTTTGACCTTTGTAATTTGCCAAAAATAGCTATTTAAATTTGGAAAAATAGTTTAAACATTTATGGGATTGCTTTATACAGTGTGAGTTTCCATGGTGTCTTCTTTGATTTCCTTTTTCAGAGTGCTGTAGGTTTTTTTTGTAAAGGTCTTTCACTTCCCTAGGTTAATTCCTAAGTATTTAATCTTTCTTGGTACTATTGTGAATGGTATTTTTTTCCTAATTGCTTTCTCAGTGGGCTCATTATTAGTGCACAGGAACACTACTAGTTTTTGTGTGCTGGTTTTGTATCCTGATCTGTTACTGAGTTTGGATATTAATTTTTTGAATTTTTTGGAGAAATTTTTTGGGATTGTTTATGTAGAGGATCATGTCACCTACAAATAATGATACTTTGATGTCTTTCTTTACTGTACATATCCTTTTTATTTCTTTTTCCTGCCTTATTTCTCTTGCGAACGTCTTGGATACTATGTTGTACAGGAGTGGTAGTACTGGTTATCTTTGTGTAGCTCTGGATTTTAGAGGGAAAGCTTTCACTTTTCTCCTATTCAACATGACGTTAGCAGCAGATTTGTCATAAATGGCTTTTCTCAGATCGAATTAAAGTCCTTTTAAACATATTTTCATAAATAGTTTTTATGAAAAAAGAATGTTGAATTTTGTCAAAGGCTTTTTCTGTGTCTATTGAGATAATTATATGATTTTTGTCTTTGTTTTCTTTTCATGTGATATATTATATTAATTGATTTGAATTTGTTGAATCATCCTTGTATCCCTGTGATGAAGCCTCCTTGGTCATGCTATGTGATCTTTTTGCTTATTCATTCCATTTTGTTTGCCAGTATCTTGTTGAGGATTTTTGAGTCTATAGTCATTAAAAAAGATTAGTGCACAGTACTCTTTTTTTCGTTGCATATTTGTCTGGTTTTGGAATCAGGGTAATGGTGGCTTCCAGGAATGCCTTTGGTAGTACTCATTCCCTTTAACTTTTGTCAAAAAGCTTGAGGAGTAATGGTATTAGATCTTTCTTGAAGTCCTTATAGAACTTGGCAGTGAACCCATCAAGATTTTTTTCTGTCTTTTATATTCAGTAGTGTTTGTTTTATAAAGTTGGGTGCTCTATTATTTGGTGTGTGTATACTAATTATCTCTTCCTGTTGAATTGTTCCCTTAACCAATATGTAGTAACTTTCTTTGCCTCTTTTGAGCTAGAAGTCTACTTTGCCTGAATATAGGATGGGTACACTATCTTTTTGTTGGATTTGTTACATTCAACGTTGTTTTCCACCCTTTGATTTTTTAGTCTATGACTTTATTTTGAGGTTAAATGTGTTTCTTGTATACAGCATACCTTTGGATTTTGTTTGTTGATCCATTCTTCCAGTCTATGTTTTTTGATTGGAGATTTGAGACCATTCAGTTAAAGGTTATTACTTACAGGTATTGACTTCTTCATGTTATTGCCTTAATTCCTGTTAGTGGTGCTCTATCTTTGGCTTCTACTTTACTGCTCACCCTACCTGGTATATTCATTCTATTAGAACATCTGTCATTGTTATCTTCACTGTCTTTTTCTAGGGTATATTTGAGAATTTTTGGAGTGCTTGTTTGGTGGTCATGAATTTCTTTAGGTGCCCTTTATCATGAAATTATCTTATTTTTTCAATCAATTTAAAAGATAGTTTTGCAGGATATATCAGCCTGTGTTGGAAATTATTTTGTTTTAGGGCTTGAGATGCTGCATTTGAGCCTCTCCTGGCCTTTAAATTTTGGTTGAGAAGTCTACTGTAAATTCTAATGGGTTTTATTTTATAAGTGATTCATTGCTTTTCTCTAACCATTTCACAATTCTATTTCAGTGTTAGATTTCTGGGATTTTGATCCCAGATGATGAGTTGTGGAAAGGTTTTTTTTTTTCTGATCAATATTTGGGGTTTTATTGCATCACTTACCTGTATGTTAAATTCTTTCTGTCTTATTTGGAAAGTTTTCTGTTATTATTTCAGTAAACAAGTGTTCCATGTCTTCTGGTTTTTCAATTATGTTAATATTAGATTAGTCTTATTTGTATCATCTAGGAGTAATTGCATCCATTTTTTATGTTTTCTTTTTGTTTTTAAGTTAACTCTAATTTATTAATTACTGGTATAGCCCTGTCTTCTAGTTCTGACACTTTTTCCTCATATTGCTTATTTCTATTGCCTATACTTTTGATAGAATTTTTAATCTCCTGAATTTCTATTTGGAGTCATTTTATGGACTCTAACTTTTTTCTCTTCTGGTTGTTCATATTTTGCATTGTTTTGTTTAGCTCTTCTCACTTTTTATTTTATTTTTTATTTTTGGTACCAAGGATCGAACTCGGGACCTTGCACTTGGGAGGCAGGCGACGGAACCACTGAGCTAAATCCCCAGCCCCTCTTCTCACTTTTCATTAGGGTGTTCTATAGACTTGCTGATAATTATGTTTATTTGACCAATATCCTACTTATACTTTTGAGCTTTCCAAATGCCTTATTATCTGTTTTGTTATCTCCTCTGGTATCATTTTGAATAATCCAGTTCTGCGGCTTTTGGTTTCCTCCCATCAAGGCCCTATGAATCAGCTTTGGAGGAAATGAAAGATTTTGAAGGCATTTTGTTGGCTTGTCTTCTCATGATTTTCTGTCTTTATGTGTGTGTATGTATTGAGGCTTGAGGTTTCATTGTAGTGGAAAGTTTTGTTTCTATATGAAGACTTCTTTAGTTAATGTCTACTTCTCAGTGGTGTCTTCTGGGTGTAGCTAATTATTGGCATTTACTTCTTTCCAGGATCCAACCACCTCTGTTTACTTGAGATGTGAGGTTGCAACATATTTCACTTAGTACTGAATTTTCCAAGATTTGGCCACAGTATTGTTAATGACCCCAATGGAATCTAGATACTGGCATTCAAGGAAAATCAATTAATAGCAGCAGCTAATGATCCAGTGGATATAATAATAAAATCAGCATCAATTATGGCATCAAATAATAACTAAATATTGACAAACCCCAAGGATCATTAAAATACCACACATAACCATACAAACACATTCTTTAATTATAATATGAACACTAAGACAAACCAAATACTGACCTACTATTGATCTATAGAAAATATCTACTAACTTGAAGAAATTTACCTTTACTTCCAATAGAATAGTATTAAATAGCAATAACAATGTAAAAAGAAAAATATGAAAGATTAATGGTATATAAGGAGAAGAGTGAGATAGAGGTCCTATTGAGTAAAAGGAAATTAATAATGATAAAAAATAGTTGTAGAAAAAATAAGCATGAAAAAGAAAAAAGATAAGCAGAGAGCAAAAGAGGAAATAATAGAAAATATTAAAGAAGGGAAAAAGTTGAAAGGGAAAAGAGAAGAGGAGAGAAAAGAAATAAGAGAAGAAAAGGAACTAAAAACCTCAAACACCCCAAAAACCCATGGAAGAAAATATAAAAATAATACAAATTTTTTAAAAAAGATTGAGTCAAAGAAGAAATTCCTGTTACTGAATAAGTAGTTTCTTTCCAGAATCCTCCAGGAATGACTTACTAAGGCCATAAGGTCAACACTGAACCTAACCATTGAATTTGATTTGGTTCTTTTATTTGTGTTTCTGTTTTCTGAGACAGGATCTCCTTATGTAGTTCAGAGTAGCTCTAAACTCAGTATGTCAATATGTACTGCAGGCTGGCTTCAAACTCATGGTAATCCTCCTGACTCAGTCTTCCGAGTTCTTGTATTACAGGTGTGCACAACCACACCCAGCCTAGTTCTTTTAATAGAAATCTGAAAAGCAGAAAACCCAGCTTCTGAGTAATGTGGTGACACAATGATTTTAAATTTTTGAATTAAATTGAAGAACTAATAAAACCAATGAAAATTATTGAAATGAGGTCTGCCATGAAAATTAAGCAGACGTATAACATCTGTTATCTTCAGATTTTTTTCAGGTTAATATCCTTTAATTAAAAATTTATTTAGGGGCCAGGGATTTAGCTCAGTGGTTCCTGGGCCTGCCTCGCAAGCACAAGGTCCCAAGTTCAATCCCCGGTACCCCCCCCAAAATAAATTTATTCAGGAATAAAAAAGGTGCTAAATAACAATTTTTTTTTGGTATGGGGGATCAACCTCTGGACCTTGTGCTTGTGAAATAGGCAGTGGAACCACTGAGCTAAATCCCTGGCACAGTATTTTTTAAAAAATCTATTCATTGTCCTATTAAATTGCCTTAGAACCTGTTATGGTTTGGGTGTTGAATGTCTCCTGTAAGCCCATCTGTACAGTTTTGGTCCCCAGGGTGATGGTACTGGGAGGGGCTGTGGACCTTTAAAAGGTGGTGCCTTGTTGGATGTCCTGAGATCATTTACATCATGCCACTGAAGAATAGTACATGACCTCGGTCTCTGTCTGTCTGTCTGTCTGTCTCTCTCTCTTCTCTGGCTTGAGTGCATGTTCCCACCATGATGTGCTGCCATTTGCCAACATCACCATAGGCCAGACCAATGGAGCCATTCAATCTTGGACTCTGAATCCCTCAGAAGGAATGAAATAAAGTTCCTTTTACATGGTGTGTCAATTATTTTGTTGTAGTGATGGAAACCTAACACATAACATCTTTTTAAAAATCTATTAAGTATGTGTGTAGATATCTCTTCAATCCTAGTTACTATCATACAGATGCTTATCCTGGTAATTCTCTCTTGATCACAGAAATTGTATAGTAAATACTGAAATCAGATAATGTGGGTCCTCAAACTTAGTTCTCTTTTAAAAACTGTTTTTTCTCTTTCAGGTCTTTTGATTTACCATATAAACTTTAGACTTGTCAAATGTACAGATAAGCATGCTGGATTTTCACTGCCATTTCACTGAGTCTGTAGATTGATTTGTGGAAAACTATTATCTTTGCTAAACTTGGTGGAAGATAGGTAGAACTCTTGAAGACATTGGGATAGGAAAAGAATTTATGAACAAAACCTCAGTAGCACAGGAACTAGCACAAAGAATCAACAACTGGGATCTCATCTTATTAAAAAGCTTCTGCACTGCAAGAGAAACCACCAACAGAGCTAAGAGACAACCTACAATGTGGGAAAAAATTTTTCAGCAGCTGTAACTCAGACAAAAGGCTACCATCTAGAATATATAAAAAACTGAAAAAAACCAGACTCACAAAATTTAAAGACCCAATTCAAAAATGGGCATCTGAACTGAACAGACTTTTCTCAGATAAAGAAGTAAAAGCAGCAAATAAACATATGAAAAAAATGTTCAACATCACTGGTCATTTGAGAGATGCAGAAGAAAACAACACTGAGATTTCACCTCACCCCAGAAAGAATGGCTGCTATCAAGAAATTATCCAGTAACAAATGCTAGCGAGGGTGTGGGAAGAAAGGAACCCTCCTTCATTGTTGGTGGGAGTGCAGACTGGTGCAACTACTGTGGAAATCAGTATGGAGATACCTCAAAGAACTAGCACTAGAGTTCCCATTTGACCTAGCTATTCCCCTGCTGGGTATCTTCCCAAAAGAATTAAAAGAATCATACCACAGCGATATATGTGCACCCATGTTTACAGTGGCACAATTCATAATATCTAAAGCTTGGAAACAGCCCAAGTGCCCATCAGCTGGAAGCTGGATAAAGAAGATGTGGTTTTTTAATAAAATGGAGTACTACTCAGCCATAAAGAACTAGAGACATTTATACCTATATGGATGCACATTGAGGCGATACTCTTAAGTGAAATAAATAGGACACAAGCATAAATACCAAATAGTTTCTCTGGTTTGAGAAACTGAAAGTGTAAATAAGGATTAAAATGATTAAAATGAATAATGGATAATTTGAAATCAGAAGAAAAGGTCCAAAGGGGTAGGGGAAGTGGGAGGGGAAGGGGAAAGGAAAGAAAGAAAAGGAAAAGTTATGAGAAAAATGGAAACAAAGTCTTTGCAAATAGGGAAGGATGGAGGGGTGAAGGGAGGACAGGGAATGGGGAAAAATGAAGAACCAAGATACATCATGTACAGGTATAAGCACCCAATGATAAATGTAAACTTATTGTATACCTAAAATGTACCAATAAACAAATTTAAGTGAAAGAAAAGAAAACTATTATCTTAACAAAACTGAGACTTCCCATCAATAAATAGAATATTTTTTTCAATTCAAGTTTCTTTTAAATTTTTGTCAACAGTAGGTCATAGTTTTAAGTGTGTGTATTTTACATTACTTTGTTAAAATTAGGCATATTTGATGTGCTTGGAAATAGTATTTAAAAAGTCAAATTTTTAATTGCTAGTAAAACAGTTTGATTTTTTTTTGTGTGTGTACTGTCTTTTATTCTGCATCCTTGCATGAGTCACTTACAAATCTAGTAGCTTTTTGGTAGACATTTTTAGTATTTCTTCTAGAAATGCCTAGGATAAAGTTTTTCTTCATTTCCTATCTATATGCTTTTCTGTTTCTTTCCTTATTGCACTGGTTAGAATTCCAGGGCAATGTTGGCTGGAACTAAACTTTCATTTTTAGAATAAAACGTACTTTGTTATGTATTATCATTTTTTACCTTTTTGGCTTGATTAGTTAATGTTTTGTTGGGTAGTTAAAATATTCTGCGTACATTAGTGATATTTGTCTGTAATTTCCTGTTTTTTCCCTGATATGTTAATGTTGGCTTCATAAAACATGTTGGGAAATGCTCTTTCACCTTGTACTTTCTGGGAAGAATTTATGTACTTCCAATGTAATTTCTTCTTTAAATGGTTGATATATTTTAGTATTAAAACATTGAGATGGAGGTTTTGTCTGTAGGAAAGGTTTTATTTATGAATTTAAGTGACAACACAGGATTTTCTTATAAATGTTCTTCCTATTCTCTTCTGGAACACCAGTGTTAGGGATGTTAGATACTTTGTTATTGTCCCAAAGGTGTGTAAAATTATTGATTTTTTCAGATCTACTTTTCTCTTTTTTTCTGGGTGAAGATATTCTATTTATCTTCAGCTTCACTGATTCTATATTTGCTCATTCTTACTATTGGCCAAGATTTAATTTCAGTTATATTTTTAGTTCTAAAATTTCCATTTTCTTAAAAAACATATAAGTTCTGTATCTTTGGCAATGGTTTAATTTATTCACTGATTTAAAGAGACAATATTATTTGAAGCAATTTTATTGTGGCTCTTTTAAAATCTCTGTCAGATTTTTCAGCATCTGAATCACCTTGATATTGGTATCTATTTATTGTCTTTTCTCATGCAGGTTGTGATTTTCCTTTTTTATTATAAAGATTATGGTTTGGATCGAAAATGGCCCCCAAACCTGTTTAGATGGTGATTTGATCATTATAGATAAATTGCTGTTAGAAGATGGGGTCTGGTCAGAAGAAGTGGGTCACTGTGGAAATACCTAGATTAGTATATCTTCCTTCTAGTTCTTCCCTTCACTCTTTGCTTACTAGCTGCCATTACATGAGCAGATTCTCTTTTTTTTTTTTTAATTTGAAGTTTGTGTATTTCTTTTCCTTTTATAAACAAGATAGAACAAAAATCATCAAAGTCATTTCAGCAAAAGACTTCTATTGGGGCAAGTTACAAAACAAACCCAAAAAAACCCAAACCAAATAGAAGGCACTTTAAAAGCTCTTGTTGGGTTTTTTTTTAATTTTAAGTTTAGCAATACCTCAGGCCTGAAACAATCTTGGAACCCTCTTCAGGATCATCATTTCTCTTCAATGATAGAGGCTCTGAGAAGCTCAGAAGCTGGGTCTAGAAGGTTGCCTCAGGGCTGGATACAATCTGGAGAACCTGAGCATCAACTTTGTTTAGAATTGGGCATCTCCCTCCCCTGGAAATGTCTTAAAAGCACCAAACTGCTTTCCAACATCCCCAACAGCTCAATGGATTGGGTTTGCAGAAGACAACTCCTAAAAAGGGGATTGCCTGGCAGAGTGCTAAGAAAAAGAATCTGATTCATAGATGTTTATAAGGTGACGTTTTAGTAAAAAATATAAGCTACTTAGAAACTTAAGTGAGTTTTGTGCCCTCTAAGGCCCTTTTCCCCCAAAGTGTCTTCCACTTACCCTCATGACAACTCACCCAGAGCCAAGAGAAGCTTCCCAGCTCTCTGCTTGCTGGGACCAAAGCAGCTTCCCAAGAAAGCATCTGAACAATCATTCATATGAAGGCATAATGTCTCTGTGCTCCAGCTCTCCACTAAGGGCAGGGGGACCTTATACATTGGACCCCAACCCCACCCTGAGACACCTAGTTACCAAAATCTTTCTAAAAATAAAATTAAAGAACTGATTTCACACTATAGCACATACCCTCTAACTGTCCCATCAACTCTTCTTGCATTTGGGTGGTTCTGGGACAGCAAAATCATCAGCTGTCTTATCTGCCTTGCTGTCCATCTTGTCCATCTTGCTGTCCACCTTGGGGGTCCATCTTGCTTTCACGATTACAACCTTCTTTCTTGCTTTCTCCATTCCGACCATCATTTGTACCCTGGCTCTCCCCATGCCGGCCTGTACTTCCTCCATGCCTGTTCTCCCCATGCCGATGGCCATCAGTATGATGGCTGGTGCCAGCAGATTCTCTTCTGTTATGCCCCTGTGCCATGCTATCCTGACTTGGAGTCAGTGTACTATGGACTAAAAACATGAGGCAAGATAAACCTCACTGCCTTCAAGTGGTGAGTGTTGGGGGTATTTTATCCTAGTGATGAGGAAAGTGACTAAGACAGATTTTGTTACCAAGAAGTGAGATAGATATAGGTGGAAGTGGTTCTGGGGAGGAATTTTGGAGAGGCCAGCTAGAGAAGCCCTAGAATGATATAAGCCTAGCTTGATGAGATACACTCTTACAGAGCTCAGAAGACCAGAATGCAGATAGAAATGAAGACTCTGAAAATCAGGCTCAGTAATTTTCATTTTGAAACAGGACTGCATTGGCAGTTCGAATTCAGACCATGTGTGTTATGCTCTGGCAGAAAATTTGTCTACAGTTTGCACATATCCTGAGACAAATTAATCTGGCAGACAAATTTTCAAGGCAGCCCAGAATTCAATCTGTAGCATGGTAACTGCTTGCTGCTTTTAGTGAAATCTACGGTGAGAAACAGAAGCAAAAAGCCCATTTAAAATGTTTTCAATTTTGCCAGAAAGAAAGTGCCCATGAAGATATAGCAGAGGAGAGCGTGGCTTGTGTTATATGTGCACACATCTTCCTAGCAGCACAATTTGTAACAGCTAAAATTTGGAAGCAGCCCAATTGCCCATCAACTGGAGACTGAATAAAGAAAATGTGGGGTTTTAAAAAATAAAATGGAGTCCTACTTGGCCATAAAGAATGAGAAACTAGAGACATTTATAGCTAAATGGATGCACATTGAGGCAATACTCAAGTAAAATAAATAGGACACAGGTGTAAATACTGAATAGTTTCTCTAGTGTGAGAAACTGAAAGTGTAAATAAGGACAAAAAAGTATAATAGACAATGTGAAATAGGAAGAAAAGGGGCAAAGGGGAAGGGGAAGTGGGAGGGGTAGGGGAAAAGAAAGAACGGAATGGAATTAATATGATAGAAAGAAAAAATGGAAACAAAGTCTTTGTAGATAGGGAGGAATGGAGGGGTTGAAGGAAGGGCAGGGGAAGGGGCAAAAATAAGAACCAAGAGAGATTATGTAAGGGTGCAAATTTCCAGTGATGAATGTCATTATATTGTATACCTAAAATGTACCAATAAAATTAATTTTAAAAAAGATTAGCATTGAAATGAAGCCAAATACTTTGGAACTGGGACTTGGGGAAAAAATGCCTTAAGGACATGTCAGGATCAGCAAGACTCTTCCCTTCTCAGGTTCAAATGTAAAGATTTCATTTGAGAGTCCCTGGGGCATCATACTAGAGAATGGCCACATAGGGAACTTGTTCCCCAGAATTTGGTTATAGTGTTTAGCTCTTTAAGCACTGAGACCTCTGCAGTCACAATACAGGAAGCTAATGCTGGAGTTGGCTACAGATTATGATATCATCCATGTGGTGCTGGTCTTATAGGCATACAGAGTGCAAGAGTTGTGGGGCCAGGAAAGCTTCCACTCAGATTTTAGAAGGACTGGAGGCCATGTAGTATACACTGAGAGGGAAGTGCTTGAACCTGTGGGAACGAAGCTGAAAGTGCCGGGAAGACATGAGAAAGTTAGAGAAGCCAGAAATATGGTTTCACATCTAAAGCAAACTGCAGTAAGCAAAACTACCCCAAATTAGGCCACGGGGGCTGTGCAGAAGATGCCTTAGGGTGAGCCCACCGAAGACATTTGGAAATTGCTTCTCACCATACCTTGCCCTGGGAGCCTGACGTGAAAGTATGAGATTTAATGTCTGCCATGCTGGGCGTTAGTCTTGCTTTGGTCCCATTCCTTTCTATTCCCCTATTCCTCCCTTTTGGAATGGAAGTATTTAACTAGCACCATTATATATTAGTAATAATTTTTACTTGTTTTTTACATGGCTAACAGTTAAAAGTTTGCCTTTAGTTTTAGAGGTCATTTTGGAATTGGACTTTTCAGATTCTCTTCTACTATGCCCTTCTGAAATGCCATCCTGCCCTGGTGCCAATGAACTATGGACTAAAAACATGAGACAAAATAAGACTCTTTTCCTTTGATTTGCAGGTATCAGGTGTTTGATCCAATGATAAAGAAGGTGACTAAGACAAAGAGTCATTTTAGTTTGCATACTGAACTTTTAAATATTGTTAGACGTCTCTGGGGTCTATTCAAATTTTTTATTTTCACATACAGTTGCCCTTTTTGCAACTTGCAGGATCTGTCCCATTCTTGTGGGCTCTAGTTCCAATGACACTTTAGTTTTATAAACTTTTACAATGCTATTCTCTTCTTCATTTCAACGTCTGCTGCAGCTTTGCTGATGTCATGTGTTCTGTCAAATAAAATGCTTCCCTGTGCTTTCTGATGCCTTTAGGTGGGTGGTATTAGGGAATGCCCCCAGCTATTGGATGAACATCCATTTATCTGGACTTTTCTGCCATCCTCTACTCATTTTTGGTGGTGTGCTTGTGGGAAGGAAGAATATACCACTTTAGGTGGAGGACAGGAGCCATATGGAGATTGGGTAGCTCTCTGCTATTGTACGGAGGGTCTTTATCCAGGATCCCTTTCTTCTGATGAGTGAAGGGCCCAGAGCTCCCTCATCTGAATTACTCTACTGCTGTCAGAGCTGGAAAACACCAGATCTGCTCAGGTTCCAATACCTGGAGCACCTAGCTTGGAGTAGTGGCATTGTTTGATATTTCTGCATTGCAGCCTAGTCTGAGATATGAGGAAGATAAAAATAAAACCTAGGAAAATTACTGCAGTGTCATTCATTCAAGTCCTGAGGTTCCTAATAAGTCATGCCAGTTAGTTGTATTTAGAAGGGAGGGATATAGAAAATTTACTTTATGCCATCATATGTTGAAAGGTTGCTCAGAAGCCTTTTTTTGCAGCCTGTATTTATTTGATTCAGTGCTAGTGGTTCAGGAAATAATATTGGAGATGAAATATGAAATATTATATCTCCCACACTGTTAGCTGTCTGATATGCTAAGCTCATGTTCTCTAAAATTCAAATAATGAATTTTAGGAATAATGGAAGTGAAGAGTAGGAAAATATGTTTTTATAGGACAGCTCCTGAGAGGCAGGATGGAGCCTGAGTGGGTAGCAGGGGGACCTCACTTTACAGAGGAGTTTGATAGAGCGAAATTCACCGGGGTACAATGTGGGCCACAGGCATGATCAATTAATAAGGTTACAAATGTAGTCTCTTAGGTAATAGTGGTCTAATTGGGAAACAAATCACGTAACATATGCGGATGGAAAGAACAAAGACTTCTTCTAGAGATAATGGGTCCAGAGGTCTCTAGTCACCCACTGGGGTGGCTGATGTCTGTCTAGATTTCATTAGGCCTAGTGTTTGCCTTTTGAGGAAGTATGCAGGTCTGGTCATCTTGTCTTTATCTTGATACCCAGTCTTTAACAGATGTCTTGGCTGCAGCTGTGGTGTGTTTCATCTTTGTCCTGACTCTCTTGAGGACCCAGCCCTATCTGACTGCCTATAATATTTCTACCCAACTCAGCTGTCTATAATACTAGTGGCAGAGAGTGAAAGATAGTTTCCCAAAATTTGATGTTTCCTTTTCTGTTTTACTAATAGGAAACTGAAGAAATGTTTTATTTATGTTTTAATCTTTTTTCTCTCCAATATCCTCAGTTATCTAAACATTCTTCCCAAGTAATTGTTAGACAAATAGAACACGATCTAGGAATTTCCATTTTATACTAGATAGAGCTGTTGCTGTTTGGAAAATTCTAATGTCTGAAATACATTAGAATTATTGTGAATAACATATTAAAACTCTTTTATCTTATATGTTTGTTATATAAATTATTATTTTTAAATAAATAGGGTCGTAGTTACTAGCTGCATGTTTACAGGCTTTTATGTGAAGCCATAGATTAACAGTCAAATTAAATAAAAGTTCAGTTCAGTAAATATTTGTTGATGGTACTGTATTTTCTTATGGAACAAAATAAGTGAAGCAGGGAGAACAATTTTCAGTATAAAGCACAACCTTAACATACATAACATGCATCCTAAAAACTTAATTTATAATATTTCTGTACATACCTTTCACTAAAAATGTCATTAATGGGATAACTTTTGATCTATGTCAATTTAACATGTGGCTAATAAAGATCTTAATCTTGGCTCTTGGGTCAGTCTTCCACAATCTCTAAGCTCATCTGAATCCTGACATTTGAGCCTGACTCTACAAGTTGATGACAGCATGTGGTATGTGCAATGACTGGACCTGTGGGAAAACCTGAGCACCAACAGTGAAGAGGGTAATGTGCTCTAATATGCGTCACAGGGACAACTTGTTCTGGACAAAGACCCTTGGTGCATGAGAACTGGCTGGAAAGAAGGTAGGAGCCATGAGACATTCTGATTGCATTTTGTGCAACTTATGGAGGACTGAGGGAAAGAAACATGTCTTAAGTAGCAGAAAGACCAGTGGATTGGTGCATCCCAAGACAGGAATCAAGGACATATATGCTAAGCTAGACAAAGGTGTGCCATGGCCAACCTGAAAGCACTTAGCCTTACATACAAACTATTCCCATGCCCAATATCAGCTAAGAAACTGTACAGGCATCACAGGCTGAAAGAAAATACTTGACTGACTGTATGGCTAACTTTGCTTTGTGTGTAGGGTAAGGGATATGTGCCAGGGTCTCGTGGTGGGAGTTTTGGTTAAAATCAAGATAAGTGAGTCATGTCAAGCCGCCTAACTGCACTCTTTTACTTCAGTCTCACATGTCATAATTATAATATTCTTACTGTATTTTACATACATTAATAGGAATGGTCTTTTTTCTGTTACCTTATTAATGGATTATATTTCTTTGATTTCTAGTGTGAGAGCACATTGTGTTTGCTACTGCCTTCCCACTTGCCATGTACCTATTCAAAACTCTTGCATCCTAGCTTCCTGATTTCAAGGGTAGTATTCTTTTAAAAGAATTGTAAACTGAACAGCAATATTAACTGATTTATTCTTTTTCAAATAATATTTGCAGAAAGTTCCATCATGTTAGGCAGTGAGGAATAAAGTGATGGCTAAGACATTGTGTTAGAATTCACAGAATTAATATTCTAGTAGAAAGTTTTATTATTTGCATACTTATAAAGCAAAAAAAACCCCATGATAATTGGCCAAAATGTTTAAGCTCTGTGAATAAATAAGTAAGGAAATAAATAAATGCTGCCTGGCAATGTCATTTATTGTGAAGGCTGTGGGTTCAATACCCAGTACCACTACCACCAAAAAAAAAAAAAAATTGGGAGTATAAAAAAAGGAAAAGACTTATTGAATCATGTATTATTATGTAGTTTTATATATATATATGTTAAGAAGTACTTGTTAAATATATTCTTCAATATCCAGCGGACTTTTGCCAACCTGAAATGGCCAGCCTTGGAATATCTGTTGCCAGTTTCTCTTATACCTTATTGAAGGAGGTAAACTTTAACCTAACTCCTGAAGGATGGCAGAGATATAGAGAAGGGTACTGAGTGGTAAGAAAACAAAGTCACTTGAAACTATTTGGGGGAAGAAAAGTTTTACAGTTTTTAGATTTAAAAATTTTAAAAGCATTTTTCTGGAAGATGTGACGGGGCCTCGCAATTATGACTGTATTCATCTAATGGTAGATTCAACCTTGTCAGCATCCCTCCCTGTTTCTGGTCTTGGCTGCTGGCTTACAAGCTGTGCCAGTGACATTAAGCTGCCACTAGGCTAACAAGTCACAGCTACTTCTTCATGTTACCCCAGACCCTCTATCTTCTTGATTTCCATTAATGGCACAAAACTGTAATGTTCTTGCTACACTATTTGGAAGATTTAAAACTACTTTTTATCCAAAGAAACAGATGATGTAGATTAATTATCCATACTGGTCTCTTTCTCCAAGATTTGAAAAATATACCTTTGAAGAAAGAAGTGTTCAATGGGTCATAAGCAACTAAAGTTCTTTTCCTTTGAGGTTCTGACATCAAGTTGCTCTTAGATAAAGCAGTCTCTTAATTACTAGAAGAAGTCAACTTTGGAACTAGTTATAAAGAGCATAATTGCTTCTACTCTGAATGACTGTGATATGTGAGCTGTTCTTGAAATATCACAGATTTCCCTGGAAACTCTCCTCCCCTAATGTATTGGAGACTATCAAATGACTATTTCAGTGAGGTTCAAAGCCAGCAATTTTCCAGCTTACCCTGCTATGGTAGCCAGGTCTTTTCTCAGGTTGCTCATTTCAGTTTGGCTCAGACAATGTGAAGCTCCCTTGAAAAACCCTGCCATGTTATATGTCACCAGCCACAATTTCTCAAGTATCTCTGGGAGGTTGAGTATAGGAGTCTCAAATAACCTTGCAAATTGGACAGCACCATTTTAAGGTTATCATAAACAAGTATGATCTGTGGTTGTGCTCAGAGGTGGGGAAGAAATTCATGCCATTTTAAGAGACTGGCTTCAGTGTAGTGGAGTTTGGCATAGTGAAGGTCAAGAGTAGTCCAAGACATCTTGATAACAAATCCACTTAAACCTGATTCTGTCCTTTCTTGCTAACAATTAAGTAGTTTTATATTACTTCTGTATTTTCATGGTTTAAAGTTTGGGGTTTTGTCCAGCCCCTAGTAGAATAAAACTGGACTCACTTTTTTCCAACACTATCACGAACTGAGTAAAAATCTAACTTTTGCCTTTATTTCAATGTGATCTTGCAGGGGAGGAAATTGAACTCATGAGCTCTGTGTACTTCCTAAATCAGTAGTAACTGTACAGCAGTTGTGAGTGGAATCTGAGGTTTCCACAAGTTTCTTGGTATCTGAGAAAATTGAAGTTGATGGTTAGTTCTCTTTATTTAGTAAATCATCTGCCTTAAAATGCTGGGGATAGATGTGGATCTTTGGAATAATTTCTGTCACAAAACACTATCTTTGTCATTTTTATTATAAATTCATGGAACCTCTATTATCTGTAGAGTTTGTTGTAAAGGTGGTTGTATTCCCTTTCCTCTTCTGAGAAGCCTCATGGATTAAAAGCTCTTCCTTTACAGTTTGTCAGGAGCTGTAGTCAGAAATTGACTTAGAGTCCTATCTTATAGATCTTGAGCTTTTCACTTAAAAAACAGAAACTATTTCTATTGCCCAGGTGTTGGAGATAGCTAAGAAAATTGCTCCTGAGAAATTAATTCCAGGTCCCCCCTTACAGTCTAGAAAGCCAGAAGGACAAAATCAAAAATGTGTAGGGTTCTCCTTGCCCAATACTTGAAAATGAACTTTTCTTCTCTCAAAACAAGGAAGTTCTCAATACAATTCCCTGTGCCTTTCAAAGGCATGGTTATGACCAATAATTTTTTTCATATTTTATTCACCTACTTTTTTAACATTCTATAGTCTTTCTCCAGAAGAGGAGTAACTAACTTTTTCTGCATGAAATTCTACTTATCATTGAATGATATATATAATTGATAATTTTTCCTTAACTGCTGTGAACATTATGTTTTTATATTGATTTATATTATTAATATATGCTTTGAAATATGTATATATAATTTATACTTTTAGTTAAAATATGTCTATAAACTTTGGTTAGTGTTTAAATTGTCATATTTTCACAATCTTGAAAGATGTTATCAAAATTGTAAACATAGTCATTGAACACTGATAATTTCTTTTTTTACTAAGTGTTTTTTTTTGGTGTATCCTTATACTGGTACCTTTTAGGTGTACAATGTAATAACATTCATCATTGGAAATATGCACCTTTATATACTCTCTTGGTTCTTATTTTTTCTCCCTTCCCCTGCCCTCCTTTCAACCCCTCTATCCTTCCCTATTTACAAAGACTTTGTTTCCTTTTTTTCATTTTCTCATATTAATTCCATTCCTTTCTTTCCTTTCCCCTACCCCTTCCACTTCCCCTTCCCTTTTGCCCCTTTTCTTCCTATTTCACATTATTATAACTTTTAGTCCTTATTTACACTTTCAGTTTCTCACACTAGAAAAACTATTCAGTATTTACACATTTGAACAATGATAA
>NW_004624730.1:29133518-29159466 GCF_000247695.1 Heterocephalus glaber
CAGGGTTCCTCTTTCCCCACAGCCCCGCCATCATTTGCTATTGGTTGATTTCATGATAGCAACCATTCTTTCTGGAGTGAGTTGAAATCTCAGCATTGTTTTCATTTGCATCTCTCAAATGACCAGTGATGTTTAACATTTTTTCATGCAAAAAATGATGTCTTTTAAAGAGATTGATGCTATTTGCTAACTCTATACATGCAGTTTCTCTAGAATCACCAAAAAATACATGTATTAGGATGTGCAACATCTTTTAGAATCATATCACATTATTTACTCCTTTTTATTGCTTGTTTATATGGATTTGGTGTTATTAAAAATGAAAAGTTTAATTATTTAATTTTCTGTTTGTTTTGATAGGCTATGTTTTTTGAAAATATAGGCATTATGAAATATGAAGACTTACTTAGAATATTATTGGCAATTGACCTTACAAAACCAATTTCAGATGAAAACGTTACAGTGATTGATACAGCCTTCAGTCACATTCCAGTACGGCTGTACTTGCCAAGTAGGAAGTGAGAAAGACAGAGACCAGCTGTAATTTTTATTCATGGTGGTGGCTTTGCCCTGGAAAGTTGCAGTAAGTTAATTTTATACATATGTATGTTGTATTTTATATATATCCATACTTATATTAATATGTAGTGTGTTCATATAAGATTGACAGTCACTTATTGATAAAGTATTGTTCTCTATATAGTTTATTTAGTTTTGATTTGTATAGGTACATTTTTGTAGTACATTAAGATTATCTTCATCATAGGAAATTGGTACTTGTACATAACACTGTAAACATTTTTAGGTTCCTTTCCTCCCACTTTCCATTTCTTGGTCATTTTCCCATTAACAAAAGATCTATATTCCTGTTTCCTATTGTCTGTCTTTTATTTTGCTCTTTATTTGGGGTTTTCTCATGTAAGAGAGACTATATGATATTTAAGCTTGTTTACCTGATTTATTTCACTTAACATTATGGTCACAAGGTGCATCTATTTACCTACAAATGACTCTGATGTATTCTTCTTTACAACATATAGAAGTACTCCTGTGTTTATCTTTTGTCAAGGTTTGATCTCTTTACTTTGCATGGTGTCATATTTTCTCCTATTTCATTATTTGATTTTATAAATATTTCTCCTTTAATATTCTGCCTACAAATCTGTCTTTTTTGCTGACTCCTAAACTTACTACTGTCTCTTCTACCATGATGCTTCAACCCCATGTCACTGTCTAGTTATTACTCTACCACTATTTCTTGTCTTAGACTCACTTCTTTATACCTTAGATTCGGTTTTTCCCTTTTTGATAAATTTTTCAAAGTGTAACTGAAAAATGAACACTGTCTTCTGTTTAGCTGAATCTCTGTTCCTGTATTTACCATGTAGCCAATTTTTGTGGATTTCTTCTCCCCCTTTCATTTGTTCGCAGCTCCCACTTAAAAAATACAAAACACCAAAAGAGAGATGATCTTTGTTTATTTTTATATCTGTCCGTATCCCCAGCATTTTGTCTGTCACTTTGGATTCTATATCTTCCTTTAGTTTGTCATCTGTACTTTTCCACCCTACTGCCCACACTCATGCTGCTGATTTTTGGTTCTGTATCTCCATTTATCACATTTTTCCTGAATTTTACTTCAATAAATTTAACTTCTCTCTAAACCAGTATTCCTGGATTTACCATAGATCATTTAACCTTAACAAAAATTCAACCTTAAAAGAAATCAACTTCTTTATATTCTAATATTTTAATACAAATAAACAAATAAAAATAAGCAAAATGCTCCTCAGTTTGTGTTCTGTCAGTATATGGCCACATTGATCAATTACATCTTTTCCCGTTGATCCCAGATATAATAACCAATTTCATCCTTTGTACTTTCCAAATATCTTCTCATTTCTGTTCAAACTAAAGAAAAGTGATTTATCATGTAGATCTTTTTCTGTTTTTATATCTCTGTTCCACACCATTTCTTCATTTAGAACATCTTCATTTGAATTAAATTTTATAATATTCAAATCTGGTTATATGGCTTGTTGCAAATTTTTATTAAAGTCTACCACCTGTTGACAGTGAAATCCCAAGTGTAACATCCAAGTTCAGACATTTATATTCTTATTTTTCTATACAGTCTCACTTTCTTTCCTTTCTCTCTCTAAATTTATATTTCAATTGTATTTAACCATACTTATTTTCCTTAATTCTCTATGCATTCTCATTAGTCTTCATCTTCGAGCATATTTTTCCTTGAAAAGAACACATTTTACTTTCTCCATTTAATAGCAGTCATCATATCTTTACTTTTAGCAAAAGTCCAATTAATACCCTTTGAATTAATGTATATTGAATGACTAAATAGAATTTTGACATTGCGTTCACATAGGATTTTTTCACAAAATTTTACCCATTTTTTTTTCTTTGGTGGTATTGAATATTGAATCCAAAGCCTTTACAACTGAGCTATATCCCCAGAATTTTTATAAAATTTTTATTTTGAGACAAGGTCTTGCTAAGTCACTGTTTCCCAAGCTGGGGTAGAACTTGTGATCCTCTTGCATCAGCCTCCCACCTCCCAGGTTGCTAAGATCAAGCACATGCACCATTATGCCTGAATGACTTTTAAAAATCACAATACAAAGTAAAACTAGTATTGGATACACTAACATTTTATTGCATGCACAATGTTACTGACTAGTATTTCCTGCAAAAATGGATATGGTTGAGCTTTTGAAAATATAGAAATTATAATGCAGATATAATATTATCTTCAACTTGATTCTTGAGTCTGGCCGATTCTTGTCAAATGAAGTTTCATTGGATATCATACTAATATATTTCAGTTACAGAGTGAAAAGATACACTTTCTTCTGGTCCTTAGTTTTGAAAATATATAGAAATATAGGATTCAACCAAGGGATAGTAAAAATAATATGTCTATTCCTGACAAATTACTGCAGAACATGTCTTCATTCTTGTTAATGAGTCACCCATGAGTCAGATATTTACTAAAGATAGTTTCTAGCAGTAGTACATGATCCCAAGCTTCCTCCTGGTGAAACCTTCTAGAAAAGGGGCAGATCATAGCATGTACACACCATCTTTGGTGAATGGTGTCCCTTTGAAGTGTGTATCACAGTGAATCTGGAAGAAGCACTCCCACGAAAACAATGGGACAAGCAGAGCATGGTGAGTTTCTTCTCCCATTGTGATCAATCAGATGACCTGTCTTGGTCTTTTCCTCCTGAGTAATTTGGAAGGTGGTGGATTGGGACAGTCTTCTTACTCTGACAGAGTGTCTTTCTACTTAGCAACAAAGTAGAGATTAAAGAGTTTCTAGCACTTAATCATAATCCATACTTCTGTCACATTTCCCAAACATAGGTGGTTTTTCCATGGCTCTTTATTTACAAGAACTCCCTTTATGTTTCTTTCTCTCTTTTCAGAGCAATTTTCCTCTGACTTTCTGAGTCGATGGACTGCAAACAAACTTGATGCTGTTGTTGTGGGAGTAGAGTAAGAGAATGACTGATCTTAATATGGCTCTTGCCCTCTTTTGATATGTGATTTCCTGAGCAAGACTGCCAGACCTTAGAAGTGACTGGATCCTAGAGATTTGTGGATTACATTAAATTTTTCAATTGACAGTATAATACTCATGACTTCTCAAAGGGGCCCACTTCCACTTTAATCTTTGCCATTGCAGAAACCTCTGAGGAGACTTGGTCAATGCTATGTTTGCCTTTTGGTCAACTTAGCTCTGATGACTTCTAGGAATATAAAGCTTAGGTTCTAGGAAAATCCTAAGTATTGAACTTGGACAGGGGCAGCTTAGTTACTCACTCCACATAGGAATGTTGGATTTTGTTTGAGCTGGTAGTAAAAAGATGAAGTTGGGAGAGATTCTTGGTGGAGGAACATTAGGTGAAAAATGTCGGGACCATGTGAGCATTTCAAGTTATTCAGAAAAGGAGAGTTCTTAATGACTTCTGCCCAAATTTCCAATATTATACCAGAAAAGTGCATACATGTGTATTCTGTACTTCTGAAACTACCTCCTTCAGAATGAATAATTTTTTAAATCTCTTCTGCTATTTCTGCAGTACAGAAAGGTATCTGGGGCCATGCAGACTGATGCTGTAAGAAAATGTACTGTGATTTGGCTCCATGGCAGTATAATGGAGTCAAATAAAGAATACTAATGAAATCAGTGCTGTCCTACTCATAATTACTGCTTTACAGCAAGAGAAGAATCCTTTATATGTTCAGAGATATTTCTATTTACAACAGTAACCAGATATACCATGATTTTAATGTAATATGTCACATTGTCATTTAAAACCCACAAGTCTCTTGGTGCTACATTTTGTGGATATTTTAAGCAATGTATCAGTTATATATATTTCTTCTTCATTACACTATAGAAAATTTAAAGTAGTGGTCCCACCTTTTGAATCTTACACTGTTTAGATTATTCTACATTGCAGATATTTTATACATAAATTATAATACAACAAAATTGCAAGGGCCATCTGGCCAATATTGCAGGTTTTGTATTGGCTTGCAAATAATTCATTAATTTTTATGAATATTAAGATCACCATTATAGATAGAAATAAAATTACTATCCAATAGATGTATGATTGTATAATAGAAAGTGATATGTGACACATACAAAATCACAGACACACATATACAACATATGTATATATATATGCACTAAAAGATGCTATTGTAATTGATCTTAGAAATGAACTTATAATGACTAAGCAAGATCCTTTGCCGTATTTAAGTATTATTAATATTTTATTTTGAATTATTTTCACATAGCATTCAAGATGAATCACATGTAACTCGTCCGATTTTGATGTAAATAATTTTTGTACTGTATGACAAAGATAAATCACTGCCTGTCAAATTTTCTGCTTTTGAAATGTCATCTGTACTCCCATCAGTGATTCTGAACTTTTTTGAGTTATCAATTACATTTGCAACCTGGTGAATATTGTGCCACTGTGACTAATTGTTGTTTCGCTGATAATTTTACATAAAATTATAGGAGGATGAAGATATATCCTTTTCTCACAAATCTCCTTGATAAAAGGAAGATTTTAAAAACTTTTATATGAGAATATATTTATCTCATTTTAAAATAGAAGTTAGAAATAAGTTCATGTTTAGTTGATTAAATTAAGATTCAATGTACAGTTGATTTTGGTCAATAATTTTGTTGGTGAAATTGACAGATAAACTAAGTTTCATCATAAATGTTTTCTTTTTTTCTTTCTCAAGTTATAGACTAGCTCCTCAATATAAATTTCCAGTTGCCCTTGAAGATTGTATTGTTGTAGTCAAGTTCTTCATACAAGATAAAATTCTTGAAAAATATGAAGTGGATCCCACCAGAATCTGTATTACAGGATATAGTTCTGGGGGTACATTGGCAACGAAAGTGGTTTATCTGGTATGTTATGTGTATGTGTGTTTGGAACACTATGATGCTAACATTAATGAATCACTTCTTTAGTTGCAGGGCTTCTTAATCTTGTGCTTTCAGTTGTTAAGTACAAAAAAAAGTACCAAAATATTTTCTATTCCATAATTTTAAGTAAATTTTATATGAATTTGCATACTTCCTGCATGCTATTACATTTAGGTAGCTATGCCTGACACATATTGAGGCAATACAAAATATAATGCTTCCTTCCCTGCATCTCTTGGTTTCTTTCCCATTTGCAAAAGAAGTACGCCTCTATTTCCTATTATCTTTTATTTTTCTTTTTGATTTGCTTATACTTTCTTTTTGAAACAAGGTCTCACTATGTAGTTTATGTTGGCCTTGAACTCACTGTGTAGCCCAGGCTGGCCTTGAACTCATGGCAATATTCCTGCCTCAGCCTCCCAAGTGCACCTTGCACCACCATGCCGGGCCATACTTTACACTGACTTATATAAGAAAAAATATGATACTTAAGCTTATGTGCCTGATGTATTTCACTTTGCATTATAGTCACAAGGTGCACTATTTTCCTACAAATGACTCTAATTTATACTTCTTTAAAGCAGATTCCTACTGTATAAATACAACTGTGTATAAACAGAACAGTTTCTTTAACCTTTCATCTGTTGATGGACATATACCCTGCCCTATAAGATTTAGTTGTTATATATTGTGTTGCTATAAATAGGGTTATACAGGTACCAGTGTAGTATTCTGTCTTTAACTCTTTGAGAAGATACCTAGGAGACTAGCTGGGTGAATGAAATTTCTGTTTTAAGTTTTTTGAAGAATCTCTATACTGATTTCCACAGTAGTTGTAGTAGTTTACATTCTCACCCAAAGCCTTGCCAACATTTGTTGTTATTTGATTTTTTTCATGGTTACCATTCTTTCTGGAGTCATATGGAGTCTCAGAGTTGTTTTAATTTGGATTTCTGTATTGGCCAATGATGTTACATTTCTTCATGTATTCATTAGCAAATTGTACTTTTGAGAAGTGTCTATTCATTTCATTTGTCCATTTTTCATTGGATCTTTTAATTTAGGGGGACCTAATTTCTTGATTTCTTTATAAATTCGAGATACTAGTCCTCTGTCTGAGGTGGGGGTGTCAAAATTTTTTCCCATTCTGTAGTTTGCCCTTTTACTGTCATTTGTTTTCTTTGTTGCAAACTTTTCTCTGAAAAGTTTAAAATATACAATATGTCTCAGATCATCATTTAATATAACAAGGGGTACATGATTCTTCACATATGAATTATAAACTTTGGTAGAAATTTATAATTATTTAGTTATTAAAATTCAGATGCTGAACCCTGTAGAGAGTCATGAAATGACACTTGGACTGTGTGTCATGCTGTGTCAGAAAAGGAAATTTGCCTCATGTTAAAAGCCTTGCTGTGTATTACTGAATAATTTATTTGAAAAATTAACAGAAATAAATAATTTTGTTCCACAAAACCATTTTCAATGGGATAGAATAAATGTAATCATGCAAAATAAATGTAATACTAAAAATTCAATGAAATAATACCTCCAAGCATGAGATGACCTTCAGACATTCCATTTAACATTCACAAGGAGGCAAATGAACCTATAACCTCTTGCTAGAGTCCACTATCTCAGAGTCCTTCTTGGTCCATTGCTCTGAAGACTTGTGTGTCTTCAAGCATTTTAGGTGAATGGGATTTTGATCATGAGTTTCAACCTTCCTTCTCTGCATCTGGGGAAATCCTTCAGCAGCAAAAAAATCCGCAAGCAGGAAGAGAGTCTGGGGGAAGAGCTTTCAATACAGGAGCGAAGCAGATGATACCTAGGAGATCATTGCAATGAGCAGAGCAATGTGGATGGATAAGGAGTTGGATGTTTATGTGTGGTTATTACTAGGTCAGGTGTCTGTATGCAAGGGATCTTTATAGAACATTTTTAGTGATTTTAGTGTTTTGAAGTTAACTTCAATAGCAGCAACAGTGTACAATACCCTTCTCTAGCCTAGTAATATTGTAATTTTTGAAATTTTTCTTTCATCGGTACATTTTTGGCATATAATGAATACATTCATTGTGGAGAGTACATGGCATATCTTAATTCTTTTTATGTTCCCTTTCCCTCTTGCCATCTCTTGGTACTCTTCCCATTTTTAAAAGTTCTATCTTCCTGTTTCCTGCTATCTTTCTTTTATTTTGCTCTTTAACTTATTTATGGTTTGGATTTCTCATGTAAGAGAAACCATATGATACTTAAGATTGTGTTTCTGATTTATGTCACTTAATATTGTGGTCTTAAGGTGCAACCATCTTCCTTCAAAGAATTCAAATTCATCCCTCTTTATAGCAGGGTATGAATGTATCATGGTAATATAACATCCTTAACTTTATCAGAGACATACCTAGTAGGGGAATAGCTGGCTCAAATTCCTCCCATTTTAAAAACCATTATAAAATTCTAACAAAATTAATAACATAAAGTCTTAAGATACCAACATTCAGAAGCTCATAAGAGGCTTAAAATATTTTCTAGAATTATCCTAATGATCTAAATAGAAGCTCTGATAAGAATAGGAGAGAAGTTTCTAGTAGCAAAACCTCAAATCACACTGCATTTTAAAAACAGAACAAGAGCTATACAAACAGGAGTTCAAAGAATGTATAATCTCCAATTTTACAAAAGTACAAAACTTATTAATTAGTTCTCCTATGAATTTTAATGCAGATAAATTCTTTATGTATGCCATTTCTTCAATATTCAATCTGACTGCCTTAAAATAGATTTTCATAAGTAGAACAACTTAATGTTTAGCATGGAGAGACACAGTGTCAAATGAGCTTTAACAGTGTGCTTAGAGATTAGAAATGTATATAAGTGTCTGCTTCATTCCATTTTCATAAGTAATGCATAATTATATTTATAATGGTCTTATTTTTTAATAGATAAAGGTATACTTTTCCGTACTATAGTTTGAATGCACATACCTTTCATTATCAATATATTAAGATATATTTTACTGAGAACATAAGATGTCCATAAGGGTCTCTTTATTCATAGTCTTTGATAATTTATGTTTTAAAGTAACCTTATTGGCAACTCATAATCATTATTTTTGCTAAATTTGCTAACTTTTGTCTGTAATATGTTTTAATGAGTTTCCTTGCATTCTAAATGAGATTGTGGGTTTTTTCTTTTTAAATTTTCTTCTTTTTCATTTAGAACATTTTAAAATGTAAAATTTGATTATATTTTAATTTAATATTTCTTTCATTGCCTCTCAGTTCAGAAAGAATATCTGTTTTAGAAATTTGCTGAAATTAACATTTTGCATACAATTTCATAACTATTTATGTCTCTATATATGATCTATCATAATTCCAAAATTATTAATTCATTAAAATGTGTGTGTTACATTATGGCTTTGATATGCTTTAATAGGTTATGAACTAATGTTTCAATTATTATGCTTATTCTAATTTGATATTTATTTTATCTTTTGACCTGCCAAACCTCATGAGACTATCTAATGATGTCAAAAAAAATTGAGCTAGGTTAATTGCTCATTAAGACAATATACTAGGATATATATATTAGGACAGATAATTCTTTTTTATTATTACCAACAATAATACTAGATGAAGTTAATGTTTATGAGCAGTCACTACATTCCTGGAATTATTCTCCTTTAGTTTAATCTCATTTTCACCACATAAAGCCATATAAAACTTTGGGTAATTTCCTGCCCCTTTAGAGTTAAAAAACCTGAGCCTTTAAAGGGATAGGTAATTAGATAACTAGCCTAAGGCCATAAAATTTATGTTATAAAGCTAGAACTCTAACATATCAAGGTCTACAAAACCTATATTTTCACATATTGGAAAGTTAGTACCTTTCAGTCTCTTTTCTTCTTTCTGGTAGATTGGGTGTATCACCAGGCTTCTGTTTTTAAATATAAGGTAGTTTCATAAGTTTTAAATATAAGGTAGTGTCCTGCTTCGGGGACACATAGTGGGCTGTAAGACCACTTGGGAGAAATAGCGAAAAGGGGGAAGAAGTGAGAATTCACAAGATAGGGAATATAGAGTCAGCAGAGCAGTAGTTAGATAATATCCACCACCTGGAATCCCAATGCAGAAGCCCTCCAGAACCAGCACAGACTGCGTATGTGTCTTGGACTGGGCCAAATTACTTCTATTTCTGGAATTGCTTCATATAACCTCTTGTTCATCTCGGTGCTGTCAGACTTTCCTCATGGAGTAAAGATTGAGCAGAGCTAGGAGGCTAATGGAAAAAAGGAAATTAGACAAAGTGGTAACTAAATTGGATGTTCTCAATGAAAAAGTGAAGAACTGATAAATTAGATGACTTAGCTAAGTTAGGATTTCTCACCAGGTCAAATACTCAATGAATATTTTGTGTATATCCATATTATCCATACCTATACCTAGGAAGGTAAGACTCAGGGGACTTTACTGTATGCCTAAACTGGTGGATAAATGGGAGATGAATGTGGGAATCAGTGGCAAAGACCACAGATTTTGTGTGGAAGGCTCATGGGTGGTGGGGTGTGAGATGCAAGGAATGAAATCTGGCTCATAGAAGGATATCTAGCTTGGGTTAGAGTTATATCCGCAGGGATGATCCCAGAGCCATTTGAGACATGGTAGCCTATTCAATATAGGTTTGGGTTTTCTGAAGCAGGCTACATACAAGGTGTGGATGTCCATGGAAGCTACTGCTTAGAAAGACAGTTAAAGGAAATAGAAGCTATCAAGGGACTTTTTGTGGCACTAAAAGACAGATGAAATGATCTGACAGAAGTTAAAATCAAGAGTCAGTCAGAGTAAAACAAAATCATACAATTTAAAGAGGACAATGGAAGATGGCCACACAGTATGTGATGGTATAAGATAGCAAGAATAGATAACCAAGATAATCAAGAATATCACTGGTACATAAAGAGCACAGCATACAGTTTTTCTTCTTTTGGATCATGAGATGCATTAAATGAATGCTTTTAAAGCATATTCAACTGAGGATGGGGTGAAAATGTCAGTGTTTTTCTAGTATAGTGGTGGCCCTGGGTTTGGTTCCTCAGCACCACACCAAAGGAAATACAATTGATGTGTAAACAATAACAGAGCAATCTGTACTATGTCTGTAGTTCCTTATCTCCAAATATTTTTAACAGGATTCTAGTTTATCATCACAGACTTCATATCCCCACAACACCTATATTCAGTCACTCAGAAAGTACTGATAATTTTTAATATTTCATAAATATTCTATTCCTCCGCCATCAGTTCTTTCTTTGCACCTCTTGCCAAATATGTAGACAAGGCTTTTCAACAGATTTCCCCCACTCCTATCATTGCTTACAAGGTCATTCTCTAAAATCCAAGCTTCTGTCAGGATGTAGAAGATCTTCTGTAACTTGGCTGTAAATTTTGCTTTCAACTTCAAATACTAGAGAGTTGCCTAAGTCACTGGTACATCGTCAAATGAAAAGCAGGACCACTTCTTCAAAAATTAAGAAATGCTATTGTTAAAGATCCTCTAACACTTTTCCTTTATTTACTCTTTTTCCTTATAAACCATAAGGGAGATCATTATTACATAGAAAAATAAATTTCAAATTTTATTTCATTAACTTGAATTTTGCAATTCATATTCATGTTGTGCAATGCCAATTTTAAACATAAACACAAATACACTTATATGCAGAATCACTGATGTTTTTCAGCTTACAGATGCATTTTGTTCTTAACAAAAGTCTGTAAATGTGCATAAAATTGTTTACCTTATAGTTGATACGCACACATTCCACCAGTACTCTCTATCTTTAGCTTGATGAATGAGACAGATTGAAAGTACAAGGAACTATAGCTGACCCTATCTTTCTCGTTTGTCTGTATCATCATTTGCACTATATGTGGTTGGCTAATGCAGGATGCACCATGATTGAAAAAGGATATGCTTAGGGTAAATTGATTGCTTTTTTCTTCTGCATTTAAACCAAGTTCTGGTTGTAAAGAAAGCTTGGCCTCTTAAGGCTACTATCAGCACCTTTGCTTATTTAACAACAAATATGCTGATATGGAACATAGTTGGATTCATCCTTGTGGATCCATGATGCTTGAGAGTATTGTAATAGTCAAAGAGAATAAAATTAAGTATGTTGTGGAAACCACTTGGCAATTGTGAACTTTGTATGCAAATGTCAGAGAAACACATGTTAACTCTTCTGCTCATGTGCATGTACCATTGTCTTATCAGTTACAAAAATCAAGTTAAAAGATGGAATTATTTAGAATCTCAAGGCTGCAACAGCTGAGCTAAACCAAGCATCCTTCTGAGAACTGAATTTGCTACTTGCCCATGAGTGCTTTTGGTACACAATCTTGAACCCAGCTCTACTGTGGAGAATTAATCTTTAATTTTGTCTTCCTAAACTCATTTTTGATAACACAAACCTGAATAATATGATCAACAACTAATATAAAGTATAAGAGATTAAAACTGGATAGGTTCAATAAGTAGCAGTGATTCCTTTATAAGAAAGTTGAATTGTCCAAAGCTAGTGTGTTAAAATTGGAATCCTTTGAGAAATTTCAGAATAAAAAGGGCCTGTCTTTAATATGACACCAGCCTCTTATATTCTGAGTTACTAAAAAGTACCCAGTATAATAAAAAAATACTAAAATATTAATTCAACAATTTCAGTTTTGTGAAGACAGCAAGATTAGGATGTGCTGAATATAGTTTGCATTTTTTCCTAGTTTTTTTCTAAGTAATGAAATATCCAGGTTAATAAATCGTTTTTGTACCCTCATATACATATTAGTTGTTGCTGAGGTGGTAAATGCACATCAGAGTGTTTGATGTCCATGCTCTTTTCATGAGGTACTCCATTCCCTCCTTAGTGTTTGGTGTGGTTCAGTGCCATTACTTCCTTGCACCCCTGCATTCTGGTTAGTCTGTGCTCTTTAGTCTGTATGTCATCAAGATACAAACCTATGCCATGTGTACTTTAATAAGCAAGGGTCATTTCAGGAAGCTACTTGTATACTTGTTGCTGCTTTTCAAATAAATATTTCAGATTAGGAAGGTGATATAATGCTATCTTGTTTAAAAATTAATAAAATGAATAGCATTAATTAACTCATCCTGTCATTTTCTTCCTGTTACTGTATATATGTTGCCTTCCATATATCATATATACCTATATATATATAACATCTGTATCTTCTATATATAATATAGATCCTGTATGTGATACAGAGTATTTATCTCATAGTAATAGCAAATATTTAAAAATGTATAATAGAAATAAATCTAACAAATAAATTTAATATATATTCAAATAGATAATGAGAAAATAGAAAAATGATGAATAGGTAGAAAGAAGATGATAGTATTGTGGTGACTCAGAAATATTGTCAGGAATAAAGGAATTCAAAACCTAGTGGGAAGAATAAAGAACTACCTTGCATAACACTGCATACAGCTTTATGGTTTTTAATATGAGTAATGGGAACTGGTCTGATTAAACTTAAAATTAATTTCTCTGAGTTTAGAAGAAGAAGTGATTATTTTTGTTAGGTGTTTCTGTGTTCAATCAGCATATACATATTTATGAATAATTTGAATGTGTACTAAAATAAATGGAGAGATTCATGTGAAAGTAATAAAGATGGGTTGTGGCTGAAGCAAAATTACCAAATTTGGATAATATCATGTACCAGTTTATTTATTTATGAGATTTATTTTCTCATAAATTTGGAAGGTACAAGTTCAAGATCAAGATGTGGAAAGTGTCTTGCTTTATGCTCAGATTGTATCAATTCACATGAGAAAGATAAAAGTCATGTACTACTCACATGTACTAATAAACTAAAATAATAAAAAAACCCAAAATTCCAAAGATTCCTAATAATCTATCAGCTTATCGAGAAAGTTTCTAGTTAACTGCAATCTTGAAGAAGCCAGAGAGGGAGTGGAGAACATTGAATACTGTCAGCATACAAGTTGAGTACATAGGGATATCACGATTGAAGTGTCTGTGACAAAATGAAGTTACTAATTTGACACATCAGCAATGATTAGGGGCACATTTTGGAAGTGTGAGGCAAAAAGCACCACATAGAGAGTTAAGCTCAGCTACCTTCTGTAATTCTTGGATTGTTCAGCCAGCACTGTACCTACCATTCAGCAGGCTCTGTTTTTGCCTTCTACCATGCCTTACATCCTGCTTCGGCAACCACACTTAGTGTCACAAGTATGCCCAGGCTTGGTGATTGCCACCCTGCTATTGTGTTTCTCCGAGGAGGACACATACTCTACCAGTGCTGCCTATAAAAACAATTAGAAGTAGTTTGAATCATGGCAGATTCAATTTGTATTATTTTCTCCTTTGCAATTTCATATAATATTCTAACTGAATAGTACCTATCCTTTGCCAAAATAAGTCCTTCTCTTCCATGGTTTTGACACCAGGTTTGGTTTTGGATATAGAGATTTATGTGTCTGCACAAGATTTTAATGTCTGAAAATTGGGGCAGATAGGCTTCCCGCAGAGCAGAGACCTGCTTTCATCCATGTAACTAATGTCAGATGTAAAACGTCTGTGAAATAGGAAAGGTTTTTCTGACAGTTCTCCCCTTCTAAGGTCCTGGAGATTAACATATGCTGCTTTTTGGTTTAGGCATTGTCATCTGTCTGACTTGCACAAGAAAGGTCTGCAACTGTTGCTCCCAATGTTTCCAATATTCTAGGTTAACATAGGCAATGTGAAACCTCCTATGCGGATCCTGCTGAGTGAAAAAGAAGCCCTAAAGGGAGGTCTTGGTCATCAGAGGAACTCTGAAGGATTTGACAGTTGATATTCCAGTGGCCTTTTCATGCCCTAGAAGCACTGTTTGGGGCTTTGTAGTAAAGAGAGTGATTTCAGTGAGTATTTGTAAGTAAGAACAGATATTTTTGTCACTTCAGAGCAGTAGCTTTCGCACAGTGGATTCAAGACACCACAGCAACATTAACGTTTGTAGGCCCAGATAATCTCTCCTTTGGTTCTCTTTGCATTAAGCTCTTACTGAGAAAGCCATTATTCTTGCTTATTTCCCAGTATTTCTCATGTCTTCATTTAATTTCTAAGTTCTGTATTTGAATACAATTTGGAAAGGAAAAATTGTTTGCATGATCCTCAAATACCACAGAAACCAGCAGAATCTTCTAACTCATCTTGGGAAATCACTCCTACTAGACTGAGAAACTATAAGGTGAATGTCTCGTTTTGTTTCTGTGGTCACTATTATTTCTTGCCCTCAACTTCTGCGATGATTCATTTTTTAAATAAATTTTCAGTTTTAGGGCACTGGGGAGGAATCTTCAGCCCAGAAGAGAGTCTCCTTGGTACAGAACATTGTATTTCTCCTCCTCCTCCTCCTCCTCCTCCTCCTCCTCCCCTTCCTCCTCTTCCTCCTCCTCCTCTTCTTCCTCCTCCTCCTTCTTCTCCTTCTCCTCTTCTTTTTAACTTTTAAGGCATACTTTATGTTGAGTGTGCATTTTGGTGTTGATCAGATATTTCCCCTTGTGATGTACTATTGAAATTTCAACTAATTGCCTCATTTAATACCAGTATACTACTTATTGAGGTTTTAACCTTGGATACACCTACAATCCTATTTCCCCAGATATCATTATTACAACAGCTGATGTATAGCCTGGGTACTTATTTCTGGGAGCCAATTCTAGGTTCTCTCTTACAGTGTGCAGGACAAAAAAAAATAAAATAAAAAGAGAAATAACCATGTAAGCAAGAACTCAGTATGGGTGTCTCTGGTAAAAGAGGCCACAAATACAGTGCACTACATTGTTTCCTGTTCTTGCTCTTAATTTTTTATAAATTATTCTACTTGCTTTGTCCATACTACAGTAATTTGTTCTCAAAATGAACTGTAAAGTAGAAGTATTTTCTTTAACTTGGTACATTTCTATTTTGAATTTGATTAATATGTGGATTTTGGCATAAATATTTTGTTATTATATTTATTCTTTCTGTCCATTTTGATTACTTTATACAAAATTCTTTAAACTTAGATGTCTTGTCATCTGCTCTGGAAATCTCACAATTATATTTCAACAATTATACTTCTATTTGGTGTTCATATGTAAATAAATGTGCACACATGTGCACATTCATGTATATGTGTATGTGTGATTCTTTACTGATGAAAGTGAAATGGTACCTTTTCAGATCTTTAAAATAATGTATCAATATTGTAAAAGTAGTACATTTTCAGTCAGTTTTATAAATTTGTTTATCTCAGATAATTGAAGTAAAGCATTCTATTCCTATACTTTGAAAACTTTTGAGTAATATTTTATTACAATTTTTTCAGCTACAGAATGATCCAGAATTCAAAGGTAAAATTAAGGCACAAGCCTTAATTTACCCTCCCTTACAGCTAATTGAGACCTTGATGCCCTCTCATCAAGAATATGAACATGGCCTAATTTTGACAAAAGAAACAGCTATTAAACTTATTTGCCTATATTTGACTAAGGATGAAGCACTGCCTCAGGCAATGTTAAAAAACCAGCATATGACTGAAGAATCCAGACATCTGCTCAAGTATGTCAACTGGAGTGTCTACCTTCCTGAAAAGTATAAAAAGAACCATGTTTACACTGAACCAATTTTCGGAAAACTTAAAGGTTCATATCCATTTCTTGTTGATAGTAGAATATCGCCTTTGATACTCAGTGATTCAGAGTTACAGAAATTACCATTAACTTACATCCTCACTTGTCAACATGATATACTAAGAGATGATGGCCTAATTTATGCCATACAACTTCAAAACGTTGGTATTCTAGTTACTCATGACCATATAGAAGATGGATTCCATGGGGGTTTATCATTTGGCGTAACATTTTCCTTACCGATAGGCTTTAAAATAAAAGATAAATATATTAGTTGGTTAGAAGAAAATCTATAAATCTACAGAGAAAATAGGGGACTATATAATTATTTAGTTTGAATTACAATCTGAAATTTATATTTTGAATTTTGGGAGGTTTAATGAATGGAACAATGATATAAATTTGAGATAAACCTAAGCTTAAATCAGAATAAAGGTTATAGAGTAACTTTAAGAAATTAAGAGTAATTTCAGTAATTTTAAAGTGAAGATATTCATTTTATTATTCTCATTAAGTACAAATTATTCTTCCTGATAAGCTAAAAGCATACATCAGTAACAGTAGAGTACTAAAACACAAATATGCTTACAGGTAAAATAGGTGTGACAGTTTCAAGGCAGACAGAAGAATGGTAGTGGTGACTGAGGAGACAGCAGAAAGAAGAAAAATTGGAATGACAATTGCAGGGAGAAGAGTGTTATGCTAAATGAAGCCAATGTCTTTCAATCAGATTTTGTCCATACATTAATTGGATCTTCTCAGTCTAAATTCTGCTACTTTTTCATTTGCTTCACATAAAATTAGCATATTTCTAGGCTTCTTTGCTCAAAGAAGGAAAAAGCTATCATCTGGACTGTAAATCATTCCTACTGCTTAAATTTTTGGCATTCAATCAAACTTTTAGCAATATTCCCCTGAAAGTATGTAAGTTAACTGCATCTTATGTTATTGACTGATTATTAATATAATCAGAAGTATTAGAATTAATCGAGTCAGATTTATTTATTCTATTATTTTGAATTGGTAGAGCTAATCACTTTTATGAAGGCTACATGACTGGCAAGGTATTTTAACTTATTATCTCCCAACCTATTTGCTTCCTTGTGATAATGGGATCCACACTCACATCAGCCTGATTCACCCTACAATGAGCTAGAATTCATTACCACTTATGAATTCATTACCTAGCACAAGCAATGTTCGACTTTCTGAGGTCCCTGTGATGCTGCTATTTGTGTGGCATTGCTTCCTCTGTTCTGTGGCTTTTCTTCATGGTGAGTGCATTTGGTGCTGTAGAAATTGAACTGTATCTTCTGAGTTTCCTTGATAATCCAATTTCAAAATATTTTAAATTTACTCTCAGTGTTTGCCTGCAGTTTGACATTTGTTTTTTTGTCATCTCAATCCTAATGTGCTTACTAACCTCTCAGCAGATTTCACCATATAAGGGTCTTCCCAGAAATGGGAGATACTACATCAAATCCAGAAAGTTGATTCATAGGTTTTCTCTACATTAATTGCCTCGTGATCTATATGAAGTGATAATGTGCTATGCAACAATCATCTCCTAGTTTCATTTACAAAACAGAAGGGACATGGATCAACTCATTTTAAACCATGATTGAAAAAAATTTGCCTGAATTCACCATTAATATTTAAATTATGTGAGTAGGTAGTGAAGGTCAATATTTGTTTTGTTAACTTCATCCTCCAGGAACTCTTTAAACAAATCACAGCATTCATCCATTCATTTGTACATTGATTCATTTACAAGATTTTATTGCTGTTTTCTCTAATGACTGAATTTCAAAGAGACCAGGAGAATGGAAAAAGGATGAGAACACTGAGCTATAATTTCTAATCATACCTCATAATCAGAACTATGAAAATTAGCACTCTTGTGTAGCAGTGAGGTGACAAAGAAGTCAAAGTTGGACAACTTTGAAATAGGAAAATTGTAAGGAGAAAGAACTAGGGAGTAGGAATACAAAGGATGCTGAGTTTTTTCATGTTCCTTAAAATACTGAATGAATGCCTGCATCAGCTTACAAACCAGTCATGTCATGGTCTCTTGAGTCCTGAGACATCAGCACAAAGGTGCAGGTTGTTCCTGAATGAGCCAGGTCCTCATATTTTTCACAATTTGAGGATTAAGCTTTATAACATCTCCAGTAGTTTTACAATTTCAGGCTTTTGATTTAAGCCTTCAGTGGATTTATGGGTGTGGTATGAGATAAGGGCTCAATATCATTCTTCTGCATGTGAACATAGGATTTTCCTAGTGCTATTTGTGAAAGACTGTCATTTCCCCATTGTACAGTCTTACCACCTTTGTTGAAGATCAATTGACTATAAATATATAGATTCATTTCTGGGTATCTAGCCTATCCTATTAATTTCTGGTCTTTTTAAATGCCAGTGACATACTATATTATGAGTAAAGTTTTGTTGCATATTTGGAATAAGGCTGTGCAATGCCCTCAGCTTTCTTCTTTTTGTTCAGATTGATTACATTATTTAGAATTTTTAGCAGATCTACAAGAATTTTGCAATTATTTTCTCAATTTCTGTGAAAAACATCATTGGAATTATAATAGGGACTGCAGTGAATCCATAGATGGCTTTGCATGCACATTTTTACAATATTAAGTTTTCTAAACCATGAACATAGGGTATCCTTCCATTTATTTGTGTCATCATTAATTCATTTTATCAATCTTTTATAGAGTTCAGTGCACAGATTGTTCATCTCCTTGGTTAAATATATTTCTAAATATTTTATTTTAATTTTTGAGGTTATAAATGAAATCACTTTCTTGATTTATTTTCAGATAGTTTATTGCTGGTGTATATGAACACAAGCAATATTGGAATGCTGACTTTGGTTTCTGCAATTTAAGTTAATTTCTTTAGTAGTTTTAACATATTTTTGTTGATGTCTTTAGACTTTTATATATATGACATTATGTCTTCTGTAAACAGTGATGGCTTTAGCAAATATTTCCTAATTGAGAAGTCTTTTATTTCTTTTTCTTGCCTAAATCTTGTGACTAGAAAACCAGTACCATACTGAAGAAATATAGTAGGAGTGCCCATCCTTGTCTTGTTCCTTATCTTAAAGGAAACACATTCAGCCTTTCACCACTGAGTATGATGTGAGCTGTGAATTTGTCATATATGGCTTTTATTGTGCAGAGATATATTCCTTCATATTAACTTTGTGTAGATTTCTATCAAGAGAGAATGTCAAATTCTGTCAAACTCTTAAAAAGCACAAGGGAAAGCCTCTTGACACTGGCCTGGGCAGTAACTTTCTGGATATGAGCACAAAAGCACTGACAATAAAAACAGAAAACAAAACTTTCTGCACAGCAAAGGAAACCATGAATACAGTGAAGAGACAACCTACAGAATGGGAGAGAGCATTTGCTATTTAACACCTGCTATGGGGTTCAGGACAGTTCTCTGAGTGGCTTTGCTTTGAGCCAGCTCTCCAGACACTTCCTGATTGTAATTCTCAAGAGTAACTGTAGACTCTGCTGGGGATGCATCATCTTGAGAGAAGCAACAGCAGGACCAAACACCCCGGAACGTACTCCATTCTACCTTAGGACAGAATGTCCTTCCAGGTATAAGCCCAGCATATCACATTGTATAACACCCAGGGTTGGATGCTTTATGGGTTCCTTCAGCTGCAGTAAAAGTAGGATATATGCAGTGGAGACTCTGATTTCCCAGGCAGCTTGTGTGAGCTCTGCAGTAAAGCTGACAATGAATCCCAGGCTTCTTTTGTGCCTTGTTTTCTATGTCCAAGTAATAAACCTGCTTCCTTAGCACGTGGCTTATAAGTGTGTTGTCTTTCTGGAATCAGGAGTTCATTATCAGTGCACAGTCAACCTGCTTCACAAAATTGGCACAGTGAGCAGGGTTCAGTCTGGAGAAGGGATGACTTCTGTGAGGCAGGAGGAGCAACACGGCCAAATGCACAGTCCAAAATAAGACATAAGTCTGGGGGTACAGATTGGACATGTAGCTGGATGAAGAGTGGTAACCGTGGCAAAAGTCATCTTCCTCTTGAATAGGCATAGCTAAGTGCATGCAGCCAGAGACCGTGTTATGAACTATTTCTCCTTTGTATATGCCTCTGCCATGCCAACCTTCTTTTGAGGTAACCAATTATGTACTGAAACCTCTACAAACTGTGCACCAAAAGTACACTTTTTCTTCTTTAACTTTGAGTGTCTCATATATTGTCTCAGGAACAAGGAAAGTAACTAAGACAGATCTTTTGTATGTACAAGACTATGCTAACAGCTTGCTGCCTAGAGGAGCAAATATATGGCACTTGATGGATGCTAGGACTTCCATAGCCACAGTTAAAGAAAATTCTATTAACTTAGTTGAATACTGTATAGGACTTCATTTTTCCTGAGGAAAATCCTTACTTCCCCAACAACACAATAATGAACACAATCTTATGGGGGTACAATGTACTTCCCATGCATTTGCAGGCCAATGGAGACCTAAAATAATGGAACACCAACTGCTGTGTTGGGGTATCCCCATTTGACTGTTATACTATGGATAACAAACACTGTACTTTTATAAAAGTCCATATGGCAGTGCAGTACACATAAAGAATCATTGGTGAGGGTGTAAGTAAACCAGGGAGCTCATTGATTTTAAACTGTGCTTCGGAAATCCCATTCATTCTGTTTTCCTAATAATTCTTTATCCTTTCTTCCTTTGGAGTGCATGTTCTGTGACTGGTTTGTGTTTCAAGTAGCAGAACCTAATACAGTGTACACTGATTCTAATCTGGAGGTGATACTTCTCCTACTTGTTCTCCTACTGGATCCCACCTAAAAGGTAATAAGACCAAAGAATAACAGAAAAATAACATTCTTGTAGTGACACAAAGGATATATTTTCTTTCCCATTGGATAGAAAACTTTATCATACTTGCCTAGACTTTATTTTTTTTTATTCATTAATTTTATTGGTACATTTTAGGTATACAATATGATGACATTCATCATTGGGAATTTGTACCTTTACATTACATATCTAGGTTCTTATTTTTTTCCCCATTCCCCTGTCCTCTCGTCAACCCTGCCACCCCTCCCCATTTGCAAAACTTTGTTTCTGTTTTTTCCTTTTCTCATATTTTTCCTTTCTCTTCTTTCCTTTCCCCTACCCTTCCCAACTCTCCTTCCCCTTAAGACTTTGCCTTCCTATTTCATATTATCTATTATACATTTTGATTCTTATTTACACTTTCAGTTTCTCACACCAGAGAAACTATTCAGTATTTACATATGTGTGCTATTTATTTCACTTCAGAGTATGGCCTCAATGTGTATCCATTTAGCTATAAATGTCTAGTTTCTTGAGTAAGTGTATGCATATCCCAGTGAGAAGCCAGTGTGGACCAGAGCAGTGCTGCTACATGGAGGTCCAGCTAGGGCCCAACCCCAACCCTAGCTATTGGGCCCACAGGCTCCAGCCAAAGACCTGCCTGGAAAAGAGCTGCACAGACACACAAGCAACACCCAGAGGCCCATGCTTATACAATTGAAAAGTGTGTGCAGACGCTAGCCAGGAGCCCACCAGAGAAGCAACTGGGGGGCACAAACCCCAGCCAAAGACCCTTCCAGACAACAGCTACCTAGGAGGGCAGGACCTAGGCAGAGGCATGCCTAGATACCATCCCAAGTGTGCACAGGCCCCAGTCAGAAGCCTGCCCAGACAACAGGACAGCACAGGGATCCAGAAGCCCACCACTCTGAACCTAGGAATTGTTGCAATGGGGAACAGCAGAGAAAAGGCCTCTTGGTGGCTTGAAAACCACTGGGTGAGCAAAAAGCTACCTAGACAAAGGTACAGCAGGCTGCCTCTTTTGAAATGAGAAGACATGTAAATAAATCTAAAAACCAGACTTCCAGATCACCTAGGGCAACTCCAAATGGCAAGAAGATGGAACAATCTGATACTCAATCACCTGGACTCCCTGAACTGGCAATGAAAGAGAATCTGGAAAATATGAAATCAGAAATAACTTCACAGATAATAGAGACTGTGGCCATAGTGCAAGACTTGATTAATAAATCTAGAGCAGACACAGTTAAAAATATACAGGTGCTGATGAACATGATGGCATCCCAACATAGGAAACAAATGGAATCCATAAAACAGATACAAATAAATTTCAATGAGATTAGAAATTCCATTGAAAGTTTATGCAACAGAATGAGCCAATGTAAGGAGAGAATTTCAGATATAGAAGACAGGATTGCAATTAGTGACCAGGAAAAGAAAATTTTCTTAAAAATAGTAAGGAACCATGACAAATCAATCCAGCAACTGCTAGATGATGCAAAGAATAACATAAGACTGATCAAACTTAATAAAGAAACAGGAGAAAGTGCAGATGACATAAAAAAACTGTCCAAAGAAGTAATGTCAAAAAAGTTCCCAAACAGGAGAAAAGAACTTGACATACAGATAAGTGAGGCATATTAGACTCCGACTAGCCATGATTAAAAACAAAAATCTACACTTAGGCACTTAATAGTTAAGATTCCAGAAACCCGACAGAAGAACAAAGTTCTACAAGCAGTTAAAGAAAAGAAACAAATAACATACAAAGGAAAGCCCATCAGAATCACAGCAGACTTCTCAACACAAAACCTCAAAGCAAGAAGAGCTTGGAGCGACATATTTCAAGCCCTAAACGAAAACACCCTCCAACCCAGAATAATGTACCCTGCAAAACTATCTTTCAAAATTGATGGAGAAATAAGATACTTTCATGACAAAGAGCACCTGAGGAAATTCATAAATACCAAACCAGCACTCCAAAAAATTTTAAATAAAATCCTAGGAAAAGACAATGAGGATCACAACCCCAGGAAGCCCAGCAGAATAAATCCATCAGGCATAACAGTAAATTAAATGCAAAGTGGGAGAATCCAAGAAAAAGAAAAAGTCATGAAAAGGATAAGTTTATACATATCGGTTATACCCATCAATGTTAATGGTCTCAATCCACCAATCAAAAGAAATAGACTGGCGGAATGGGTCAAGATGCAAGATCCAACAATATGCTGCATAAAAAACCCCCACATTTAATTCAAAAAGAAACTCATAGACTGAAAGCTAAAGGGTGGAAAACAGGCCGCCAACGCAGCGAGGAACTGGGGAAGGACGGTGGCCCGCGCGGCTCGACGCAGACAACTCGGCGGCGATGTCCGCGAGCCAGGCTAGTGCCGCGGCGGGGCCTCGCGCGCGGCAGGGCGGCCTGGGCTTTACCCTCCCTCCGGTTCCCTGGAAGCGGGCCGGCGGCCAGCGCGGGAGCGGTAGTAGCAGAGGCGGAGGCTCCAGGGCGTCTCTCTTGCACTCAGCCCGAGCCAGGGGGAGGCCTGGCGGTCCGGGTGGCTGGAGGGGCTTTGCTGCCCGAGAATGGGAATTCTCTTCACCAAGATATGGAGACTGTTCAATCACCAGGAACACAAAGTTATCATTGTTGGGTTGGATAATGCAGGGAAAACTACCAATCCTTTACCAATTTTCTATGAATGAAGTTGTACATACATCCCCTACAATAAGAAGTAAGGTAGAAGAGATAATGATTAATAATACATGTCTCCTGATGTGGGATATTGGTGGCCAAGAATCTCTTCGCTCTTCCTGGAATACTTACTATACTAATACAGAGTTTGTAATAGTTGTTGTGGACAGTACAGACAGAGAAAGGATTTCTGTAACTAGAGAAGAACTCTATAAAATGTTAGCTCATGAGGACCTAAGGAAAGCTGGACTGCTGATTTTTGCTAATAAACAAGATGTTAAAGAATGCATGACTGTAGCAGAAATCTCCCAGTTCTTGAAGCTCACTTCAATTAAAGATCACCAGTGGCATATTCAGGCATGCTGTGCTCTTACTGGTGAGGGATTATGCCAAGGGCTTGAATGGATGATGTCACGATTTAAGATTAGATGATCTGTACTGACCTCTTCTCATAGACTTTGTAAAAGCAAAGTGCTGGACTTTACCTGAAAGCTGCAAAAATTAATGGTTTAGATATATTTATAATAAACTGATTTAAACTTTTTCTAAAGAAGAAAAATTAAGACCACTTATTTGAAAACAAGGATGAAGTTTCACCTTCCAATTTGCTTTCTCATTAGTTCCTTCCAAAGTATGTTATTAAAGCTGTGATCAATATTTTTCTCATAATAAATCCTCTCAGGACATTGGAGAGCCTGTGGTAAGGGAGAGGAAGACATTTTGAACTTTCAAGAGCTTTATTGTCAGTGTAACCCTCCCTAGTTGAATGTTCTCTTCTTGTTCCATTAAGTGAAAATTCAAATCAGCACATACTATTTCCAATATTTTGAAATGTAATGTTACTTACAAAAAGTATTTTGCTTAAGGCTGTGTATGTATTGTGTATATACCTGAAGTTCAAGTTAATGGCTTTGACGTATGTCCTAAGAAAAGCAGATAACAAAAATTAATATCCTTAGTCGTTACCATAATGAGATAAGTACTGGCACTGGTGTTAAAGTGCTGTTTTGTACTTTTCTCCTATGTTATCTGTATTGTGCTAACCAACCGCCCTAATCATTGATCTGCTCTTCAGAAAAAAAAGTGAAAGAAGTCCAAAAGCTTGACATAGTATACCTATTTTTTGTTGCATAATAGCACACATGAAAACATAACCCAGTCGAGTAGATTGTCCGATTCTTGCCTTGGTATTACTAATGGACCAACTTGCACAGCGAAGAGTTGCCACATTTATTCCTTTTGTTGATTTCTAAATTGCTGAATAAATTGTTAATCCATTAATCAGTTGGTCATAAATTGTGATTAAAACTATCCAGTGATTTCTTCTTCATTGAAAACTATTATGTGAAACATGTCTATCCAGAGAGGTAACATTCTAAAACTATTGAACTATTTAGCTAAAGTCTTTTAAGGTACTAAATTATATGGCAAACAGTTAATGTGAATTAGAGAGTAAGAGTAAGGCATACTTTCCAAGCAGTATTGGTAATTTCTTAACTTGGGAATCTCTTATTTCAGGAATTGGAACAGTCTGAGATTTTGGTTCTGTAAGTTTTCTTAGATCTTCCTCAACCACATAAATGTATTGCTTAACAATTATAAAGTGCATTTTTTAATGCTTTTGTGAATTTGATTGAGAAATTGACATGGTATATTATTTGTACTAGGAAATAACTTGACCCAAAACACCTTTTATATTTGTGTAGGGTTTTTTGGTTTGTCTTTTACTATCTTTAAAGGTGTTTCTGTTATAATTATAAGCAAAATTAACTTGTGTTAAAACATATTTTTGGGTATTCATGTATCTTTCATGCTCTGAAATTTTGAAGGTTAATTAAAAATGGCATGTTATAGAATATTCAAGAAAAATAACTACTCAACACCACCTTTTTAAATTTCAGTGAAGGTTTTGGTAAAGAGTATTACTACATAAAATAAAAACACTAATGAAACTTTGCAAGTTTCTATAAAATATAAATTACTCAATATTTTAAATCCAAATTAGACATGGAAGATCAGTATTAAGGTTGGGTTTTTGTGTTTTATATTTGCTTTAATGTTCAAATGCAGATAAAACATTTAATATTTATCATGCTTTTACAACAGTAAATCTTAAAGTACTAAGCTTTGTTCATATGTTCTTGAACTTTTTCACATCACTACAAGAAATTACTTGTGTATTAAAA
>NW_004624730.1:29163454-29184140 GCF_000247695.1 Heterocephalus glaber
AACTATTGCCACTACTGTTTAAACTCTTCAATGAAATTGAAAGGGAAGCAATACTCCCAAATTCATTCCTGGAAGAAAGCATCACCTTGATTCCAAAAGCAGTGAAAGACCCAACTGAAAGAAAAACTATAGGCCAATATCCCTAAGGAACCTAAATGCAAAAATCCTCAATAAGATACTGGCAAATAGAATGAAGACTGCTTCTCAGCCTTTTGGCTAAGGTCAAGTGAAGAATGGAGAAGATCATCTGACCAAGTGGATTTCATTCCAGGGATGGAAGGATGGTTCAGCATACACAAACAAAGTAATGCCATACACTATATTAATAGAGCCAAGGACAAAAACCATACAATCATCTCAATAAAAGCAGAAAAAATATTTGACAAAATCTGACACTCAGTCATGATAAAAACCCTACAAAAATTGGAATAGATGGTCTCTACCTCAAGCCGATAAAAGCCATCTATGAAAAACCAATAGCCAATATCTTGCTAAATGGTCAAAAACTGAAATCCTTCACAATAAAATCAGGAACAAGACAAGGTTATGTCCACTATCACCACTCCTGTTCAATATAGTTTTGGAGACATTAGCCACAGCAATTAGACAAGAGAAAGAAATAAAAGAAATAAAGATAGGAAATGAAGAAGTCAAATTGTTATTATTTGCAGATAACATGATACTTTATATAGAAGATCCCAAGAACTCCACCAGGTCTTCTAGACTTAATAACCAAATTCAGTAAAGTAGCTGGATACAAGGTCAACACACAAAAATCAATAGCTTTCCTCTACACAAATGACAGACTCACTGAGAGAGAAATAGGGCAAACAATTCCTTTCATAATAGCATTAAAAAAACTGAAATACCTAGGAATCAACCTAACAAAAGAAATCAAAGACCCCTTTTACGAAAACTATAGCACTCTGAAAAGAGAGATTGAAGATGATATCAGAAAATGAAAAGACATCCCTTGCTCCTGGGTAGAAGAATAAACATAGTGAAAATGGCCATACTTCCAAAACTGCTATATAGATTCAATGCAATCCCAATTGAAATCCCAGCAGCATACTTCATGGATCTTGAGAAAACAATCCAAAAATTCATTTGGAACAAAAAGAGACCCAGAATAGCAAAAGCAGTTCTACACAACAGAGACATGGCAGGGGGATATCAAGAACCTCCAACTTGAAAGTATACTACAAAGCTACTGTGATAAAAACAGCATGGTCCCGGCAAAGAAACAGACCTGAGAACCAGTGCAACAGATTAGAAGATGCAGAAACAAATCCAGACACACTCAGCCACCTCATCTTCGACAGAGTAGCCAAACACCCTCACTAGAGGAAAGATAGCCTCTTTAATAAATGGTGCTGGAAAAATTGGGTTTCAACTTGTCAAAAATTAAAACTAGACCTATATCTCTCACTATGCACTAAACTAAAGTTAAAATGGATTAAAGACCTAAATATTAAAACAGAAACATGGAAATGGCTCAAACAAAGGTTAGGTAGAACTCTTGAAGACATTGGCATAGGAAAAGATCTTATGCAGAAAACCTCAGTTGCCCATGAACTAGAACAAACAATCAACAAATGGGATCTTTCCTATTAAAAAGCTTCTGCACAGCAAGAGAAACCACCAACAGTGAGAAGAGACAACCCACAATGTGGGAAAAAAGCTTCACCTGATCTTCCTCAGACAAAGGTCTACTATCTCAAATCTATAAAGAACTTAAAAAAATCAGACCTCCCACATTTAAAGACCCAGTCCAAAAATGGGCATCTGAAATGAACAGATATTTCTCAGACAAAGAAGTAGAAATAGCAAATAAATACATGAAAAAATGTTCAACATCACTGGTCATTCGAGAGATGCCAATGAAAACAATTCTGAGATTCCACTTCACTCCAGAAAGAATGGCTGCTATCATGAAATCAACCAGTAACAAATGCTAGTGGGGCTGAGGGGAAAGAGAAACACTGTTCCAGTCCTGGTGGGAATGTAGACTGGTGCAACCACTCTGGATATCAATATGGAGATACCTCAAAGAACTAGGACTGGAAGTTCCATTTGACCCAGGTATTCCCCTCTGGGTGTCTTCCCCAAAGAATTAAAAGAATCATACCACTGTGATATATGTGTACCCATGTTCATAGAAGCACAGTTTGTAATAGTTAAAACTTGGAAACAGCCCTAATGCTCATCAACTGGGGACTAGATAAAGAAAATGTGGTGTTTTTATAAAATGGATTACTCCTCAGCCATAAAAAATAAAAAATTAGAGACATTTATAGCTAAATGGATGTACATTGAGGTGATACTCAAGTAAAATAAATAGGACACACATGTGTAAATACTGAATAGTTTCGCTAGTGTGAGAAACTGAAAGTGTAAATAAGGACTAAAAGGTATAATAGATAATGTGAAACGGGAAGAAAAGGGGCAAAGGCGAAGGGGAAGTGGGAGGGGTAGGGGAAAGGAAAGAAGGGAATGGAATTAATGTGAGAAAATGAAAAAATGGAAACAATGTCTTTGTAAATATGGAGGGATGGAGGGGTTGAAGGAAGGGCTGGGGAAGGGGGAAAAATTAGAACCAAGAGAGATTATGTAAAGGTGCAAATTTCCAATGATCTATGTCATTATTTGTATACTTAAAATGTACCAATAAAATTAATTTAAAAAAAGAAGGAATGGAGTAGTAGTTACCATGAAGAATGAAATATTGTTTACTAGTGTTTGGAGAAGGTGGTAGCTGGTGTGGGGCTGATTGGAAAGACTTTAGTCAAAGGATACAAATTTCCGGTAACATAGGAGAAAGGATTTCAAGAGATCTATAGTGTAGTGTGCTTACTACAGTTAATATGTAGTGTATACTTGAAATCTCTGGAGTGAGTTTTAAAAGTTCTCACCACAGAACTGATAAATGCATGAGATAATACATGCATTAATCAGATTGAATTTGTTAGATCACAGTGCACACATATGAGGTATAATCTAAAAACACAGTGAATGTTTAAATTTAATAATCATTACAGTAAAAGATATATTGCCATTTATCCACTTGGAAACATGCTGTCTTGATTTATAAACACTTATCCCATTGTTTTTGCCCTTTTCTGAAACTGTTTTGGAAGTCTTGTTTCATGTCTTCAGTTACACACTCCTGGCTGCCTTGATGTCCTGAATGCCTTTCATAGTTATTTTGAGTTTGGGCAAGAGTCAGAAATTTTATGGTGCTGGACCTGATGAAAAAGGTAGATAAGGCCACACTGCAATGTCCTTACAAGCTTGGCTTTCCACTGGATGCCACATGGCAACAGGATTCACAAAATTTTTGATCACTCTTTATCCTAAAGACACAAAAGATATCTCCCAATATTGCCTCAAAGTGGCACAAAAGATGTCTGAAGCAAAGGGGAGGATTTTGAGTGTTCTAATGGCAATGCATTTTTTATTTTGATTTTTAAAAAATTTAAATATTCACCATGTATTTTGATCACCCCTCACTTATCAAAAACATCATCTTGAAACCTTAAATATATAGTTTTTATATCTCAATAATACTATAGTAAAGCAAGGATCGATAAGAGTTATATTGCCCTCAAAAATCTGATATGATTGAATAAACAAATAATGTGTCACACCACTCTTGGTGTGACAGTGGATTTCATGTTCAAGTTACTTCTCAGAATCTCTTAAAATATCAAAGCCATTGGTCATATCTTATTCTTAGCAATGAAGTCTCAGAACTTATGAAATATATACTGACCCATTACTTTCAACCTTCAGCCATTCATGGGTAATAAAACAACAATAGCTGTGTAGTGGATGATTTGCAGAATTTGAATGTAGTGGTAGTGTTTACTTTAGGGTTGGTGCTATAAGAATGTAATGAACCTCTTTAAAACATCAGAATTAATTACAAAGCTTAGTACAAAGTCAAAACACTGTAGATATAAATATTATAAACTGTTATGCTATATGTAAATAGTACACTGACTAGAGTCAGAATGTTCTGCACTATTAACACATAATTTCATAAAAATATATAATTTTTACTCCATGCAGATATAAAAATGAACCTGCACTAGAGACTATGTTTTAGTTCGTTCAGTACGGGAACCAAATAGGTATTGTGGTTTCTCCAAACAATAATGAAATTGATCAATATGATTAAGTAGTTGCCAAAAAGCTCAAAGATAACGAACAGTAAAGTGTTTGCTTTATGCAGGCAATGAATAGTTGTAAAATGTTTCAAAGACAACAAAACACTAGAATCAGATACCTTAGAGAAGTACTGTCTATGTAGTATATAGGTCTTTTTTTTTTTGTACCAGTGATCAAACTTGGGACCTTGCACTTACGAGGCAGGTGGCAGAACCACTGAGCTAAATCCCCAGCCATATAGCTTCTTAATGAAGTACAGATTTTCTATGTTCAAAAGGACAAAGAGAAGATAAAGTTTTCAACTTTTCAAACTACAAAAAGAATTAACCAGGTGAACTATTTCTGTTTGTCTATAGAATGAATGGATCAGATACTCAAAAATCTTTTGGTGCATGGTTAAATCAAAAAGAGTCAGAAAAATGAATTCCTTCAAATATAGAATATTAAGTTTTTGAGGCTTAACCTCAAATCTGTTATTTATCTGCTATTTATAAGATATGAAGTTTGTAAAGTGATTATTATAATTTTTTTTGGTACTGGAAATCGAACTCAGGACCTTGCGTTTGCAAGGCAAGTGGCAGAACCACTGAGCTAAATCCCTAGCCCCTATTATAATTGTTTTAATTAGAACAATGTGTGCTTGATATACATGCATATTCAGTTAATGTTTGGTGTTTCTGTTCAATGTTATTGCTAATGATCAGGTTAGGTTCTTTAGCAGAATGATAAGTTTTGATTAAAAAAGAAGAGAATGAGAAGTGATTTAGGTTTCACTTAAGCCTGCAAATAGGGAATCTCAGGGACCACTGGTATCTGTGGGAATCCAGACCCTCAGATGTGAGCAGGGAAGAGGGAGCAAAGAACTGGTATAGAAGACACTTAAATAACGTGATCCACTTTATTGCCCTGACTGGCTCAGCCTGCCAGGCTACCTTGGTCCCTGAGGTAGTCAATGTCAACTTCAGAGACTGACAGAATTAATCCCAGACTTAGCAGATGTGATCACTTTTCTTGTTGGCACAAACTGTCAGCCAAGTGGTTTGATGCTGGGCTTCATATTTGATTATTTCTCCTTTTCGTAGAAATATTAGGGTAAGACTACAATTCTGGTGAAAGGTCAGAGTCCTGTAAATTTTGGAGCTTGGTTTATGAAATATTGTCTCTTGGCTTTGTTTGTGAAGCAATAGGAAGACAATTACTGCACTCTGTCAGGGTTCATATCACAAAAATTAGGTGTCATCATTTCTGTGGGTGTTTGGCTGAGGATTTCCAACGCCTCTTCCCTGTCAAGGGAATTGAAGGAAGAGGTCAGGCATGTGATTACCCTGAAGCAGCTTTACGAAAAGGACAGCAAAATAATGCATGATCCAAACTTCACCATTGTGAAAGTTAAAAATGATGGAAAAACAGCAGGAATCAACTGTGGTGGCCTCAGGCCAAGAATAAAAGTCATTTTATTTGTGGTATTCAGTGTTTCTCCCAATACCCTCAGAACAAATCCCACATTCCTACCTTTGTCCTATAAAGTTCAGATTCTTCTCAGGCCATCTCATCTATTTATGTGTCTATGATTGCACTCCATACTCTCCTGGAGGTAGAAAATATCAACAGACCCTTTCATTTGGGTCTTTCTTCTGCTAGAAAAGTGCTATCTATTACCTTCTTTCCAAGCAAACAACTGGGAAAAAATACTCAGATATCAATTCATTTTATTTATTTATTTATTTATTTATTTATTCATTCATTTATTTGTATATATATGTTTGTAGTAGATAGTGGTTACATTTTTCATGGGAGAGTTTATACCTCTGTATAACACATTTTAATTCTTTTTTCTTCCCCTTCGTGTTCCTTCCCTCCCTGCTCCTTCCAACTTTTGTTTACCTTCCCATTTATTAAAGCTCTACTTTTGTTTTTCTTTCAATTCTCCTTTTTTCATCCTTCTTCTCTTCCCTTCCATCCTCCTCCTTCCATCTCTTGTTCCTCTTGCCATTTGACAAAGATATCCGTACTTCTTATTATCTATTATTTTGCTCTTTATTTGTATTTTTCCTCCAGTATAGAAAGCCAGCTGTGAAGAAAAATCTCAATACATCAGTCAATCAGAAGGCTGTAGCCAGGAGCCATCTTAAGAAGGGTCCTATTGTTATGGAATAAATTGCTCTGAGGAGCAAAAAATTTGGAACAATCGCAAATCAGTGTCCCTCTGCACTCTCAACCACACTGACTGGGTCAGAAAATGGTTACACAGGAATGTAATAACTGGGTAAATTGTTTTTACCTTGGGGTTGTTTGGGGGTGTTTCCTTTATTCTGCGTGGAGCCTAGGAATCACTGAACACAGTGGGTTACTGTATTGCTGCTGAGCTACAGCCGCACTCCATTTATGAGAAATTACACTTTACTCTAGTATCTAGTCCTCTTTAAATCTTTGCAGATATTTTAATTTAAAAAAAAATCGTGATAAAGACACCCAAAATAGGTACAGTTAGAAAGAGCCTATAGTTCCATTCCTGTAATCATTATGTACTACAAACGTACTAGTAAAAAATTTTTAAAAATCAATGAATGAAAAGATGATACCAATAAACAGCTAAATTAATTAAGGAAGAGAATTTATGATATAAAAACAATTCAGTAAAGAGACTAAGATTCTGAAAATACTACAGAAAATTTAAAAATGAAAAGCTCAGTAGTTCAAATTAAAACTTAGTTGAAAGTCTTAGGAACTTGAAAACAAGATTTCTTAAAGTATCACAGGCAGCACGTAGAGAAGAAAAAGTGAACTTATGGGACATTGTGAAATAACAATGATCAATTTTCAGCATAAACAAAGGAAAATGGGAACGCGGAAAAGGCATAAAAACACTATTCAGTGAAATAATAGCAGAAAATTTCCAAAATCATGCAAATGATATGGAAATCCATATAGGTTTGGAAGCACCTGGAGCCCCAAATATATATGACCAGAAATGTAACTCTCAATATCACGATATGATTAAACTGGTAAGAATATGGAATACAGTGTTCAAAGCTGTAAAACAGAAGCATGGCGTCACTTATAAGGGTAAACCCAAAGAGCAAGTCAAGCCCCAGGGTCATACAAGGGAGGAAATTATAAAGATTAGGGTGGAAATTAATGTAATTGAGACTAAGAGAACAATACAAAGAATCAATGAATCAAAGAGTTGGTTCTTAGAAATATTAAATGAAATTGATAACCTCTCAGCCAACCTTATCAAAAAAGGGAAGAAAGACTCAAATCCATGTAATTAGCAATGAAAAGAGTGAAATCACAGGCCAGGGATTGAGCTCAGTGGTTCCGCCACCTGCCTCACAAGTGCAAGGACCTGAGTTCAATCCCAGGTACCAAAAAAAAAGAGTGAAATCACAACAGATCCTGCAGAAATCAAGAAGATCATCAATTCCTAATTTGAGAACCTATTTTCTAATAAGACAGAGAACACAGAAGAAATGGACAGATTCCAAGATACAGATGAATTACCAAAGCTGAATTAAGAAGATATAAAGATTCTAAATAACCCAGTATTAGCCACTGAAATTGAAAATCTAATTAAAAACCTACCAACAAAGAAAAGCCCAGGTCCTGACTGATTCAAGAAATTTAGAGAAGATCTTATGCCACCACTACTAAAACTCTTTAATGAAATTGAAAGGGAAACAGTACTCCAAAACTCATTCCTGGAAGCAAGCATTACCCTAATAACAAAACCAGAGAAGGATCCAACCTAAAAAGAGAACTACAGGCCAATTTCCCTAATGAACATACATGCAAAAATTCTCAATAAGATACTGGTAAAGAGAAGGCAGCAAGTCATCAAGAAGATTATACACCATGACCAAGCAGGATTTATCCCAGGAATGCAGGGGTGGTTCAGCATATGTAAATCAGTAAATGTAATGCACCATATTAACAGAGCCAGGGACAAAAATCACATGATAATCTCAATAGATCCAGAAGAAGCATTCGACAAAGTCCAACACCCACTCATGATTTAAAAAACTCAGAAAATTGAAATAGAGGGTCTTTATCCCAATTCCAGTCTGATAAAAGCCAAAAACCAACATAACACTAAATGGTCAAAACCCAAAAGTTTTCACTATAAAATCAGGACTAAGACAGCTATGTCCACTATCAACAATCCTATTCAGTATAGTTCTGGAAACATTAGCTGGAGCAATTAGACAACAGAAAAAAATAAAAGGAATAGGGCTAGGAAAGGAAGAAGTTAAATTATCATTATTTGTGGATGATATAATTATCTACATAGAAGACCCCCAAAACTCCACCAAAAGATTTCTAGATTTAATAACCAAATTCAGTAGCATCATTGGACACAGTCAACACTCAAAATTCAATACCATTTTTGTACACAAATAATAAACTCACTGAGAGAGAAATTAGAGAAAGTACACCTTTCACAATAGCATCCAAAAAATGAAATACTTAGAAATCAATGTAACAAAGGAAATAAAAGATCATCACAATGAAAATTACAGTACTCTGAAAAAGGAGACCAAAGAGGACATCAGAAAATGGAAAGATATCCCTTGTTCTTGGGTAGGAAGAAGCAATATAGTGAAAATGGCCATACTTTCAAAATTATTATACAGCTCTAATACAATCCTGATCAAAATACCAATGGCATACCTTACAGAATTAGAGAAAACAATCCTAAAATTCATTTGGAATGAGAAGCAATCAAGCAATACTGGGTAACAATGATAAGGCAGGGGGCATCACAATACCTGACTTGAAATTATACTACTGAGCTACTGTGATACAAACAGCATAGAACTGGCAACAAAACAAAACAAAAGAAAAACAAACAAACAAATAAACAAGGAAAAACAGACCTGAAGATCAATGAGACAGAATAGAAGATGCAGAAACAACTCCAAACACACTTAGCCACCTTCTCTTTGACAAAGGTGCCAAACACCTTCACTGGAAGAAGGATGGTGCTGGAATACCTAGCTTTCCACAGGACAAAGACTAAAACTAGACCCATATCCCTCACCATGCACTAAACTAAAATTAAAACGTATCAAAGATCTAAATATTTTAACAGAAACACCAAATCTGCTGAAGGTAGAATATGTGGAACTCTTGAAGACATAGGTGTAGGCAAAGACTTTATGAACAAAACTCTAATTGCATAGAAAATATCACAAAGAATCAACAAGTAGGATCTCATCTTATTAAAAACTTTTATACAGTAAAAGAAACCCCCAACAGAGTGAAAAGACAACCCACAGAATGGGAAATATTTTTGCCAGCTGTTCCTCAGATGAAAGACTAATATATAGAATATATAAAGAACTAAAATAAACCAGACCTCCCAAATTTAATAACCCAATCAAAAAATGGGCATCTGAAATGAATAGACACTCTTTAGATGAAGAAGTAGAAGTGGCAAATAAATATATGAAAAATGTTCAACATCCCTGGTCATTCAAGAGATGCAAATTAAAACAATATTGAGATTCCATCTCATTGTAGAAAGAATGGCTATTATCAAGAATTCAACCAATAACAAATGCTGGCAAAGCTGTTGGATAAAAGAAACCTTTCTCCACTATTGGTGGGAGTGTAGACTGGTGCACCTACTGTGGAAATCAGTGTGGAGATTCCTCAAAAAACTAAAACTAAAGATTCCATTTGATCCAGCTATTTCCCTTGTTTGTATCTTCCTGAAAGAATTAAATGCTTCATACCACAGCGATATATGCACACCCATATTTATAGTGACACATTTTGTAATAGCTAAATCTTGGAAACAACCCAAATGCCCATCAACTGATGACTGGATAAAAAATATGTGCTTTTTTTTATACAATGGAGTACTACTCTGCCATAAAGAAGGGTAAACTTGAGACATTTCTAGGTAAATGGATGCACTTTGAGATCATACTCTTACATGAAATAAATTGGACACACATGTTCAAATATTGCATGGTTTTTCTGGTGTCAGAAACTGAAAGTGTAAATAAAGACTAAAATGTATAATAGATATTGTGAAATTTGAAGAAAATTTTCAAATGGGAAAGGAAAAGGGGGCAAGGAAGGAAGGGAAAAGGAAAAAAGAAAATAGAAGAAAAAATGGAAACAAAGCTTTTATAAATAAGGAGAGGAAGAAGGATTGAAGGGAGAGGAGGGAAAAAGGAAAAATAAAAAAGAAGATATATCACATACAGGTACAAATTTCATGTGATGAATGTTATCATTATGTATATCTAAATATACTAATAAAATTAATTTTAAAAAATAACCCATCAAACTAACAGCAGATTTTCTAGTAACTCTAAAATCCAGAAAGGTATGGAATGATATTTCAAGCTCTGAAAGAAAAAAACTGCCAACTAGATTACTATACCTGTCAATGATATCCTTCAGAACTGAAGGAAAAGTGAACATCTTTTGTGATAAGCATAAACTAAAGGGATTCATGACTGCTAAACATACATTACCGAAGATAATTTAAGAAATATGACATGCAGGAGAAGCAAGATAAACACAATCATGTTTAATGAGAAAGAATAAATCTGACTAGAAGAGTAGACAAGCAAATTAGAACTAAGGATAAAAGTGATTTTTTCAGCAATGCATTAAATCTTAGATGAAATAATCAGAGATTATTTAAAACAATCAAATGAAAATCAACAAAATAAGAGTAGTACATATCTTGCAATAAAGTTTCTGAATATACATGGCTTGATTTCTGTAATTAAAAGATAGGCCACCAAGCAATAAATGGGCTGGCTGTCCTGCTCCTGGGGTCAGGTGTTGGTGGTGAAGCTGGGGACCCTTGCTCCCTCTGCCCCAACCTCTGGCCCACCAGTCCCCGTGCTGGCCCTGCCATCAGTTTCCTCCAGTGTGTGTTTCTCACTGCTCTATGCTGCCACCTTCCCTACCAGAACCTGCTCTGTTGGGGTCTTGCTCCCCTCCCTTGGAGGACTGTGGGAAGGAGGGGAAAGGACTCTTGCTGGAGAAGCCCACACAGACTTTCATCTGTCACAACCACACTTTTGGGGTAAGCAGGGTGATTTTGTTATGTTGATTCTTCTACAGAGATGGTGAAGTTCTTTATCCACCCCCTCCCCACCCACTAAAAGCCATAGCTCTGCCCACCTGGCCTCCCTCAAAGCCCTATAGCAATAGCCTTCTTTCCCCCTTCCCTCCTAGGTACCCAGGGTCTCCAACTGGGGGAGGCCCCACCACACTCCAGCCCTAGGGATCCTGCAGTGTCTGGCCTTGCCTCTCTCCAAGGGACCCCATTAGTGACTCCATCAGTGTCATCCAAATCCTATCCCTCTTCCAGTAACCAGAGATAATGAGACTTGTTTGTGGAGTGCTTGGAATTGCCCCACATGAAAGGTTCTGAGTGCTGGGGTGCCTGGGAAAGAAAGTGAGGGAACCGTTCCCCAGCATGGGGTGTGATGGGGAGACCAAGGCAGATACAGGGTTCCAATTTTAGTTGAAATTCCCTTCCTCCCACCTTCTCCTGGAAGGAATGGATTAGCAACTCCTACCTACCTGCAGGCAGAACCTCAGCCTCAGGGCCTGGAAGAGGTCTTGTCCTCAGCTTCTTCCCCAAGCATGCCAAAGCCAGGTGTGTAGGAGCCCCTGGCCAAAGACAGCCTCCCAGCCCAGTCCCTGGAAGGTCCAGGTGACTGAGAAGGGAAAGTGTTTCTTCTCTACTTTTCTCTGCTGTACACATTCCCACTGTGGAAGGGAGAGTGTTGACAGAGTATGCAGAGTCCTTCAATGAGGTTCCTGCCACACCCCAAATGTGGACAGACCCAGGAGGGAAAGCTGTGGATGGGATCCCCTGCACATTCTGGAAGCCAGCTAGGGACCAGTGGGCAATGCGCTGGGAAGCTCCAGCCCCTGTGCCTGTATCCCTTCCACTGTGACCTGCACTTTGGGGGACCAGTCCATGGCCAAAATGAGGTAGCCATTCCTGCACACAAGCAGCAAGATAGAGTCCTCCTTGGTGGTGAGGAAGGAGGCCAGAGGATGAGGAGCAACAGCTTCTCACTTTAGGAGCCCAGGGACCCCTGAGCACCCTCTCACTGATGTGCCGGCCTCGGATGGGGTAGCATGCAGGGCAGAGGGATCCTACTCCAAATTCTCTGTTGGCTGCACTTTTTAATCCAATGCTTTTCAGAGTGGATTCACTCACCCACACAAATAGAGCCCTGTGCTTTAGGGGTGACTGTCATATGCCTTATTCTTAATAAAATATTTGAGAAACATGTAAAAAAAAAAAGATGCTCACATACACACATGCTGGCTAGTAGACTGCATTTAAAAAATGGGACCCCCCAAAAAAACAAAAAAAGGGGACCCAATTTTTTTTGCCAGAAACTCACTTTATTGCAAAAGACATATACATCCTGAAAATAAAATGTTGAAGAATGATATTCAAATCAAATGGAATCTGAAAGCAAGCAGAAGTAGCTATACATATTTAGATATGATAAAATAGACTTCAAGTAAAAAATCAGTCATAAGAGGCAAGAAGGCTAATGCATGTTGATAAAGGAAAAGTTCATCGAGGAGATATAACAATTGGAAATATATATGTACATAATGTTGGAGCACTCAACATTTTATACAAATGAATTTTGTACAATGTATTCTACAGGACATAAATGGAGAGATAGGCATCAACATAATAATAAAGAGTAACATAACTATTACCAATAGATAGGTCATTCAAATCTCCCAAAATTAACAAAGAAACACTAGTGTTAAATTATACTATAGATCAAATAGAGTTGAGGGACATTATCAGAATAGTCCATCCAATAGCTGAAGAATATACAGTACATTATTTTTGTCAGCATACAGATTTCTCTAAAACAGATAACATTTTAAGCCACAGAGCAAGTAGTAACAAGTAAAAAAGAACTGAAATAATTTTTTGTATCTTACTAGATCATCATGGAATGTAACTAGAAATCAATAGCAAGAGAAACTGTATAAATAATACAAACACAAGGAGGTTGAACAATTCTATTTTAGATGAGGAGTGGGTCATTGAAGAAATTGGAGAGAAATTTTAAAATTCCTGGAATCAAGTGAAAATGGATGAATAACCTCCAAGAACCTGTGGGACAACTTGAAGGTCATTATTTGTGAGACATTTATAGCTAAAAGTGCCTACAGTAGAAAACAGGGAGATTTCAAATAAATCAAGGCCATAGGCAAACAGGAACAAACCAAAACAACCTAGTAGAATGAAAGAAAGAAATATCAGAAAATAAATTGATGAAATGGCTAAAAGAACCTTAGAAAACATAAATTAAAAAGTTATTTGAAAAGGTAAAGAAAATTGACAAGCCTTTAGTCAAACTAACCAAAAGAGAATAAAGACCCAAATAAATACAACTAGATACCCAAAGGATAGATATTACAACTGATACCACGGAAATACAGAAGGCATTAAGGAATATTTTGAAAAAGCTATATGCCAATCAACTGAAAAATCTAGAAGAAATGGACAAATTTTTAAACATATATGATCTACCAAAGTTGAACCAAGAGGATATAAACAAACATAAATAGATCTAGAACAAGCAATGAGACAAAAGTAGTAACGAAAAATCTCCCAAAAGCAACAACAAAATGCATAAGACTGGATGGATTCACTGATTATTATCAGACTTTTAGAGATCAAATACCAATGTTTCTCTAAACATTGCATGAAACAAAAAAGGAAGAAACTTTTCCGAACTCATTCTATGAAGCCTGTATTACCCTACTACCAAAACTTGATAAGGACATAACCAAAAATAAGCACTTTCAATCAATATCCTTGATGAAGATAGATGTAAAAACCCTCAATAAAAATACTTGGAAAATGAAACCAACATCACATAACTTGTTCATATGTGATGAACAAGTTAATTTCATTCCAACCTTATGTCTAGTTTAACATATACAAATCAAAAAAATATATAGAATCAAGAATAAATATCACATGATCATATCAATAGATGCAAGAAAAGGCCTTTGAAATAATTCAATATGGCTTCATGATGAAAACCCTAAACAAACTTATGGATTGGACCTCAATATAATAAAAGCTATATATAACAGCCTTATCACCATATCTCTGTAATGACTTAATTAACCTCTTTTTCTTTGTATTAGCTCCTGGTGATCAATTTTCAACTTTCTCTTATGGCACGAGGGATTGAATTTAGCACCTTCCTACTGAGTTACATCCACAACACTTTTTTATTTACTTTTACTTTGAAACAGAGTTTCCCTAAGTTGTTTAGTTGCTTATACTGGAGTCAAACTTTCAATCCTCCTTCCTCAGCTTCCCAAAATGCTAGAATTACAGGTTTGCACCACTATACTTGGATTATTTTTATGCTTTTGACTGCTTTAGATACACCATATGAGGAGAATCACAAAGTATTTTTACTTATGTTATTAGTTTATTTTACATGGGATAATGTATTTGAGGTTCATTTGTGCTGTAATATATGATAGGATTTCTTTCTATTTCAAGATCTCATAATATCCCAATACATATATATTTCATACTTTAAAAATCCATCCAACAGAGGACATTTGGATTGCTTCCATTTCCTGATTTTTGAGACTATTGTTAATATCTCTTTGAGATTCTGCTTTGAATTCTTTTGAATATATAGGCAGAAGCTGGATTGCTGAACTATGAGAAAATTGTATTTTAAAATTTTATGTTTATCCTCCATACATTGTTTTGTTCACTGCTGCGGCACCATTTTACATTCTCAACAACAATACACCAGGGTTCCAGTTTATCTACATTCTTGCCAACACTTGTTACTTTCTATTAGTTTGATAATTACTTCTCTAGTGCATGTGAATTAATATTTGATTAATGCTGTGAATTAACACTATGTAATTAATACTGTGGTTTTGCTTTGCATTTTTCTTAGGATTAGTGATATTGAATATCATTTCATATGCTTGTTGGTCATTTGTATATGTTCTTTGGAGAATTGTCTATTCAATACCTTTTCCTATTTTTCACTGAGATTGTTTTGCTGTTGTTGAGTTGTGGAGTTTCTTATATACGGTATTCTGGATATTAATATTTTAACAGATATATAATTTTATTTTGATTGCCTTTTAACTCTGTTGATTGTTTCCTTTGTTAAGCAGAAGTTTTTAAGTTTGATACAGTCTCATTTCTCTATTTGTCTTTTGCTGCCTATGCTTTTAGTGTTAAATCCATGAAATCATTAACAAATCTAATGTCCAAAAGCTTTTTCCATATGTTTTTCTAGAATTTTAAAATTTTGAATCTTACATTTATGTTTTCAAAGACTTTTGAGTTAATTTTTATATATATACATATATATGTTGTCAGACTTTATTTTTTAAAAAGTTTTATTTTAAAACTAAATACATATAGCAATCCACATAAAGCAAAAGTGTAACTAATAAGTTAGTGTAAAAAGCCTTGTAAACCACTATGCTAGTTAAAAAATAGAACTTTACTAGCCACCCACGTGCCCATCTGTGCCACAAACAAGTCACATTTTCCCCTTCTTTTAAATGTAACTACTATATTCAATTATATAGAAATAAGTTCATTGCATTTTTATACAATGATATTATCTGAGTAAAAATACCTAAAAAGTCTGTTCTTTCATAGTTTAAAATGTGGTATATTTAAAATATTTTTGATCTATATGTACACTTTGTTTCTAATTTATCTGTTGATGAACCTGGGTCTAATTTATCTGTTGATGAACCTGATGAATCCTGTGTAGTTTCTTAGAGGCTGAATTTTGTTGGTTGCACACTCCTTTCAGTTTACGATGTTCCTCTATCCTGTATTTTCTGTGAATTTTCATTTGGAATCCAGAGGCTTGGTCAGATGCAGATTCAATTGCTTAGGTGTGACTACACATGGTGGAGTTTTCTTTCATCAGAAAGGACATACTAGCCAACTTTTTTGATCATGTTTAGAAATCATTGAGACTCAAAATACATTATATTCATAAATTCAATGGCTATTTCAAAGACATTTAAATTCTATCACCCTGCTGGAAATTTTTATACAAGATGACTACCCTCATATATTATTTAGTTATGTAATGGCACTGTTAATATAAGAAAGGTAAGGTAAATTGCTGATTATTTCCTTTTCTTTACTCTTTGAAAATAAGGATTTGATTCCCCATTATTTTAAGTATGCAACTGATTAATTTAAAGTAGGATAGTGGTATAGCTAAGGATTTAAGTGAATCTTATTGTTCAAAATTTAATTGAAGTTATTCAGATTTTCTCATTTTGGTGTCTGAAATCTCCTTCCAATCTTCTCCATTTGAGACTAGAATTCAGTGAGAATTCTGGTTTGTGAATATATTTCAGGCTCATTCCTCATAGCAGATCTGCAGTAGTCATTTATCAAAAAACTCCTAGTTTCCATTTAATATCTGATTTATTTTAAATGGAAATGGTATTTTAGTGGCACACAGTGAGCACTGTCTTTTTGGTGAAAAAAAGTATGAATTTTATATAATTTTTTTTGGCAGTATCATGATGGAACCCTGGACCTTGTCACTGAGCTACAGCCCCTTTTTCTTCTGTATTTTCAGATAGAATCTTGCTAAACCACTAAATTGACCAGGGTGAATTGGAGTTTACAATCCTCCTGGATCAACCTCCCAGAGTGCCAGGGTTACAGGTGTGTACTACAACAGGCAGTTTATAAATTCACATTTTCAAAATATAAATTTCTTGATTTCATTATATTTTCAACTTAAATTCAGGATACAAGGCTTATACTTGATCTCTTTTATAGTACACATTTTTTTGCACACTAAGCATACAAGAACCTAGGTTCTTTAGAATCATGTAAGGAGAAGGCAAAAAATTCCACAATTTATAATCTGCTTTTCCTTATCTTACAAAGTTAGCAGTGCCAGAAAAAAATGTAAATAGCGTCATTATTAACTTTGATTACTAAGAAGAGTTAAATTTTTCTTTTTGCTATTTTATTTCTCCCCTATTTTTCTAGTTGTATTGTATCTACATAATCATACCATAATGCCCTGTCATGCTATAGTCTCTCACTTTTAAGCACCACTGAAGATTAATGTTAGAATCACATGTTTAATGACCTCAACTAGTACTGATATTGAAATTTCTAAATTTTGCTTGTATTTCTACTAGATTTCCTACTAGAATTTCTACTAGAGTTTGGAAGTACTCTTGAGTGCAATACTTTTTGAGTTCTTAAGTGCTGAAAAATTCTTAATACTAAATTCTTGACACATTCATTTATTGTCATTCTATATATTTCATATGTGGTATATTTTCTACTGGCATAAAAATTGTTATTTCCTGAATAAATAAATAATTTCTTTTATTTAGTGCAACAATTTGCAAGAATTTGCCTTGGTATTGCTCAATTTTGTTCAATATTGCTAAGTACTCAGGGTAGTATCCCTCAGTACATACTCAAGTCTTTTTTATTTCAGGAAGTTTCTTGAACTATAATTTTTAATATTTACCTTTATGGGGTTTTTTGGTTTTGTTTTTAAGTGAGAGCTATTCTCCATGTTGTTGACTGTTTATCTTCAAATTAGCCAGTTATTCTCAAATACTATTTATCTGTTATTTTTCAATATTTAAATTTTTATTCTTTGTGACATTTTATTTTCTTTTAGTTAGTGGTTTATTGTGTTTTTTTGTTCTTCATACTTCAGTTTTCATGTCTGATTAATTTTTTAATTATTTTGTAAGAGATTTGACCTTTATACTTTAAAAATTTGGATTTGATTTTTTAAAAATTATAGAAGGAGGCAATGCACTTGATTTTTGTAATAGAGTAAATTTATGTCTTCATTTTTGGTAAAGTGTCAAAAAATGAAGTATGTAGCTTGCTTTTAGATTTTTTTTTAACTCGGTCACCCTTCCCTACTTTTTTGGACCTCCACTTTGTTTTCCATATCCTACTTCCACTCATGGATTTTTGATCAGTGAGAATGTGTCTTTCATGGAAACCAGGGCTAGTCAGATCTACCTTTAGGTTTTCTGAGGCCTAAATTGCTCCAGTGTTTTATATTTGTCCTCTTTTACTTAGGCTCCTTTGGGGAGCACAGGATCCTTCCCAATTTACTTAATGTTACCTCTCAGCATGGTCTCTGTATTTTTCAGTGAACATCTGTGTATTAATTTTTGATATTCTTGATATTAAGCCTATTAGATGACCTTGGCTTTTCTCTGTATTCTCTTGCAAAGATGCTGATAACATGCAAGTCTTCTATCTACTGATGATTTGGTTCTACTCATGTATTTTGAGATTTTAGAAAATACTTTGTCAACTAGCTTTTGTTGTAAACATTGGAAATTTTATTTTAGTTTTAATATGTAGTTGCTGCATTTGTTTGTATATGGATATTTAGAAAATTCCACAAACCATCTTACATTTCTTACCTCCATCATTCCACAGTCCATATCTATAAGCAAATTTTACTATTTTTATATGATTTGACCTGGATATTTTTTGTTGCCCATTTTTCTAGGATTTCATTATGAAATATTAAATTATAGATTATTTCTTTCCAAGAAATGAATTATTATGTGAACTATTCCTCATAGTTTATCTTATATTTAACCATGTAATCTTTGTGCCACACAAAAATAGCCAGGAAAGTATAAATCAGACTATATGTTTTTATTTCTGTTAAATGCTAAAGTAGGCAAAACCTATTGAAAAGTCAGAGAAAGCAGATTACTGCTAGCCAAAAGGCAGATGTCTCACTAGGTAGTCCAGGCTGGCCTCAAACTCACTATTTAGCCTAGGCTAGCCTTGAACTCCTGATAATCCTCCTGTCTCAGTTTGAGTGCTGGGATTACAGGCATGTGGAACCGTGCCTTGTTGGAATGTTAGTTAAAACAAAAGAATGGCAATTCAAAAGAAGTAGGTGAATGTGCTACTGGCCAGAGTGGGTATTCTAATCACACTGTAGTTAGCAACCAGTTGCTCTAATCCAGAGAACCCCAGGGGTGTCCTGAAGGCATCAAAGACACCAGAGGGATTGTGGAAAGGAAAACTTTCTCTCTGCTTGCTGTTTTTCAAGATGGGAAACTCAGTGTCAAATTCCCCTACTTCTTTGGAGTGCATTCTTAAGCACTGGGACTCATTCAATCCCAAATTCTAAGGAAGCACTGTTGAATCTTTTTCTGCATGCAAACAGGGCCTGAGAAGCCCCTGGAAGAAAAGTGAGTCCCAGATTTTTCCTATGGACTATGATGCCATTTTGCAATTGGATTGTTTCTATAAGACAGAGAACAGTGAGCAGAGGTACCCTATGTTCAAACTTGTTTGTTTTTTTTTTTTTTTTTGCCATAACAGACCTGTATTCACAGTGCAGATAGAGGCCTCTCTGGTTCTTAAGTGTGGGCTCTAGTCCTTAAACATCTATCTGATGTATCTGCCTTCTCCCAATGTGAAGACCTCCTCCTTTTTCCTCCATACCTTGAGGCCAAGATTTCTAACCTGTCTCTTATTAAAGCTCCTACTTACCTATATCTACCCTTACCTGATTTTATTAAAGATCACCAAGGGCAATATCCCTTGCAGGAGGTGGGTGGAGAAACCAGCTTTACCCAAGCCCATATGTCCTTTGCTTTCAGTGATCTCTAAGAGATCAAACAAGACCTGGGTAAGTTTTCAGATGATTCTGATAATTACACTGAGGTCCATAGGGGACATATACAGAATTTTGAACTAGACTGAAAAGATAATGTTGCTCATAATCAAACACTGACCCCTAGTGAGAAACCAGTTACATTACAGGATGCTATATATTTGGGAATGAATATCCTATTGTTCATTTTAAAAGAGTAGAAAGAGAGGCAAAACGGGGAACCACCAGTTGCTATTGGGGCCCAAGCAGGCTCTACATAAGATTCCTACAGACCTACCAACCAGACAGGAGGTTAGAACATGAAACACTTCAAAGCTTGTATCCTTAAAGGCCTAAGAAGGATGAGGACTAAACCCCTCAACTATTCCAAACTATCAAATATTAATCATAGAAAATATGAGAACCTTTCTTCCTTCTTAGATAGTTTACTAGAGGCATTGGTCAAGTATATGTCTCAGTTCCCTGATAAAATAAAAGGACAGATTATTCTTTTTTTCCCATTAAGTTTATTGGTACATTTTAGGTATACAATAAAGTTACATTCATCATTGGGATCTTGTACCTTTACATGATGTATCTTGGTTCTTATTTTTTCCCCATTTCCTTGCCCTCCCTTCCCCCCTCCACGCTTCCCTATTTGCAAAGGCTTTGTTTCCATTTTTTTCCTTTTCTCGCATTTTTTCATTTCCCTTCGTTACTTCCCCCCCCCAACTTTCCCTACTCCTTTCGACCTGTTCTTCCTATTTCACATTATCATTTATACATTTTGATCCTTATTTACACTTTTAGTTTTTCACACCAGAGAAACTATTTGGTATTTA
>NW_004624730.1:29189350-29265882 GCF_000247695.1 Heterocephalus glaber
GAAAAATAAGAACCAAGAGAGACTATGTAAAGGTGCAAATTTCCAATGATGAATGTCATTATATTGTATACCTAAAATATACCTATGTTTAGAATGAATAATCGATAATGCAAAATAGGAAGAAAAGGTCCAAAGTGGTAGGGGTAGTGGGAGGAGCAGGGGAAAGGAAAGAAGGGAAAGGGAAAATGCTGAGAAATGGAAAAATGGTAATAAAATCTTTGTAAATAGGGAAGGGTGGAGGGGGTGAAGGGAGGGCTAGGAATGGGGGGAAAAAGAGTATGGCCTCAATGTGTATCCACTTAGCTATAAATGTCTCTAGTTTATCATTCTTTGTGGCTGAGTAGTACTCCATTTTCTGAAAAATGCACATCTTCTTTATCCAGTCTCCAGTTGATGGGCCATTGGGCTGTTTCTAAGTTTTAACTATTACAAACTATGCTGATATAAACATGGGTGTGCATATGTCACTCTTGTATGATTCTTTTAATTCAGAGTCAATATGTGGCCTTGGTTACCCCCTGGGGAGATAGGGAGATGCACACTGAGATTTGCATGGCTAGAAGGCAGAGGGTCAAAAATAATGATCAACTCACAAAATTACTCCAGCTACAATAGCAGTGTTCTAAGTGTTTGTTTCACTGGTACAATTATTTGGCTGCTATTTTTGTCCCTTCCTGGGGATTAAAAGATGGCATGTACCACATTGAGGCCTTGATAACTGTACTGAATGGGCCTTAAATGACATTTTAACTTGGATCTCCCTTTTAAATAAAGAATCAGATTAATGGAAGCTATCCTCCAAAATCAGATAGACTTAGACATCTTAACAGCAGCCCAAGGGAAAACCTGTGCAATTATAAAAACTAATGTTGTGTGTACATTTATAGTCCTTTTTCTAATATCTCAATGGCCAGTCAAGATATTAGACAATATATTAATGCTATCTCAGACCCCAAAGCTTGCTAAATCTTCTCCTTACCCTCTGTGTTGGAGCCCATAATTGGTTCTTCCTGGCGGAAACATTTGTTGACCATATTAATAATAGACTTATTGATTGTATTACTTGGACCATTATTATGTGGCTTTGTGTTACCTGTCTTAAAGCTATACATTTACCCAAGATGCAGGTGCCTCACACCTGTCAAAGGCCTCTGAATAGACAATCTGAGGAATATCTCTGACTACTGACCATGACTATGATTCTCTCTAGCCAAAAATAGAGTGATCTTTGTCTATTATTTCCTTTCAGCAGTTAGGGATTCCTCTTCAGAGGGATATTATATTATAGACAGCTCAGTTAGACAGGATTTCCATGAAAAGAATAAGTCTGTACCCTGAGGAATTATGACATATGCCTCAGCATCTGTGTAGTTGCAAAACAAGTTACTATTGATGTTGTAATATTTGAATTGTAAATGTTTCATGTTAAGATGGCTGTATCGCCTCAAAAGTTTCCTAGGCAATATTTGCTTTATTGCTTATATTTCAATATTTATAGAAAAAAGTTTAATCTCAGCATTGTGAAGAGACTGCATAAAGGATATTAAAGGTTGCAAAACTCTCTGTTTAGGGATGTGTGTATTCTTTTTTTGATAATATATATGAGTTTATTTTATTTATTTTTTTCATTAAGTTTATTGGTACATTTTACACATCAAATACAGTTACATTCATCTTTGGGATCTTGTACCTTTACTTGATGTATCTTAGTTCTTATTTGTTTCCCCATTTCCCTGCCCTCCCTTCAACCCTTCCACCCTTCTGTATTTACAGAGACTTATATGGAGATACCTCAAAAAACTAGGATTAGAGGTCCCATTTGACCCAGCTATCCCTCTGCTGGGTATCTTTCTGAGAGAATTAAAAGAATCATACCACAGCAATATATGCACACCCATGTTTATAGCAGCACAGTTTGTAATAGCTAAAACTTGGAAACAGCCCAAATGGCCATCAACTGGAGACTGGATAAAGAAGATGTGGTTTTTCTATAAAATGGAGTACCATTCAGCCATAAAGAATGAGAAACTAGAGACATTTATAGCTAAATGGATGCACATTGAGGCCATACTCTTGTGTATTTTTTTTCTCATATGTATATACCAATACCTGACAATATTGAAGAAAACTGGAAATCTTGGATGCAGTTGCTAAAATTTGTGCATTTATGGTGAGACAAATATTTCTTTCTTTCTTAGATACTGTGTTGCCATGTTGGTTAAAATTACCAGTATGAAAGTTATCATCTTGTGGGAAACATAACTTGTTTTTCAGGATAAATCAACTAAATAAAGGTATACATGTAAAACTTGTTGCATCTGTCAAATCAAGATGAAATAGTTTTCTTTTTTCCAGAGTTTATGACTAAATGTGAAGTCTCTGTATACTGTGATATACGTAAAGGAAATGATATTTTGGAAAGGAAAAGCTTTGAAGTTTTATCTGTTAATTTTACATTCACTTGCATATTCAGGTATCACATAGTCTCACAGTATACACAGTCACTTCTTTATAGTTAGAAACTAACATTTATATGCACATACTACAAGATCATGCTTGTAGGTACTGATAAGAAAAATACAAGAAGTGGTAAATCTTAGAATGCAGGTGGTTGTCTTGATTCTTTAAAAAAATGCAAAATAGAATTATGAAATAATAAACTTTCTATGAAGTCTATGCACCACTTGTTTCTGGTGATGATTCTAAGACACACACAAAGGAGTCAAAACAAAAACATGAATAAATTTACTTTTATGAAAACTTTGGAAAATTCTATTTTTTATAAGTAAAATAATTAAGTGAATGAATAAAATTGAGGAAGTTCAACAAATTATTTATTTTTTTCATTCTGGCTTTCTCTGATTTGGTACTAAATACTTTGAGAACTTTATAAAAATATATACAATATAGCAAGCTGCTTAATCATATATTAGCAATGCATAGCAGGCAATGAGAAAACAAGCATGGGAAATTAATGATACACAAAAAGACTTCAATTAATATATAAATTGCTAAAATGGTTAGGATGAAATTTTGACTTTTTAGTTTTCTTCTCCCTAGCTCTCTGACAATACAGTAAACAAATTAGTTACAAATTTTATGATGATTTGTTAAAAGGAAGCTTTGTAGGTGACTTAAATAGAAATTATATACTTTATAGACTAGCACTTGGCACTATTTGAAGAGTATATAACTTCCTCAGCTAAAAAAGATTATATTTTGTTGTTGTTGTTGTTTTCTAATAAGATGAGAGGAATTGAGTATATGTCCTTGCAGCTGTGGGTTAGGCAGCAGTGTTACCACTTGATGAAGAAAAAGAAAAAAAAAGGAGAATAGAAAAAAAAATGGGAACAATGCTTTTGTAAATAAGGAGAGAAGAGGGCTTGAAGGGAAGGGAGAGGAATAGTTTTAAAAGAAAAAGATATGTACATGTACAAATTCCTTATGATGAATGTGATCATTTTGCATATCTAAAATGTATCAACAAAATAATTTTATAAAAAGAAAATTTAAGGTTGAGGATCAGTCCTTCTTTATCACCTTTGCTTGGATTGTTTGGAACAACTCCGAAAACCATTAGAAGAGTATTGTTTTAGTACAGTTGTGTTTTATCAAATAGTCGAAGTTCCCAGAGTAGAAAAGATAACTAGCAATGCAGGATAAATTTCTTGGAAAGATAGAAGACTGAAGGAAGTAAGGTTCTTCTCATGTTTGTTTTATTCTCTTTACATTCCAAAAAATTTAAAAAATGTTTTACCAAACTACATAGTTTCTAAATTGAGATGAGAAATTCAGGTCTTTGACCTGGGAGAAAGACTTTCTATTTTATGAGAAACATCTTAAAACTCATCCACACAATCGTCTATTGATTTTCTGATAATCCTTGTAAGTGCAGACTGAGAGAATGACACTAAGACATATGCTCGGAAAAGCAATGCTAGGAGGAGGTAATATTATGTGTTACAGTGAAGGTAAAAACTTTCTTTGTAGGATATGATTTAGAAGCAGGCATTCTGTATATACTTCATGGATCTACATAAATTTCCGTTCAAAGATTTTTGATAGAACCTGAGAAGTGAATTCACATGATAAGGAAGTGTTGTTTTCTCCTGCTGGCAAAGTAAGACGCTCAGATTTCAGTGTTTCAGTGTTTGTTAGATAGCTACAGTGCTTGTTAAAAAAAAAAATCCTTGTTCTACATCTGTGTATTTATATGTCTTTTATGTTTCTCATATAAGAGAAAGTATAATAAGGAGCAAAATAGAAGAGAGATAAACAGGTAGTAGGGAGAAGTTCAAACACAGTACTTACTCAAATTACATTTTCATTGTTTTAAAAGTACTTTAATATATATGTGGATTTGTTTCGTTTAAATTACTAGTTTATCTTAAATGATTGAAAAGAAAGTTTTGTGTAGTTATTTGTTTGTTTCTGTTTTGTAAGAATCTTTTTGGTTTATGTCTCGTATTTTGAGTACTTTGAAGATAATGATACACAGTGCATTAACTACTGTTATTGACTTATTATTTTGTTATACAATTTTGATTTATGTTTTCCTTAAAAAAAGATCACCGGGCTCTGTCTGCAGAATTGTTGGTTCAGTAATCTATTCGTAAGGCCTGTAAATTTTGCATTTAAAATTAGTCCCCAGCAGTTGCTGATTCTAATCAAAAGAACACTACTATTCTAGATTCTTTCTTGTAACCAGTGTCCCTGTTGTGGTTCAGAAAGCTTGGAACATGTGTCTTGTCAATTTTACCTCTCCTTCCTATCAGTGACTATTGATTTGCATCAGTCCAGGCCACCTACCCACTTCCAGTCTGCTAGATAATTTATTGCTGTTTCACAGGAAACGGAGGACTTCAATGGTTTTATGCCCTCCCATTTTTTACCTTTTTGAGATGATGTCTCACTATGTAGCCCAGGCTGGCCTCAAACTCACTGATCCTGTTGCTTCCGCCTCCTAAGTGCTGGTTTTACAGGTGTGCACCATCATGCCCAGCCTACCTGTGGCAGACCCCCTGACAAAAGTCAGAGCAGGCTGTAATATGGAGCAGGCATTCTTTCCTTATAATTGTCCACATTGTATTTGGATCTGGACTGAAGCCTATGTGACTCACAGGAGCATGTCGAATGGCATATGGGTTAGCATACCACTCAGCTCCACCCCCTGCCATTGGCTGTGACAAAGACCTAAATACAGTCTGTGAAATTGCAGAGCTCCTAAGTGAAATAATATTGTGGTCGAGGACCAGTGTGGCTCCAAATCACATTCCATTCATAGAGCTACTCCTCCCTTAATTGTTTCAGTAACCTACTAGTTAACCACAACTGACCTTTGGTCATTCTATTCTTTTTGCAAGAATGCCTTATCCTTCCTTCTACAAGCCTTGCCTGTGTCAGCTGATATCACCAGATGGATGCCACACAGTATCTTTCTACCCTATTCTTACACATGCCATTGTAATCAATAAATACCTGTCCTGGTTGCTTGAGGTCTTCACCACATACTTGGCGGTGTCCATCTCAGTTCCCTGCTTTCTGTTTAAGTCTTGTTTCTGTGTCTTTCCTTTGCCTTGTGTCATATTGCCTTGCAGGAGATAGAGACTCTTGGCTAGGGTCTTCGATACTTAACTTCACATTTTTGAGGCTTTCATCATTCCCTCTGTATCTCCCTCCTACCAGTATAAATTTCTTACCAAACACCAATTTCTAGCTCATTTCTTTCTAGTACTGTCCGAGGAGGCAGCATTTTTGCTTGATTATACTTGGAGTATGTCTTTGGCTTCCTGACCAAGTGGTTAGGCACTCAGCCTGCAATATCATATTTTTAATCTCTATGCCTTGAACAGCCCCCCAAATGGGCTGCTGTCCTGTGACTGACCAGACCACAGATAGTCCTGAATTAAAACATGAATATACTGTTCTCTACTTACTATTTTCTTGAATAACCACTAAGGCTTGGGTCACTTTGGTGAGCACAGGACTAGATATACTTCACCGTGGTGGCTTCAATTCCCAGCTATGAAGACGCAAACTCCCTCAGATGGTGGTGATAGTCTGTGGCACAAGCAGCCAAAATGTTAATTCTTACAATGGACTCAGCAATAGGAATCATACTCACTAGTACATATAACAACAAAAAGAGCACAAACAGATAATGATCATAGGTTATTCTCTGCACGATCCTCAAATCTCACCAAATCATCAATTTAATTTTTACCCTAAGGAGACCTAAAGAAATTATCCTGTGACCTACAGTATGCAAGAATGCTGGAACACTCTGCATTTTCCTTTTATTTGGTTAAGAGTATAGGCCCATTGGCCTCCAGTGAATGGCATTGGCCTCATCCCTAAGTGATTCAGCCCAAGGTATTTGTTTCTCCAACGTCCATTTCACAAACAAACACACCATTAAGACTACATAAGACTTCCCTGGCCTTTCTCCATATTTGTCCTCTATTCTCATTTCTGTGAAAGCATACATGCTGTTGGGTTTTTGATGCATCATTGACCATCTTAGTATCTCTTTCTTATTCTCCAGAAAGCTATCAACTGCCAGTACTAAACTCTCTTTGTATCATATTCCTTTGTCTGCATGCAGGTAGCTATGCCCATCCAGCAAAGAGACGACCTTTGCCATGGTTACCACTCTTCATCCAGCTACATGTCCAATCTGTACCCCCAGACTTATGTCTTATATGGGACTGTGCATTTGGCAGTGTTGCTCCTCCTGCCTCACAGAAGTCATCCCTTCTCCAGACTGAACCCTGCTCACTATGCCAATTTTGAGAAGCAGGTTGACTGTGCACTGATAATGAACTCCTGATTCCAGAAAGACAACACACTTATAAGCCACGTGCTAAGGAAGCAGGTTTATTACTTGGACATAGAAAACAAGGCACAAAAGAAGCCTGGGATTCATTGTCAGCTTTACTGCAGAGCTCACACAAGCTGCCTGGGAAATCAGAGTCTCCACTGCATATATCCTACTTTTACTGCAGCTGAAGGAACCCATAAAGCATCCAACCCTGGGTGTTATACAATGTGATATGCTGGGCTTATACCTGGAAGGACATTCTGTCCTAAGGTAGAATGGAGTACGTTCCGGGGTGTTTGGTCCTGCTGTTGCTTCTCTCAAGATGATGCATCCCCAGCAGAGTCTACAGTTACTCTTGAGAATTACAATCAGGAAGTGTCTGGAGAGCTGGCTCAAAGCAAAGCCACTCAGAGAACTGCCCTGAACCCCATAGCAGGTGTTAAATAGCAAATGCTCTCTCCCATTCTGTAGGTTGTCTCTTCACTGTATTCATGGTTTCCTTTGCTGTGCAGAAAGTTTTGTTTTCTGTTTTTATTGTCAGTGCTTTTGTGCTCATATCCAGAAAGTTACTGCCCAGGCCAGTGTCAAGAGGCTTTCCCTTGTGCTTTTTAAGAGTTTGACAGAATTTGACATTCTCTCTTGATAGAAATCTACACAAAGTTAATATGAAGGAATATATCTCTGCACAATAAAAGCCATATATGACAAATTCACAGCTCACATCATACTCAGTGGTGAAAGGCTGAATGTGTTTCCTTTAAGATAAGGAACAAGACAAGGATGGGCACTCCTACTATATTTCTTCAGTATGGTACTGGTTTTCTAGTCACAAGATTTAGGCAAGAAAAAGAAATAAAAGACTTCTCAATTAGGAAATATTTGCTAAAGCCATCACTGTTTACAGAAGACATAATGTCATATATATAAAAGTCTAAAGACATCAACAAAAATATGTTAAAACTACTAAAGAAATTAACTTAAATTGCAGAAACCAAAATCATCATTCTAATATTGCTTGTGTTCATATACACCAGCAATAAACTATCTGAAAATAAATCAAGAAAGTGATTTCATTTATAATAACCTCAAAAATTAAAATAAAATATTTAGAAATATATTTAACCAAGGAGATGAACAATCTGTGCACCAAACTCTATAAAAGATTGATAAAATGAATTAATGATGACAAAAATAAATGGAAGGATACCCTATGTTCATGGTTTAGAAAACTTAATATTGTAAAAATGTGCATGCAAAGCCATCTATGGATTCAATGTAGTCCCTATCATAATTCCAATGTTTCTTTCACAGAAATTGAGAAAATAATTGCAAAATTCTTGTAGATCTGCTAAAAATTCTAAATAATGTAATCAATCTGAACAAAAAGAAGAAAGCTGAGGGCATTGCACAGCCTTATTCCAAATATGCAACAAAACTTTACTCATAATATAGTATGTCACTGGCATTTAAAAAGACCAGAAATTAATAGGATAGGCTAGATACCCAGAAATGAATCTATATATTTACAGTCAATTGATCTTCAACAAAGGTGGTAAGACTGTACAATGGGGAAATGACAGTCTTTCACAAATAGCACTAGGAAAATCCTATGTTCACATGCAGAAGAATGATATTGAGCCCTTATCTCATACCACACCCATAAATCCACTGAAGGCTTAAATCAAAAGCCTGAAACTGTAAAACTACTGGAGATATTATAAAGCTTAACCCTCAAATTGTGAAAAATATGAGGACCTGGCTCATTCAGAAACAACCTGCACCTTTGTGCTGATACCTCAGGACTCAAGAGACCATGACATGACTAGTTTGTAAGCTGATGCAGGCATTCATTCAGCATTTTAAGGAACATGAAAAAACTCAGCATCCTTTGTATTCCTACCCACTAGTTCTTCCTCCTTACAATTTTCCTATTTCAAAGTCATCCAACTTTGACTTCTCTGTCACCTCACCGCTACACAAGAGTGCTAATTTTCATAGTTCTGATTATGAAGTATGATTAGAAATTATAGCTCAGTGTTCTCATCCTTTCTCCATTCTCCTGGTCTCTTTGAAATTCAGTCATTAGAGAAAACAGCAATAAAATCTTGTAAATGAATCAATGTACAAATGAATGGATGAATGCTGTGATTTGTTTAAAGAGTTCCTGGAGGATGAAGTTAACAAAACAAATATTGACCTTCACTACCTACTCACATAATTTAAATATTAATGGTGAATTCAGGCAAATTTTTTTCAATCATGGTTTAAAATGAGTTGATCCATGTCCCTTCTGTTTTGTAAATGAAACTAGGAGAAGATTGTTGCATAGCATATTATCACTTCATATAGATCATGAGGCAATTAATGTAGAGAAAACCTATGAATCAACTTTCTGGATTTGATGTAGTATCTCCCATTTCTGGGAAGACCCTTATATGGTGAAATTTGCTGAGAGATTAGTAAGCACATTAAGATTGAGATGACAAAAAACCAGATGTCAAACTGCAGGCAAATACTAAGAGTAAATTTAAAATATTTTGAAATTGGATTATCAAGGAAACTCAGAAGATACAGTTCAATTTCTACAGCACCAAATGCACTCACCATGAAGAAAAGCCACAGAACAGAGGAAGTAATGCCACACAAATAGCAGCATCACAGGGACCTCAGAAAGTTGAACATTGCTTGTGCTAGGTAATGAATTCATAAGTGGTAATGAATTCTAGCTCATTGTAGGGTGATCCAGGCTGACATGAGTGTGGATCCCATTATCACAAGGAAGCAAATAGGTCTGGAGATAATAAGTTAAAATACCTTTGTAGTCATGTAGCCTTCATAGAAGTGATTAGCTCTACCAATTCAAAATAATAGAATAAATAAATCTGACTTGATTAATTCTAATACTTCTGATTAGATTAATAATCAGTCAATAACATAAGATGCAGTTAACTTACCTACATTCAGGGTGAATATTGCTAAAAGTTTGAGTGAATGTCAAAGATTTAAGCAGTAGGAATGATTTATAGTCCAGATGATAATCTTTTCCTTCTTTGAGCAAAGAAGCTGAGAAATATGCTAATTTTACATGAAGTAAATGAAAAAAATAGCAGAATTTAGACTGAGAAGATCCAATTAATGTATGGACAATACTGTTTGGATAATATTCCATTGATTGATAACGGCTGCAATTATCACACTGCTCTCCTCCCTACAATTGTCATGGCAATTATTCTTTCTTATGGTGTCTCTCATTCATCACTATTATTCTTCTTTCTGGCCAGAAACTGTCTCACTTATTTTGGTGATAATCATATTTAGGGGTAACCACTTATAGCGCAAATAATAACATAGAAAAATGGGAACGATAGGAACAACTATAGTTCCCTTTACTTTCAATCTTTTTTATTCATCCAGAAGCTAAAGATGTTATTGATAATGAAAGATTTGAAAAGGAGAAGCTGTGTAAGTTGGACCAGTGTCTGTTTTCATCTGTTTAGGAATGTTGATATAAGAAAAACAACTAAGTCAATGGCATATAACATAAGAAGGGTTTTACTGTGTTGTGTGGTAGCATAAAGCATTCTTGAATAAGTATCCATAGAAATATGTATGTAAGACAACTGACCAAAACAAGTGATATGAGTAATATCAATTTGTAAAATATGATTAGGCCCCAAACCTCGGGGATTGACTCCTGTGGCAGGCCAGTCAGTGCCTCTTACCCTCTGAAATGAGGAATATTGTTGAATAATATGTGGAGCATGCGACTTAGTTAGAGCAAAATCTCTATGAAGGGCTTGCCAGTTCTGATGTAAAAGTTCATAAGAAAGATGGGCCTCATAGAAAGCAGAGAACGTTATCAGAGTGTCAGCTCCTTCATTTTCTTTAGAAATAGGTCCAGGAAGTCCAGAATAGGAATGGAGATGAGTGATAGAGAGAGGATGGGAGTGTGCCTGTACTGATTTTTGTAATTTTATAAAGAGCAGGAATAGATCTGGTATAATAGAGGGCTTGACATGAACAGTTTTAATATTTTGAGCAGAATGAACAGCATATTGGGAGTTCAAAACTATAATTTAAGGTTTTTGAGGAAATGTTTGTAAAGTTAGCAATAATGACATCTAATTCTCTCTTTTGGATGGAGGAAAACCCTTCTCTCTTTAGCTTAAAGGAGCCTGACGCTATGCCAGCCTTTTTGGTGTGACCGGAGTTATCAGTAAACACAGTATGCATTTGTGGAATGTGTTTAGCGTGAACAACCTTAGAAAGGATGAAAGGAGTAGCAGTTGAAAAATTAAAGAGCTTATTACTGGGCCAAGATCTAAAGATTTCTCCTGTATAATAAGCTAGTACACATTGTAGTGACACAGACTATTGAGGCAAAGTTTTAAATTCTCCATGAGGAATGGGGGTTTTGATAATGTGAGAATCATAACCTGACAGTTGATTAACTCTCTTTTTACCCATGATGATAAGAGAAGCTATGAGCTTAGCATACGGTGTGATGTTTTTATGGCCTCTGTGTCTCAAAAAGAGCCATTTTAAAATTTTTAACGTAGGAGTCAATTGTCTAATGAGTCTTGCAGGTAAGTAGGGAGTAGGAAAAAGAAATAGTTGAATGAGAAATTGTAGATCTACACGATCTAGTTGATGCTGTTCAATAGCTTATTCTACTAGCTGTAACTCTTTTTTCAGCTTTTGGGGTTAAGGTATGAGGAGAAGACAAATCAGGATCACCCTGAAAAATATTAAATAGGTGTGCTGATTGGTAAGTAGGAATCTCTAAACTGGGATAGAGTCAACTAATCAGGACTCTTGAAGAGATGGTTAATTCCAGGTCTAGGGAGGAAAGATGTCATAATGTAGACACAAAGATATGGTAGGAAATACACTGTCAACAGCATTGATCTCAGAAATGTAGGAATGCGCTCATTTAATTTTTCTTTATATTTCCATGGTAGAATACAAACATACACATTAGGTTTTGGGAGAATTTTTTTTTTTTTTTAAGTTTTTCTGGCCGGGGATTTAGCTGAGTGGTTCCACCACCTGCCTTGCAAACACAAAGTCCCAAGTTCAATGCCCGGTACCAAAAAAAAAAGTTTTTCATATATTCTCTTATCCACTTAAATTTTTCTGGCTCCAATACTTACAGTTGTATGATCTTGGTCAAGTTACTTAAATCTTTAAAGACTCATTTAATTCTTTATTAGGAAACTATAATATTGAACTGATAGGTTTATTGTTTGGACTCATTTAGATTCCATATTTAAATCGCGTAGTATAGGACATGAATCATAGAAAAATAATTGTTCACTATTACTATTCTTATCACTACTAGCACCACATTTTAAAACCCTCAAGAAATAACCATAACTAAATGATAACCTTCTGTCTCATGTGAGAAAATGTAAATGACAAGGCAGTCATAAAAACAATTTTGTTTCTGCAGTTTCACCTCCTTAAAATATTTTCATTTCTTTTCTGTAATCCATGATGATCTATTTCATGACAAAGATTTTGCATCTTTTATTTTTCTATGAATAATTTTGTTAGAATACAAGAACTTGTTCACACAGTATTTCTCAATTTGTGCTTGTGTTCTGGATGACAGATAAGTGTAGGATGGTTGGCAGATCTTGCCCAGATTTCCCTAATACACATCGAACCCTGACTATATGATTGATATCATCATTGCTTCATAAACAATGCAATTTTAATCTTATTATGGCAACTCTTACAACAAATAAACAACTCTATATCCGAAATGTAAAGATTCTGGATAGGGCTGGACAACACTGCCTATTAAAGTCCTCCATACTGGCAGAGGCAATAAGTTTACTTTCTGTATTTCTGAAGACAGAAGCACAGAAATCACAGCATGGGAAGAAAGTTGCTGTACCTTTTGATTTTGGGGATTCTCCTAGCATATTATGTTCATATGCTTCTCCCAGACAACTGTTAGGAACCATGGAGAGTAATGGTCATTGATACATATCTGAAAACTATGGTGCATTTGGTAAGTCTGCAGCTCTCTAAAGACAAACATTTTAAACTTTGTATGAATGCCTTTTCTTATTTCTGATTTATCTGGTTTTAGTGTGTTTGCTTGTTGTAGTAAATTATGTCTTTGAATCACTTGGTTTATCTCTATTACTTTGCTTGGCTTATCGTAAATGCTGGGAAATTTCTTTGCATATCTAGTCACATATTTTAACGGAAATTATGAATGAAGAGTCTAATTGCTAGAATTAGAATATTGGTAAATATCACTACCTAACTGTACAAACTTGAACTAATTATTTAGCCTCCCTGGGCTCACTTTCATTTCTACTTCCTCATATGTAGGTAGGTTGTTGTTACTGAGAGCAATTCCCATGGAGTGCTTGGGACTTTGCCTTGTTCTAAGGCAGAAGGACAGACTGAGGAAGGCACCCCTTTCCCAGACATCCATTCTTTAACTTTAGCCATGCCTGCTTTCTTGCATGCAGCAAGGGGATGGAAGGGACTCCACCTACAAGAGCCCCCTCATCTCCAGGCTACACTAGTATCTCTACCTGGAGGGGTTTTTCCTTTTCCTTAGTTAATTAATTAAATTCTTAGAAAAATGTCTTCCTTTCAAGAGTTAGGTAAAATTATACTTCCTATTCAAAAACTGCTTTCCATTCAGTGCTTGCAGGTAGCTCTTGCAATCATATGCTCTGTGCTCTCAAAGTTCCTGGGACAGAGCTCTGTCAGAGAATTTACACTATTTTATAACAGCTTCTTTACTTGTCTTTTTGCCTTTAACGGAGTTTTTTGGAAAAGAGTTTTCTACGTTACCTTTGGAACCTTAAAGCCTAGTATATAACCTGACACATTTTTAGAATATGGGCTACATTCTTTTAACTATTTTTAAAATAACCACTGAAGGCAAAAATCACTGCATTTCATGTTTTTACACATGGATAAAGGAGATTTATGTATGAAGATTCCTTTCATTTCACTTAATTTAATTAAGGGTTAATGTGTACTGGCATGTTCATGAATCTGTTTGCATTTGGAACTTGAATTATAAAACTGCAATTTTTATTTTTAGGTTACATTTGTGGAGTTTTTAGGACTTTGCCACTTACTTGACTGGCTTAAAATTACCATACAGTTTAGGGAAGTCCCACCAACTTCAGATGAAAATGTCACTGTGACTGACACAACATTCAACACCATTCCTGTCCATGTGTATGTGCCCAAGAGGAAGGCAGATGCTCTAAGAAGGGCTGTGTTTTATATCCATAGTGGTGGGTGGTCTGTAGGAAGCCCTGGTAAGAGAATATCTTCAAATATCTCTGCTATTGAGGTCATTTGCAAATTTTTACTAAGGCTTTAAGGAATGCTCTTAAGCAAAGACACTGTAGTCTCTTTTTCTTCCCTTGCTTTGATGTAAGGTAAAATTTTACTCTTTCTTGAAGTTTCAAATTACTATTTCCTATACATATACGCCTTTCCTCATCAGGTAAGGCTGAAATGAGAAAACACAATGTGTCTTTCCATTTACTGAATTACTTTATGAAAGCATACATTGATATTTCTATCAGTTTCTATTTGACAGTATAGGACAAAGCAATATGGAAGTTCATTATTTACATATTAAGTATGGACATGGTAATATTCTAGCAAATTTTGAGGTATCTTAGGAAATACAAAATTTTTCTTGGAACTTACCCTCTAGTGGAGAAAATCTCTAATCAACTGATTCACAAACAAATACTACAGTGTATCAAGAAGTGACAACTGTTGAAATAGTAGACCAGAGTAATTGAGATTGGGTACAAAGGTTGCAAATCTCTTGACTTAGAGTAGAAAAAGGAACACATTCAGAAGTGGACATAGGGCCAGGGATGTAGGTCAGAGGTGTAGCGCCTGCCTGGTAAGCACAAGGCCTGAGTTCAATTCCTGGTACCAAAAAAATTTTTTTTCAATGACTTTTAGCCGGGGTGCACTGTCTCATGCCTATAATCCCAGCATTGGGAGGCGGAGTCAGGAGAATCACCTTAAGTTTGAGGCCAGCCTGGGGTACATAGTGAGTTCAAGGCCAGCCTGAAGTCAATAACAAGACACTGTCTCAAAAAAAAAGAAAGAAAGAAAGAAAGAAAGAAAGAAAAAGAAGGAAAGAGAGAGAAAAAGAAAGAAATGGACACACTGGATAAAGTATCAGTTGTCTGACAGAAAAGTCACTAAATTCGAGTCTTAGAATATTTGATATCTATCTGTGTACTTCAAATGAATAGAACATTGATCATCTGGAGGAGTTGAGATGGAATTGGATCTAAGAATTCTGAACTCTAGGGAAGAAGAATGAATTCAGACAAAAAATGTTAAAACTTGAAATTAATCAAAATGTGTCAAATTACATGAGAAGTTAGGAGAACAAAAATTGAGAGTGGAGAGGGGTTAGAGATGGAGGGACTCTGAGTTGGCATTATTGTCCTCTTTCTGACAGGATGACAGGGAAAGTGAGGACAGATCCCCGTATAACACAGACACAAATCTGAGGAGGAAGAATAAAAACCAACAAGCCATTAAAAAGTGGATAAAGCGATTAATAAAATAAAAATAAAATTAAACAAGAAAGAAGAACTAATGAGAAGGGGTAAATGGCATAAAGATGTCAACCAAGTTGCATAGAAATATTTAATTTGGATGTTGAAGTTTTATTTTCATAGTGTTGAGGACAGTCTTAATGGATATTCACAAAGAAACACATTGCAGAAAGCAAAATGTAAGAAATAAGCAAATGAGAGGAATAATTTGTTCTTTGAAGGGACATAGTAAAAGAAATAAATAAGAGAATTATACATTAAAAGGAGAGTTAAGAAAGAATATTTTACTTGACTTTCCACGTGGGAGATATATGAGCAAGTTGGTCAATTGAAGATAATAAACAAAAACAGAGTAGGAAAAAAGATTGGCTGGAATTATTGACTGATGGTCATCTCAAGGGACATGAGAGGAAAGAATATTTAAAGTATTAGTGAAATAATTGGACATGGATGGATGCATAGAGATGATAAAAGAGCATCAGATCTTAGACTTACCCAAGAAAAAAAGAGAAATGACAAGCTTCCACAAGATACAATTTATGAGAGTTGTAGAGATATAGGCACTAAGTAAAGATATTCTAGCTTTTTAGGGGAACATAGTTCTACTCCACTTATATTCAGGTATGATATCTCTTGTCTCATACAGGTGTTGGTAAGCCTTTAATGCTACCACCATTCTGTTCATATATCTTTGGCTACATTATTGGAGTGTATGTTAGTCAATTCAGTGACTTGTCTTTCAAGTAGGCGGGGTTAGTAGTGGGGATTGAAAATATTGCCTTTGTGCAGAATTATATTTTTACTTTTTTATTTTGAGACTGTGTCACTAAATCACTAAGTTACCATAGCTGGGTTCCAATTTGGCATCCTCTTGTCCCAGTCTCCGAGAACACTGGGTTACAGGCATGTGTCACCAAACCCAGCAGTGATTGTCTCTTTTATCTGTCTATACCCATCATGTGAAACAACCAAATCAATATCTCTTCCAGCAAGCAAGCTGGGATCAGTGTTCCAGAGAGTGTAGCTGGCTAAGAAGGGCCAATGACAAAATGTCCAGGATGAAAGATGTAAGGGATAAAGAGTAATCAGAAGATTCCCTTTGAAGTCCGAATTCCAAGTTATTAATGAATGGTTTCTTATTCATAAAACTGCAGTGTTAAATTTGTATTTCTGGTTTTTTAGTATGTCACACTGTGCATTAGATTTTTTTTAAGGGAACAGACTTTGCTTCCTTTCTCTATTAACACTAATATCTTGGTTTTATTCTTTTTATTTTAGCTTCCCCTCTTTTTGACCTGATATCAAGGTGGACAGCAGAGAGACTTGATGCTGTTGTTGTATCACCCAAGTAAGATCTTTGTTGTCTTGTTTTGGGGACAGATGCCTCCCCTACCAGGATTCTGTCAGTTCTCATAGATGGTTAATATATGACTATGCTGATAATCTTTCTCCAATGACATTGAGAAGGCAAATAAAAGATTAGGCTAAATTGATGTGATGAGCATTGTGAAAATGTGTGTGTGTGTATTTGTATTATCTGTAAACATGAGAATAAGTGAAAGTAAAGGATATTTTCAAGTTGGGGGTGGCATTTGCCTGTAATCTGAGCACTTGAGAGTCTGAGGCAGGAAGATGGCCATGAATGTGAGCCCAGCCTGAGCTCCATGGTGAGTTCAAGGGAAGTCTCAAGTACAGAGGGAGATCTTGTCTCAGAAAAAGAAGAAAGAAAGAAAAAAGGAAAAATATTTTTCATAAAAATTTAGTTTTATTATCTGGAGACATAATTGCTTGATATGAATTACCTTCCAACTTAATGTATAATCATTAAGAATGAATGTCCATAAATTAGATGACTGTATATAAAAACACAATAAATAATTCTTGTATTAAATAGTGAACATGAATACTAAAAGATAACTTTCATAAAACAGACTTACCCCATTGACTAGCACTAGGTGAGTTTATAACATTAAAAACTGATTGTTAAAAAAATGAGTTATCATGTAAAGGTGTATGTTAGACCTATGATTCATGTTTGAAATGAACACTTTCAGGCAGTAAATTTATGGTCTATTAGCCTCATGTTAGAACTCTTTAAGTTTAAATTCCAAAATATGACAGAAAAGTTTACAAATAACACATCTATGCTTACTTGACTAGTTAAATTATAATTATAAAGTTGCAACATACTCCTACTAAACATTTGTGTGTAAATTATCCCTACTAAACTTAGTAAATAGAATAGTATCTTGACTTTAGTAAATAGAATAGTATCTTTATTTGTCATATTTGATTGAATACTTTGATTACAAACTCACTATGTCTCCCTCTCCACAGCTCCTGGCAGTCAGCATTTTACTTTAGGAGTATGATTTGAACATTTTGGATACATCATAAGTAGAGTCATATAATACATGTCCCCCTGTGACTAGCCCATCAATATATTATTGAAAAAACAAGCAGTGGTATATTCACACTTTGGAATATTTACAGAAACACAAGTACATGGCAATGTGGATGAGATTCAAAAACATAATGTTGACCAACCAAACCCAGTTACATAAGCATTTGTTTTATTCAAGTTCACTTACTTTAAGGGCAAAGCAGGCAAAATTACTTGATACTGCTACGTCTGGAGAGGGTGCTGCTGCTGATTCCTAACAAGATGAAGGGAAAAAGTAGAAGGATTATGACTGCTAGCAATGTTCCATTTCATGATGTGAGTGTTGAGTACATGGCTATGCTCAATTCAAAAACTCAGAACATTGTAGAATTAAGTGCATTCCTCATATGCATATTATTCTTTAATATTATTTGTTATATAGTGATAAAAAACATTTTTCCTTGTGGCTACAGATTAGCACCTAAGTATCATTTCCCAGACCAATTTGAAGATACATATAATGTTTTAAAGTGGTTTCTACACAAAAATGTTCTAGAAAAATACAGTGTGGACTCTGAGAGAGTCTGTGTTTCTGGAGACAGTGCAGAAGGGAATCTAGCTGCAGCAGTGACTCATCAGGTAGGATGCTTGTCATTTCTGTTTTTCAAAATAGACTACTTGTTGGGCCAGGGATTTAGCTCAGTGGCGCCACACCTGCCTCACAAGTGTAAGGTCCTGAGTTTGATCCCTGGTACTGGAAAAAAATAAAAAAATAAAATAGACTACTTGTAAAATATTAGGTGTATGGATTTAAAATATGAATGGAAATATAAGCATAGTACTTTTTAAAAATATTGAAAAGAATATTGATAAAAACACCTAAAATATCAAAATATTTTCTGATTCTGTAATCCTTTTTTTCTTTCTTAGTAAATTTATAAATATCTGATTAGATCATTGATAAAAACGTTGTGTCAATAAAATATTGTACCTCCAAGATGAGTAAGTAGAAATTTAGATGCATTTACTCAGTGCATTAGTCCCTTATTGCCAGAATCATCAAACTATTTTTAGAAAATTATCATTTAAAGAGTCTGTACTACTTTTAAAAAACAAATACAAAAAATTAAAGGACTTTTGTATATGTATGTAAAAGAATATATTTAATAATTTATTTAATTATAGTAATAATAATAGAGTATTTTTATTCCACAGTACACAAAATAACTTTTGTGATGTAAAACATACTATTGCTGATTATTTAAAATGTAAGCTATTTTTCTAGTAGTAAGAGTAAACAGAAAAAAGAGTAGGCACAGAAAGCACAGGTAAACACACATATTAAACATATATGAGTAAATTTAGATTTTATTAGATGACGTTAATTATGAAATATGGATTTAAAACAATTGAAAATATTCTTGTTGGTTCACTACTTGTATGTATGTATGTATGTATGTACTTATTTATTTATTTTGGTTAAATTCTTTTATTGGTACATTTTAGGTATACAATACATTTACACTAATCCTTGGGTTCTTGTACCTGACATGATGTATCTTGGTCCTTATTTTTTTCCCAGTACCTGTGCGCCTTTCACCCCCTCCACCTTTCCCTATTTACAAAGACTTTGTTTCCATTTTTCCTTTTCTCATAATTTTTCCTTCCCTTCTTTCCTTTCCCCTTCCCCTCCCATTTCTCCTAACCCTTTGGACCTTTTCTTCCTATTGCAAATTATCAATTACTCATTTTAATCATTTTAACTTATTTACACTTTCCATTTCTCACATTAGAGAAACTGTATGGTATTTACACATGTGTGTCCTATTTATTTCACTTAAGAGCATGGCCTCAATATGTATCCATTTAGTTATAAATGACTCTGTTTTCTCATTCTTTATGGCTGAGTAGTGCTCCATTTTATCAAAAAAAACCCCACATCATCTTTATCCAGTTTCCTGTTTATGATCACTTGGGCTGTTTCCAAGCTGTAGCTATTACAAACTGTGCCTCTATAAACATGGGTGCACATATATCACTGTGGTATTATTCTATTAATTCTTTTGAGAAGATACCCAGCAGGGGAATAGCTGGGTCAAATGAGACCTCTAGCCCTAGTCCTTTGAGGCATCTCCATACTGATTTCCACGGTGGTTGCACCAGTCTGCACTCCCACCAACAATGTAGAAGAGTTCCTTTCTTCCCACAACCCCACCAGCATTTGTTGTTCATTGATTTCTTGATAGCAGCCATTCTTTCTGGGGTGAGGTAGAATCTCAGTGTTGCCTTCATCTGCATCTCTCCAATAATCAGTGATGTTGAACATATTTTCATATGTTTATTTGCTGCTTTTACTTCTTTATCTGAGAAATGTCTGTTCATTTCAGATGCCCATTTTGAATTGGGTCTTTAAATTTGGGGGCGTCCGATTTTTTTCAGTTCTTTATATATTCTAGATAGTAGTCATTTGTCTGAGGTACAGCTGTTGAAAATTTTTTCCCACATTGTAGGCTGTCTCAGCTCTGTTGTTGGCTTCTCTTGCAGTGGAGAAGCTTTTTAATAAGATGAGATCCCAGTTGTTGATTCTTTGTGCTAGTTCCTGTGCTACTAAGGTTTTGATCATAAACTCTTTTCCTATGCCAACGTCTTCAAGAGTTCTACCTAACTTATCTTCCAGCAAGTTTAGTGTTTCTGTCTTAATATTTAGGTCTTTAATCCACTTCGATCTTAATTTAGTGCATGATAATAGGTATGGGTCTAGTTTTAATCTTCAGCAGGTTGAAATCCAGGTTTTCCACCACCATTTATTAAATAGGTTATCTTTCTTCCAATGAGGGTGGTTGGCTCCTTTGTCAAAGATGAGGTGGCAGAGTATATCTGTAGTTGTTTCTGCATATTCTCATCTATTCCACTGATGCTCGAGTCTGTTTCTTTGCCATTACCATGCTGGTTTTTTTTATAGCAGTAGCTCTGTAGTGTAGTTTCAAGTTGGGAATTGTAATACCCCCAAGCCATGTCTCTGTTCCCTAGAAATTCTTTTGCTATTCTAGGTCTCTTCCAGTTCCAAATGAATTTTTGGATTGTTTTCTCTAGCTCTGTGAAACACATTATTGGAATTTCAATCGACATGGCATTAAATCTATATAATAGTTTTGGAAGTATGGCCATTTTCACTATTTTGGTTCTTCCTACCCAGGAACAAGGGATGTCTTTCCATTTTCTTATATCCTCCTCAATCTCCTTTTTCAGAGTGCTGTAGTCTTCAGTGTAGAGGTCTTTTACTTCCTTTGCTAGATTGATTCCTAGATATTTCATTTTTTGGATGCTATTGTAAAAGGAATTATTTCCCTAATTTCTCTCTCAGTAAGTTTGTTATTTGTGTACAAGAAGGCTATTGTTTTTTGAGTGTTGACATTATATTCAGCTACTCTACTGAATCTGTCAATTAAGTCTAGAAGTCTTTTGGTGGAGTTTTTTGGGTCTTCTAGGTAAAGAATCATATCGTCAGCAAATAATGACAGTTTCACTTCCTTTCCTATCTTTATTCCTTTTATGTCTTTCTCTTTTTTAATTGCTGTGGCTAATGTTTCCAGAACTATATTGAACAGGAGTGGTGATAGTGGGCATCCTTGTCTTGTTCCTGATTTTAACATGAAAGTTTTCAATTTTTAACCATTTAGTAGGATGTTGGCTGTTGGTTTTTCATAGAAAGCCTTGATCAGGTTGATATAAAGACCTTCTATTCCAATTTTCTGTAGGGTTTTTTTCGTGAATGGGTTTTGAATTTTGTCGAATGCCTTTTCTGCATCTATTGAGATGATCATACAGTTTTTGTCCTTGGCTCTGTTAATATAGTGTATTACATTTATTGATTTACATATGTTGAACCATCCTTGCATCCCTGGGATAAATCTGACTTGGTCAGGGTGTATAATCTTCTTGATGACCCTCTGTATTCTGTTTTCCAGTATCTTGTTGAGGATTTTTGCATCTATGTTCATTAGGGAGATTAGCTGGTAGTTCTCTTTTTGGGTTGGGTCTTTCCCTGGTTTTGGAATCAAAGTAACACGTGCTTCTAGGAATGAATTTGGAAGTATTGCCTCCCTTTCAATTTCTTTGATGAATTAAAGGAGTAATGGCAAAAGTTCTTCTTTAAATGTCTTGTAGAATTCAGCAGTGAAGCAATTAGGACCTGGGCTTTTTTTGCTGTTAAATTTTCAATTATGTTTTCAATTTCACACATTGTAATTGAGGTGTTTAGAATTTCTATATCTTCTTCATTTAACTTTGGCAATCTGTATGTATCTAGGAATCTGTCCATTTCTTCTGTGTTTTCCATTTTATTACAGTGCAGATCCTTGAAATAGGTATTGATGATCCTCTGGATTTCTGCTGGATTTGTTGTGACTTCACCATTTTTGTTCTTAATTGCATGGATTTGAGACTTTTCTTTCCTTTTTTTCGATAAGGTTGGGTATAGGTTTATCAATTTTATTTATTCTTTTAAAAACTCAAGTCTTTGATTCATTGATTTTTTTTTTGTATCGTTCTCTTAATTTCCATAGCATTGATTTCTGCTCTGATCTTTATAATTTCCTGTCTTATGAGAGCTTTGGGTTTGGCATGCTCTTCTTTTTCTAGGAGCTTGAGTTTCAGCATTAGGTTGTTTATTTGAGCTGTCAAATATGTTTTCCAAATATGGGCATTTACTGATATGAATTTCCCTCATTTAACTGCTTTCATTGTGTCCCAAACATTCCTATATGTTGTACTGGCATTATCATTTACTTGTAGAAACTGTCTAATTTCTTCTGTGACAACTGCTTGTTCAGGAGAGTGTTATTCAATTTCCATGTGTTTGTGGGGGTTTTAGGGTTTCTTATGCTATTGATCTCCAATTTTATTGCACTGTTGTCTGATAATATACAGGGGGTAACTTCAATTCTTTTACATTTACTTAAACATGTTCTATGAGCTAGCATGTTGTCTATTTTGGAGAATGACCCTGTGCAGCCAAAGAATGTATATTCTGATTCTGTGGGGTGGAACACTCTGTAAATATCTATTAAGTCCATTTGTTCAATAGCTTAGTTCAGTTCTAGAATTTCGTTGTTGACTTTTTGTCTAGATGATCTGTCTATTTGTGATAGTGGGGTACCGAAGTCCCACACTACAATTGTATTAGTGCTCATTTGGTTTTCCATGTCCATCAATATTTGTTTTGTATACTTGGGGGCATTCATCTGTGGTGCATAAATATTTATGATTGTCATCTCTTCCTCTTGGATTGTTCCCTTCACAAGCATGTAGTGACCATCTTTGTCTCTCTTAATTAGTTTTGGTTTGAAATCTACCTTGTCTGCAAATAAGATGGCTGCCCCTGCTTTTTTCCGGGTTCCTATGTCCTGCAGAACTAGTTTCCATCCTTTTATTTTCAGTCTATGAATTTCTTTTTGAGTTGGGTGTGTTTCTTGTATACAGCATATTGTTGGATTTTGCTTCTTGATCCATTCTGCCAGTCTATTTCTTTCGATTGGTGAATTGAGGGCATTAACATTGATGGTTATAATTGATAGATATTGACTCATTCTTATGATGTTTTACTGTTGTTGGCTCTTTTATTCCCCCCGCCCCCTTTTCCTTTAACTTCTAGCCTTGCTTGGTGGCTTTCCTCTGTTGGGCCTCATGGAGTTGTGACCTTCATTATCTTTTTCTAGGATATTTTTTAGAATTGTCTGGAGTGCTGGTTTAGTGTTCATGAAATTTCTCAGGTGCTCTTTGTCATAAAAGTATCTAATTTCCCCATCAATTTTGAAAGATAATTTTGCAGCATGAAACAGTCTAGGTTGGAAGTTATTTTCTTTTAGGGCTTGAAATACTTCACTCCAGGCTCTCCTTGACTTGAGGGTTTGTGTTGAGAAGTCTGCTGTGATTCTGATGGGCTTCCCTTTGTAGGTGATTTGTTTCTTTTATCTAACTGCTTGTAGGATTTTGTTCTTCTGTTGGGTTTCTGGCATCTTGACTATTATATGTCTAGGTGTAAATTGTTTTTTGATCATGGCTAGTTGGAGTTCTATATGCCTCACTTATCTGTATGTCCAATTCTCTACCTCTGTCTGGGAAGTTTTCTACTATTACTTCTGTGAACTTTCTTTTCCCTGTCAATTATACTTTCTCCTGTTTTTTTCTGGACTCCTATTAGTCTTATGTTATTCTTCTTTGCATCATCTAGCAGCTGATGGATTGATTCCTTGTAGTTTCCTACTATTTTTAAGAATTCTCTGTTTTCATGGTCACTAACTGCAATCCTGTCTTCTATATCTGATATTCTATCTTCACATTCTGTGAATCTAGTGTGAATGCTTTTAATGGAATTTTTAGTGTACTGGATATCTGTTTTAGTGTACTGGATATCTGTTTGAATCTGTTTCATGGATTCCATCTCTTTCTTATGTTGGGTGATCATGGTTTCCATTTCTTTCTTTTGCTGTGCATTCATGGCTTCCAGTATGGTTCTGAGCTCATCTATTTTTTTTTATCTGTTTATGTTCTCGAGCCTCTAATCATACCTTTCACTCTGCTCACCATCTCTGTAGTTATCGGGGAAATTATTTCTGCTTTGAATTTTTCTAGAGCCTCATTCATCTGTTTTGTTACTTCCTGTGCTATCAATTCAGGGTGTCCAGTTGGTTGATTATCAGACTTTTCCTCCTCTTTTCCCCCAGAATGGGGTGGGGTGGAAGTCTGAGTTTGTGCCTTGCTTAAATGTCTTCTCATTTTTGTTTTTTGTACTGTCTTTGGTTTAATTCCTAGGTTGATACTTCAAAATTGCTTATTGTATGTATCTTTGTTGCTTATGTTTAGAACCCTTGTGGAATGATTGCTTTTCAGAAGTGTCTTCCAAATAAAGCTGTTCTTTGGGTTTTGAGTCTCTAATGACTCTGAGGCTATCTCATTTTCATTATACTATGAAGGCAATCACAACACCTTAGCCCAAATGATACAATCAGCAACACCATAACATCAAGCACAGCTTAGAAAATTACAGTTTGTTGTAGTTATTAATCTATCACCTTTACATGTGTGAATTATATCAAATATCCCCAACATATGTTTACAGTGAATAAACTCTTCAACATAGCAACTTTACAATTCAGGATGGGAAGTTAGAAGGAGTTGGGGAGGGAGGGATAGATAGGTAGTAGGATCAGGAAAGGTTAGTAATGAGGCCAGAAGACACAGGAAGATCATGCGAACACTAAGAAACTGTTGAAGACAAGAAAAGGCAGAATGAAAGAACAAAGAGGTGAACAGAACAAACTAACAGCAATAGGGAGGCTAGATACTGTATTTACTTTCCTTTAAAACTAATGATAATTGAGAAGGAAAAAGAGAAGAAAAGAAAAATAAAGAAGAAATCCAAATTAGTTCCAGAACAGAAACAAAAACAAAAAGGGAGATGAAGAACAACGTGGGTCACCAAGAGAGTGAGTGAAAGAGTGAGAGAAAGAAAAGAGAAAAGAAAGAGAAAAATAAAAGAAAAATAAAAGTTGGAAAAGAGTTGAAAAAATTAAAAATTAAAAATAAGAGAAAAAATTTTTTTGCAAATAACAAAAAATAAAAATGAAGGGCCTCCTTCAGGGTGTGTCTCTGCTGTCATAGTAGGCAATGTGGGCAGCTATGCACAGATATGTCAGTGAGTCTCAGTAAGCCAGTAGCAGACCTGCGAGATTCAGGCAGATTTCTGGCTGCTAGTCCTAAGTTGAGCTCCCTGTCCTCCTGCAGGGTTGAACTCTGCAATTTTTACTGCAGGTTCCAGCTGCCCTTCCCCTGAAGATCGTCCAGGTTCCAGTGAGAGGTGATGATCCTTCCAACATACCCAGTACGGTGGTGTGGTGTGCCTTTATTGCAGAGATTCTCTTCACTTTTCCACTGGGATTCAGTTTTCATCAGGAGTCTGAGAGAGGCCCACTTTCTGTTGCTCACTTCTGTTCTATCTTGTGGAGGTCAGGACGATGGGCTTTATGACCCCCTGTACCTCTGTAGTGTGGAATCAGTTAGCAGCACAACCAGGAGGCCAAAGGTAGGGGGAAGGGGTACAGGGGGAGTGGGCCCTGCAGGTGCCCGTGCTGCTAAGCTAGTTGTAGTGGGTGGAGCGCCGGGTTGGAGAGGGGGCTCCTCACTGCTGGGGTCCTCACCATGCACCTGTTGGTCCTGGTGGTATTTTAAATTTTTTATACAAAAAATATTTGGTCTTTCAGAAACATTTTCAAAAGCAAAGAGTGCTGAATTTATGGGTTTCTATAACCACAATATAAAACAAATATTTGAAACTTAGCAGAGATTTCTAATTATTTCTTGGACTTTATTGTGTAGCAGAAGAAACAATAGATTAGGCATAAAGAGATCTGAAATTCCTTGAGATATTATGACTTATAGATGTGATAGTGCCAAGTTTATGTAGTTAGTCTCAACATCCATTTCATCATCTAAAGAAATCGAGACTTTTAAACTTCACAGAGTTATTCTGAGTTTGGAATAATTTAACATAATTATATGATAAAAATATCTGACATCCTGAAATGATCCTTACAAATGGACTCCAAAATATCTAAAATATTCTCTTTTGACAATTATAATTAAAATATACATAAATATCACAATTTTAAAGATATTTTGTCACATCCATACCTTTATTTTTATAGAGAAGATACATATATATTTTATAATATAACATGCATTTCAAATACATGTAAAACATCTTTTAAAGTGTATGTTTTTAAGTTAAAACATTTATAAAATCATTATGGATCACTTTTTTGTTGCAATTTGATGTTTGTACATTGCTGTTTTCAGACCAATGATATTTGCCAATATGAACAAACATGCATGTAATAAATATTCTTCTAACAAACATGCATGTTAATTGAAGGCTTCACATAGAATTCCTATCAAAATCTCCTAAAGTAGCATTACTACATCATCACTGGCAAGTCACAGATGATCCTTCTTTTCTATGAAAAACTAATTGATTTACTAGTCTATTTTAATAATTTTTTCTATATTAACAGAAATCTACTGAGGTCAGATTAATACAGTACCTCAGGATGTAATTTTTGGGAGAAAGGGTAAGAAATTAGCTTATAATTATTTCTAAGACCTTTTTGCATTATTTATTAAGAGTATAGTACAGATGATTTTCCTTCAGTTAAAAGTATGCTTAAATTATATAACGTTTAGTTCAGTAAATTCATCTTGAATATTTCAAAGCCTGTTGAGATATGTTTCAATCACTGCTTGTCCTTTCTGAGGTTACAAATTTACATCTACACTATGTTGTTATTTTATTATTTTCAAATGAAAATATTTCATACAAATCATCTTAATTCCTTTTAGCACTTACACGACCCAGAAGTCAAGACCAAACTCGTGATCCAGGCTTTGCTTTATCCTGCACTTCAGACTCTGGATTTGGATTCACCATCATGTTGAGAAAATCAACATATGCCATTTCTCTACAAGTCACTCGTGGCCAGGTTCTGGAGTGAATACTTCTGTACAGACAGATCACTTGAGAAAGCCATAGTTTACAACCAGCATGTACCTGCAGAATCCAGTCATCTGTTTCAATTTTTTAACTGGAGTTCCTTGCTCCCTGAGAGGTTTAGAAAAGGATATATTTATAACAACTCATTTTGTGGTAGTTCTGAGTTATCTAAAAAATATCCTGGGTTCCTAGATGTGAGGGCATCTCCTCTGTTGCTAGATGACAGCAAGTTGCCTGATTTACCCCTGACCTCAATTGTCAACATGATGTCTTAAGAGACGATGGACTCGTGTATATTACCAGACTTTGGAATGCTGGTGTTTAAGTGGCCTATTACCATGCTGAGAATGGATCACATGGAATGTTTTTTGTAATGGAAGTTAAAATTAGTTATAAGTGGATAAATCACTACATTAACTGCCTAAGGGAAAAATCTATAGAAAAACATGTATTAATGATATATTTTTAAAATATACTAAATCACAAAACATCAGAAAATCCACATTGTACAAAATTGTCTTCCTTGTACTGTTCTATTGAACACCTGCATACACTAGAATAATTCTTACTGTAATAGTCACTCTTATTCTGTCTTATTCATAAGGATTTTATTCAACATTTGCCATCATAAATGTTCTATTTCTAATAATTTTCTCACATTGTTAATCTTATTTTTAATATCTTTTTTTCTTTATGCTATCTTTTTCATGTGTTGTCTATTATTTACAATCACAGGAAGAGAAATGCAAGAAATGGTGCCTATCTGGATAATGTCAACATTTTAATCAACATACATTTAGGATTTGAAACATTACTAATCACTGGTATGACTTGAGTGCCAAGTCTTTTCAAAAGCAGTTTCCTTGCACAATTCCATTTTATTACCTCTGAATATTTCTCTTTGCAACATTTCTAGAACTCAGGTATCATGTGTTACAATATCAATACTGATTATCACCACAGCTTTTAAGGTATTAACTACTTTGATCTGGGAGAAGGTAGAGTAATTGAAGAAAAATTGAAAAGGTTTTCAAGAAGTACAATGACTTAATGACATCCAAAGACTGAAAATGTTGAAGCATCTAACCAGCAATAGAAAAATCTCACACACATAAAAATCTAGTCTGTGCAAAGCCCATTCAGATAGTTCATAGAGGAGAGTAAAATAGAAATGGTTTTGTTCCAAGGGTGGGAAGAATTATTTGTGTGGACCATGAGCTATACAATACATTCTTATCATGAGGTCACATATTAACAGGTGTCTTCAGGTGGTAGAGGAGCTCCATATATTCTTCAGGTACCAAAGTTCCTTCTGTCTATCTACTTCACCATTCTCAATATTGTGTGTGTGTGTGTGTGTGTGTGTTGTATTTATAATTATTGCACTTCTGTGTTTAACCTGAATATTTGATCTAGGCAGAGATAGGGTAGAAAACAAGAGCTGATATTGATATTGTCCCCAAGGGCTGGTCCCCATGATCTGCCTCATCCAATTAGTCCCACCTCCTAATAAGCCTACTGAACTATGAACTCATCAGGATTTTAATCCATTGATGACCCGAGAATCCGCAAGCTCCAATCACTTCCCAAAAGCCAATTAGCTGGCAACCCAGCATCATATCATTTCATAATATGAAATTTGGGGCATATTCTAGATCTATATCAATAACTTGTTAAGTAGTTATTATAGGAACATTATTTTCTAAATAAGTAAATAGTTGACGGCTAACACTAAATGTAATAAATAGAAATAAATAAGTTAGATGTGTTGTTCCAAATCATTGTTTCTATAATATGTAAAAACTCAAAAATATGCTTGTGGTTTGAAACAAACTATTGAATTAATCCATGGCTATTATTTGATACTGTTGTACCTGATCCTTCCTAAATGGTAGAAAATGTGACGCATACATTTTTAACTGTAAGAAAACATTTAACCAGAGTTTGGTACTCGAATGTCATTTCTAATGTTTTCATATTAAACAATTTTTTTCACAAATAATGTCTTGAGCAGAAAGCAGACAGTAGAGGCAGGCCAGAAATTAAGTTTATTGAAGTTTGTGAATCTGACATTTCGAAGTCTGAATAGTGTCTTCACTGAAGACATAACATTTTTAGATGGTTTACCTTTTAATGAAATTTGTGGCAATGATGAAATTTCCAAAGGTGATTATCATGGAGAAAATTGCCAAGGTTCAAATTATGCAGCAATTACCCATGCAAATATTTTCTTAAAACAAATTGAATCATAGTTTCACAAAAATATTGAAGAGATTTAGCATTTACTTCAACAATATAATCAAAGAATTGAAGATGAAGTTAATTTTTAAAAATATTTTCTTTCTCTTCTACTTCAAACTACTGAAAACTGGTACTTACTTGAGGATACTTCACCATCTGTTTTTCTCTATGTCACAAGACTGGGGTTTAATCTGTGGGTTTGCTTTGCTCATGGCTCCTTGGAGACTGTTCCTCTACCTTTGGTCTTGTTCAGGAGTCAGCAACTATAGCCTACAGGCCAAATGCACCCTGTGACCTCTTTATATTCAAATCTGAGCAAAGAATTTTTTATATATTATACTGTGAGGTAAAGAACAGCAAACTGAAGAGAAAGAGGAAGAGGAGAAGCATAGGAAGGAGAATAGAATCATATTTATCATCTGACCCTTTATAGAAAAGCTTACAACAGTCTATACCAAAATAACCATTTTTAGAAAATGCTACAATGGAGATTCCAGGAAGTTAGATATGCCAGGCATGAGGAATGTCTATTAAATTATCCTGAAAGCAGTGAGAACATTCAACTCAAGAAAGGGAAGACATGGGCTGCACCCAGCAAGGCTATGGAGTGTAACTGCCAAAGCCCTTTAGAGCTCACATCATACCACCACATAACCCAGATGTTTATAGAATATAATGTCTTTCCTGAGGGGTTGTGGTTTTGCTTTGGTCCTTCAAATGTCCTTCAAATATCCTTCAAAGCTTATGTGTTGAAGTCCCGATCCCCAATGCAGCAAGTATCAGAGGTAGGGTTTTGGCAAATGACTGTCATACAAGAATTATTGAAAAAGGAGTTAAAATTCTACTAAACAATGAAAACAATGGCCCTTAACTGGAGTTCCAAAGCCCAAATTGTGTCTGCTGACTCATTACCCCCAGAAGATCTTACAAAAACATCTTCCAGGTGTCTCTAATCTGTCTGGAAACTCCCAAAACATAATCAGACAAGCCATTCACTCAGAGGCAGATAGGCTGTGCCTGGGTACTGCATAAATAATAGATTGGACCCTACATATATATAGTCTTCTATAGAGTAGAGATTATATTTCATACACAGCCCATGTTCTCACCTAAATCCCTTACAAACCCACAGACAAAGAGGCTCTGTGAATATCCTGCACAGGACTCCCTCCCAGCTAATGGGAGCTCTACTTCCTTGCCTTTATATCTTTTACTTATTTCCATTTATATCTTTTAAATAAATTTACTTTACACTCTACCTCCTCCATCTACAGTTTCATTCTTGGTCAGTGTGGGATATGACCCCAGCATTCCAGTAACATATTTTGGGGCTTTTCTGGAATTCCTAGAGAAGGTAAGCAAAATATATACTTTCCTACAGTCTTTGCTTTCACTTTTCATTTTCTGATGAAGATAATATTGGAACCTTGTTGATCAATTAGAAGTGATTACCATGGTCACCAATCTTGCAGGATGGGAGATAAGTTTCACTGATGTGGGCTGAGCTAATCCTCCTCTAACACAAGTGGAGGAAATATCAGCCCAGTTTCATTTTAATTCTCCCTTCAGCTCGGATCTTCTACTAGGGAGGGAGAGAATGGTGCCTGGTGCTCTTGGCTCTCCATGGCTGATTGTCCTAAGCATATCAATGCTTTAACTTGCCACAGAAATTAGCAGGAAAACTCACCTTTCCGCATCTTGAAGTCCTTTTCTTGGCAGAAAAGACAAGCCAGCTGCCTCCATAACTGTTTGTCTCATATTAATTCTGTCGCTGCACTTTTGTAGGCACGAGTCAGATAATTAAAAGCCATTAGTGCATCCCTCTTGTTTAGAAATTCCTGCGAAAGAATAACTCAGTCATAGAGCAGACTATTTTAACCTCCACCAAGTACAAGAAAACTACCATGCATATGCTATGCTTATGTTCTATGTTTGTACAAAACAGATGTCTTTGTCACATAATCTTTTCCTATAACTTGAACATTTTGGCCTTCTTCAGATGAAGGAATGACAAAAAATCAGTGAGAAAGAAGTTGAAATTCTAATAAACCACAAAGACACATCCCCCAAATTGAGCTGGAAAACCCAAAGTAGTCTGCTAAGTCACCACTCACCAGCAAAACATCTGCCAGGTGTCTCTCACCTGCCAGGAACCTCCTCAAAACACGCGCAGGCAGTCCATTGGCTCAAAGACATGGGGCCTTGCATGAGCAACACATAAACACTATGCAGATTGAATCCTAAAACGTTTATAGTTTCCTGTAGGGTAGAGATTATTTTGCTTTCACAATAGCCGGAGTTCCCTTCCAAAACCCTTGAAAACCCCTAGACAAAGCCTCTCCATGAAGTGCCCTGCTCAGGACCTCCTCCTAGCTAGCAGGTGCTCTACTTCATTGTCTTTATATCTTTTAAATTAATCTGCTTACATTTTACCTTCTCCATCCAGTTTCATTCTTTCTTACTGTGCGACATAACTCCACCATTCCAACATTACAATATCAATTGGATCATGAAGGATATGATATGAATATATTAACCCATTGAAAAACTCTTAATTTGATGTCATTATTGGGAAGTGGTAGAAATTTTTGGAAGTGAGGCCTGATTGGAAAAAATACATTAATGGAATCATACTCTAGAAAGAACTTGATTGTTTTTCTCTGTGTCTGTCTCTGTCTCTCTATCTTTATCTTTATCTTTATCTCTGTCTGTCTCTCTGTCTCTCCCCCCCCCCACACAATATTCCAGGATATAATAAAGTATGGGCACCTCTCTGACAATATTTTTCAACAAAATGAGCCACTGCTGACCACTGTTAGCACTGTTAGTGTTGGCTGTTTGAGCCTCCCAAACTGTAAGCTTACAAACCTATTTTCTTCATAAGAACCATACTTCCAGTATTTTGTGGTAGTAATGGAAACCTGATCGATACAGCAGCTATGAGGCTTATAAACAGTCAACATATTTGGTTACTACTTAAATTCCAAAAGGCTTTCCTGAACAAGTTTGGAAACTTTATCATAGTTGAATGTTTCAAAGTCATCTACATTGCCTGCTGAGTGAGTTTCTTTTAATGTAAGTGGTATTTTAAATAAAAATCCAGAATTTGTGTTAGAGGTAGACATCTGTGATTGTTTTTTAGTGTTTTTGAGTATGTCTCTGTGATTTGGCAGCTTTGCTTTCATTTTTGGCTCCCGGATGTTCATCTAAGGGTAGCTGCTTTCTTTGTACAGAATGCTTCACCACAAATTCTTGAAACACAAAGCTCTCACCCTGCCTACCTTTTTTCAATATATTCTCATAGATGACATAGGAAGCATTTCCTCACAACTCCTGCTTAGATACCCAGCTTGCATGAATCTTCTATATTGTTCTTAACTGTGGGAGAGACTGGCCTGTTGATTAAGCCCAAAGCAGGCTGTAAGCAGTGCAGGCTATAAACAGTTAACCCCACAATTGGCTTGTTTAAAGAAGTGAGTCTGGCCAAAGCCTATGTGACTCATAGGAGCATTGCAGATGGTGTGCCAGTCAGTCCCACCTCCCACAGCCCCCGGCCCCACCAATGGCCATGGCAGAGGCTAGAGAAATGGCCCATGAAATTGTGAGGCTTAATATGAGATAACATGGCTGCCGAGGTCAGAGTGACTCTTACTCAAATTCCATTCCCAGAATTAAAACCTTCTTAACTGAAAAGACATGGTTATTTGTTAAGCACAACATATATCTTGTCTGTTCTGCTCCTAACACAAGAATGTTTTGTCTCTTGTTTCACAAGTCTTGCCTGCATTCACAATGTTTCCCTAGCAACCAAACATAGCCTCCTCACTCCCACTTAACCAATGATTGTTAACCAATAAATATCAGCAGTCTCTTTGCTGCTTGCTCTGAATTGACCATCCCAGTTCCCCATTTCACCTTGATTCTCTCTGTAAGTCTTTCTTAACACCTTGAGTTGAAGAAGTGAGCAAGAGATTGGGATCATCCGCAGGGGTCTCTGATATTTAATACCTATAAAATCTCCAACAAGTGATACTAAAATAGTAAATTGAGGAAAAATAAAGTTTAATCTCTGCCTTTCACTATTTATTAACAAAAATCCAATTGGAACAAAGTTTAAAGATAAAAGGGAAGCCAAGAATATACTGGAAGAAATCATAAATTCTCCTATAATATTAGAGAAATTTTTAAATATGAATCAAATCCCAGAAGACTAAAAGACTGATAAATTATGATTTTTACAGTGAAGAGTAGTAAATAAAAACTTTGTCATGGCCAATTTATTGTAACAAAGACAAAAGACATTGTAAGAACAAAATTTACATTTATTAGCTATAGAATGACTTTCTTTTTTGGTACTGGGAATCAAACTCAGGGCCTCACACTTGCCAGGCAGGTGCTGTGCCATTGAGCTACATCCCTGGCCCTATAGAATGACATTTAAAAAATTCAATTAAAATTTAACAAAGGAGCTCTTCAGATTTGTCAAAAATAAGAAAAGAAAAGAAAAGAAATTCAAATGACTCTTAAAAGGAAACATTTTAAATCTTTTTCAGACTTACAGATAGTCATGGCTTATATGTAGATATTCCCCCAAAGCTTCATGTGGTTGTAGGTAGAGTTTTGGGGGGTGGCTGGACCTAGGGTGTGTGATGCTGGGATTAAGGATGTGATGCTGGAATTAATGGTGTGATGCTAGGATAAAGGATACCCCACTCTGGGTGTGAGTGCTGCTTGCCCTAAGGGCAGGTAGCATGGATGAAACATAAGGAAGAGTGATCATTTTCTGCTTTGCTGTTCTGCTGCCTCCTGCCTGCCCTGTTTTGCCATGGACTATTTCCCCTCTGCAATGTGCCTCTGCCATGCCACCCTGCCTCCAAGTCGGCCAAATATAGACTGAAACCTCTACAAACTGTGATTCAAAATAAACTTTTCCTCCCTAACTTTGGATATTGAGTACTTCATCTCAGCAATGCAAAAAATAACCAAGACAGACACATAAAATAAAAATATACTAGGAGATAATTTCTGTCTTATATTTAAAAAATATGGAAAATTATAACACACTGTTAAGAATCTGAGCTGATAGAACACAAATATCCTTCTGCTTTGTTTATAGTAGTAGAAATGGTTGAAGTATAACATTGCAAATATTATCATAATTACAATAAGTAGCTCAATAAACTCAGTTTATAGATTTATAGATAAAACCCAGGTTTCAAATGAAATGTTATTCATGTATAATTTTATTTTTTTATAAAAACATTAGAAAGAATGAAGGACTCCATGTAAAAAGGCAACTATGCCTTATACCCATACTGAATCTTACACAGCTGTGTAAGACTCAGGATTTATATGTAAAGAGGTTGAAACATCTTTAGAATATGTCATTAAATAAAAAATACAAAGACCACGATAGCATAAATCTGATGCTGCTTCTTACATAAGAATGTTAGTTAAGAATATATTCTTTCTAAAATTACTTTTAATTATTGATATTTCTTGTATAATGATTCACTAGAATGTTCACAAAAAGCTAATACAAGTGACAGTCTAAAGGACTGGATTGTGAATAAGATAGAAAAATTTAGGAATAGAAGCAAGATATCTCAGTGGACTTCTTTTCATATTGTTTTGCTTCTTGAACTATATGAATACATTACAATTAAAAATTAAATTATTTCAATTAAAAATAGAATTTAAAGTTATTTTGAAAACATTGAATGAGTTACATAAGAAGGTAGAGCGCCACAAAAATGTGGTTTTTTTAATAAAATGGAGTACTACTCAGCAATAAAAAATGAGAAATTAGAGACATTTATAGCTAAGTGGATGCACATTGAGGCGATACTCTTAAGTGAAATAAATAGGACACACAGGGATAAATACCAAATAGTTTCTCTGGTGTGAGAAACTGAAAGTGTAAATAAGGACTAAATGTACAATAGGTAATGTGAAATAGGAACAAAAGGGGCAAAGGGGAAGGAAGTGGGAGGGCTAGGGGAAAGGATAGAAGGGAATGGGATTAATATGAAAAAATGGAAAAATAGGAACAAAATCTTTGTAAATAGGGAGAAATGGAGGGGTTGAAGGGAGGGCTGGGCAACGGTGAAAAATAAGAACCAAGAGAGACTATGTAAAGGTGCAAATTTCCAATGATAAATGTCATTATATTGTATACCTAAAATGTACCAATGATTAGAATGAATAATCGATAATGCAAAGTAGGAAGAAAAGGTCCAAAGGGGTAGGGGTAGTGGGAGGGGCAGGGGAAAGAAAAGAAGGGGAAGGAAAAATGATGAGAAATGGAAAAAATGGAAATAAAGTCTTTGTAAATAGGGAAGGGTGGAGGGGGTGAAGGGAGGGCTAGGAATGGGGAAAAAATAAGAACCAAGATGCATTATGTAAAGGTACAATTCCCAATGAGAAATGTAATTGTGTTGTATACCTAAAATGTACCAATAAAAGAATTTAATAAAGAAAAAAAAAAGAAGGTAGAGAGCTCTTCATTCCTAGAAATATGCTTCTTAAGAACAGAGATCTCTTAATGTCAGAGACTGAACACTTTCTAATCTTAACACCAACAACTTCATACACACCTACCTTCCTAAATGTTTCACCACTTTCTACTATCATCACAAGCTGTTGACCAAGGCTTTAAAATGTTTGGGAATATTTAAGATCCAAATCACAACAGAAATAGGGATAAATAGTGATGTACTGAGAGACAGATAAAGAAGAAAGTTTAATTTTGGTGTGAGAGAGTTACAGGAAATGAATAGGGACAGATTCCCTGTAAAAAAAAAAAAAAGCTACAGTAGACAAAGGCATACTTCCATTTTCACTAACCATATTCTTCATGGTTTTTACAAATATTTTTTCAATATATTATATATTGAGAAACTTGTGTGTCTCTAGCGTATAACACTTATCCTACATTTAGTTAAATACAGAGTTTCTCAAACACATGAAATTTGAGTTTTGTATGAAATTTTAAAATCATATCTCTTTTGGCTTAATTGATACTAGAACAATTCATTTTGAAGATATGACCTAAGCTCTTCCTTATTATTTATCTTTTTAGTGACAGGCCTCAGGATCATACAGAAATTTTATAAAGCAACTACTAAAATTTGACATAGGAAGCCAAAGACATGTAAAACTTATAAAGCAAACAAACATAGAATCATAGAAAACTTTGCTCTATTGAGCAATAACATGTGTTACTTAGATTACTGGAGTACAGGAAGGGTGGGGAATAGGAGGGATAGTGGCAGGAGATTAGGACATGGCAAAGAAGCTGGACAATTTAGCATAGCCGGTCAATCATAGAGACTTAATCACGGTGATTCACAACACAGGCACAGAACAGCTTCTGAGCCCTGAACCTGATACCAGTCAGAGAATGCTATCTTCAGTTCTTCTGGCACAAGATCAAGCACATTTTTTCATAGGACAGACTAGCTTTGATATCCGAAAGAATATATAAAAGACAGCAGCCACTGACTTTGCTGTTACTTCCCTCTTGTTCTTTCAGTGCTTCACCTTGTGTACAGGGTATATCATCTCTTTTTCAATCAAAACACTTTCTTCTTGAGCATTTCTTTTGCACTTCTTTTTATTCTTCTTTTCTTCTCCTTTTGCCCTAAATAAATGTTAAACTTTCATGTTCATCAATTATCCCATCCACTTCTATGCAAGGGACAGCAATAGCCTGGAAAGACTCCTGGCCATCACACCACCTGACAACAGCCTTACTTGGTTGGCAAAATAACAGCATCAAGTTTATTAGTTGTTCATTTGACAGAAAGTCATAAAGAAAGAAAGCTAAATGAAAAGAAAACCAAATTAAAGACTGGCAAGTACGTCAATGGGTTTTCACTTTGCAGGAACCCTACTAGGAAACATTTTTCTTCAATGAGATGTTCTGGATCACTATTTTTAATATTTCACTACAGGTCATGAGTTCTGCTCAGTGATACTGTTGCATGTGACTTTCAGCTTTCTTCTTTCCTACATTTTCAAACAGCATAATGCAAACTAGCTTCATACTCCTCAAAATAAATCTCTGCTCCCTTCATTTAGCATGTGTTACCCACTAAGGTAAAAACAGCTCCTAGGATTTAAGGAAATCAATCTCTGGGAGATAGCAGTAGGGAGGACTAGGCACATATTCAAAAGCAAAAATATGCACTTGTTTTAATGGAGAAATACAGAAAGTATTGTTTGAAAAGAGTAGCTGAATTGCTGAAACTGCCAGACAAAATGATAGACAAAATGCCAGACAGGGAAAAATAACGCCTAATTTATATATTCATACTTTCTAGGCAGAAAAGAAGGAATTTTTTGGTGTTATTTGTTTTGTTTTCATTTGTGTTTTTGGCACATGTATGGATTGGTGATGGACCACACATATTCACCTGGGGTTGAGCATGTGGCCCCTTTACAAATAAGAAAATTCAAAGAAGATTAAACAGAATGAGGCAGTAAAAAGTAGTGGTAGAAATAAAAATGTGCTAAAGAAGAAGTGACAAAATATGAGAGTGTCTCAAGAGCTATACATGGGAAGCCATAAAAACATTAATATCTTGTGATGTTTTCAATATCATATAGTGAATATTGTTAAAATGATGAATATGCTCTAAATCTAAAATTTGTATTTAAACTTTGTTATGAAGTCACGAGCATATTTTTTTAATTTAATAATAACCCATAGCATATTTTGAATTAGAACACATATCTGTACATTTCTCTTTAATAGTGAAGTAGAAAACATCAAGCAAATTGTATTTTACTTCCATGCATATTCTCACTTCATTCCTTTGCCTTAGTGAACATACTTAGACTCTTCAGGGATATGTTGATGAAAAGGTCTTCCAAGTGCTTTGAGTAGGAGACTCATGGAAACTTGAAAACTAACCTGTATATTATGATCAGATTTTGTGTTAGAAACATCACTATCTTATCAGCTGATGACCTTAATGCCTGAATTTGTAGAAAATGACAGACAAGATAACTAAATTTACTCTCCCAGTTGCATCCCCAACCTAGTCAATACCCATGAATGACTGTTTTCTTCTGTCCAAAAGAAAGACTTATTTCTCCTTGTTCTGCCAGTCCTTCCCATCTATGCCAAACCCAGCTCCCATTCTCATTCTCTAGGCCCAATGAACCCTGCTCTTCTTCCCCCCCGTCTGATTTCTCTATCATACCTAATTCCCACCATCTTAGGTCAGTCTATAAACCTGTTCACAAACTTCCCACATTAATATGAATTGTAGGTAATATAAAACATATTTATATGTTAAGAAAACAAAATTATATACAAATAAATTTACATACATTAAAATGTTATATATTTACTTATAAATCTAAAATGAATGACAATAATATAAAATTAAAAGAAAATAGTCGCCTCATGCTTTTTTTGTATTATACACATTATTCTTTCTCATTTCCTTCATGTCTAAGATTAAAAGAATACTAGAGTCACTATCTATATTGTCTCATGTTTCACTCACTGCTTCACTCATTTCATTTTTTTTCTCACTGCATCATTTCACTAAATCTGTAACTAGTAACACAGTCCTAGGTTTATCAGACATATTCACTTTTTTTTTTGAGATTTTTCCATGGCTCTTGGTATTCATTATTTCCCTTTCGGAAAGAAATTTATAATAGTTCCTTTAAATTAATGTAAGTCCAAAGAAATTCATAGACAGTTGCAGTGCTTTGGTGTCTAACATATGTATAACATTTTGTGTTGGAGACAACAACATAATAAAATATATTTTATGTGAGAAACCAAAACTTTCAACAAGGGGCACATATCTGTAGTCCCTGAACACAACCGGTTTCATGCATTTATAATAAACCCCTTGTGAGTGTCTCTGATTTTCATTTTGTTAGGTTTACTTGGACAGGAACACTATTGAAGGTTGTCTGAATCATAGTGACATTTTCATCAGATATGGGTGGAACTTTTGAAAGCTCAAAAAGAACATCACATTTACTGAAGTTTACTGAAATGATAACTGAAATGACTGAGTTCCAAAAATTTAGCAAACACAACCTAAATGGAAATTGTGTGTGGGGTACCCAGTACGTTATAAATGTCTAATGTAAATTTGTTTACAAACATACAAGTATGCATATGTATTCCCAATAGTCAAGTGTGATATTCTCACAGGAGAATGTGAATGGTACAGTTAGAAATACTGCAGGTATGGCCAGGTGTCTCAGAGTACAAAAAGAAATTGAAAGGATCACTGAGGCATTAAAACGTGACAGATTCTATGCTAGATTGTTAGAGTATAGTAAAAATTAAGTTCTTTGCTCCAAAGAATCTCAAAATCAAGAGGCAGGAATGGACATGGAAAAATTTAGAAAACACATCTACATGTTTCATAGATACGTAGAAAATATTTGGCAGTGGTCAATGGAGGAATAAACCACTTTCTTGGTTGTGATGGTAAGGGAGGAGTTTTCAAATACTAATTGAACTCCAATATGAGTACTGTAAAAGGAGTCAAGTTTCGTCAAGTAAACAAAAGAGGAAATCTAAATGTGGCCCAAGACAATGCTACAGGGACATTTTCATTACAACAGAGAAATAAATGTAGTTTGGTAAACTTGTTATCAGGTCCCCATAGGAACACATGAAAAAAAAAAAGCTCAAGAGGTGAAAATGAAAAAAAACCATGGAGAATCTATACTGTCAGGATCTACAAGAATTTAAACTTTATTTTTTCTAATCATAAATTGGAAATGTGGACTATGAGCCTAGGTTAAGAATCACCTGGTCTATTTATTTTTGCATTATTTATTAATACTAAACAAATAAACAGGAATAAATAAAATTTCCTAGTTTCAAAACTGAATAATTTCTACTCAGTTTCTGAAAGGAAAGGAATTATAATACACTTACATAGTATAATCATAAAATGAATTATGGTACAGAGAGGCCTATGAATAAGTTTTAGAGGGAAGAAATGAAAGAAAAGCAATTATTTCCCCAAGATCAATGTAGGCATGCATATGGGCATTAACAATATGTGGCTTTCCATGTTTCTGTTTCTTTTCCTGAAATTACCACTTCTGCAGTGCAGGTTGCTAGAATGACAGGTAATTTCCTGTCACTGTTTCATTCTAAAAATTGTTCATCTTAAATTGAATATGCTATGTCTATTCTTGTAGAGATACTTATAGTAGTGACTATGTTCTGACAAAGGCATGAAAAACAGAGAACACAACATAGAAGAGATCTCAGAAGGGACATTTTATACATGCGCTGGAATTAGATACTAGACCTAGTTAGATTGGTTTACAATAGTAATGGGCTCACTGCCAAAATAAAATGGCATCCTGCTAAATCATGAAAAGCAGTAAAATATCAACTTACATAATTTCTATTAAGAAAGATATGTGAGAGAAAAATAATCTTTTGCAATAAAATATTATGGAGAATATATGTTCTAGGAATGATTGTACATAAAATGTGGCAGAAAGAAAAACTACATATTGAGTGTTTAAATTTTTCATCTTAGATCACAATCAGTAACCTCATTTTTCTTATGAGTATGTCTGAAAATAGAATCAAAACTTGATTTTTGCACATTGTGAGGTTGCAATAAAATAAATCGGAATTTAGAGGCTTTTGATTTTGAATTTAGAAAACTTTAAATTTAATTATTAAATAACTAACAGCAAACTCAGAGAAAAACAATTAATAAGAAGAGAAAAATAATTTAAAATATTCTAACTTCAAAAAGTGAGTTGTAACAAAAATTATTTAGATTATACCCAAAGCAGGAAAAATTTCAATACAGGTAATTAGCTGGATTTTAGATTATCTACTGAAGAGGGATGAATCATTTTAAAGCATGAAAAATGACACTACAAAAAAATAAGATAGAACTTAAGGTATAACACTACAGCAAAAATGCTGATAATAAACTAGTTAGTGGATCTAATTGATTCTAACATTGTTTAAGATTAACCACTGCACAAGAAATTTGAAGATATGCACTGATTTGAAGAAATACATTGATATTTTACAATTCAAACATGAAAAAAATATTTTCCCAAATTTTGCTAAAAATTTACATGGTATGATCCATACCAAATTGTGAAGGAGAAAAAAATTTCTCAAGGTAAGAGATAACTAATTCATTGATCATGATAGAGAAAAGCTTGAATTAATTTTCTGTCCTTTTAATAAAAAATATTTAAAAATCAATTTCCATGAAAGAGGGGAAACATACCCAAAAGTGCACCACAAAAGCAAATTAAGGAAAATTAAAGAATAAAAATATGAATTTATTTTTCAGAATTTTGTAATGTTTGCAGATTTGATAGATTTTATTTGTTGTAATTTTTAATTTAAAAAACTTTTTTGGTAGACAAACAAAACAAAAAGTAATTAAATTTGGCTGTGAGACTCAATGGCAAAAGTAGAAAAAGGAAAACAAAAAAGGATAAAACCAATTTTCTTTGAAAATGACATCAAATCTAGAAGTTTTAAAATGTCTCAAGGAAACTATGTAAAACTTTGGCATCTGGTAAGAGATATTACCTCCTTTGACAAGTGTTAATATCCTCCAATCTGGGATAGATATGACTGTACTATTAGATTATCTCTCACCAAGCCTAGATGCAACCACAGAATCCTTTCAGGGTAATGGTGAGCAGTGTATGAAACTGGCATTGAAATTAGATATGTTTGTCTTTTCTATTTTGGTAGTCACTTTATCAGGGGTGACAACTGATTCCATTCAGTGACTTCCATTTACTTTTATCATTTAATATTAAAAGTTTCAATTACTATTTTTTATCCTATGCTAAACCTGAGTGAAATATATAAGGTAGGACCAGATGCCAGTAAATTCAAGCAAGTTAGTGGTTTTTTCTATTATTATTTTCAGGAACTAAGGAAGTATTGGAAAACACTTAGCTACTTCCTCAATGGACAATGAAACTAGAGGTCTTTCAAATGCAATGGATTACATAGTAATCTAATGTACTTTGACAAATAAATTTGTTAAGAGGAGCAAGAGCTTTAATTTTTTTTTTTTACAGTGTGTACTTTTCTTCTGTGGGAAACTATACCAAATGAGAAGGTACATCAAAAAGCAATAGCCATAAAGGTAAATTCTATTTATTCAAAGAAACTAATAATCATAGGAAACTTATGAATTACAGATCATGTACAGAATTGAACCAAGCAAGTGAAACCAGCAAAATGGCATGGAAACCTGTGGTAACATGGCTGTTAAAAGAGGAAGCCACGAGACCCTAACTTGGCAGGTTCCAGAAAAACCATGCTACAAGAATGAAAGTGTCATGCCAAGATGAAATGCTCTGATGAGCAAGACAGAAATGACAGCCTTTAGAAATTGAACAGGAAGGTCCATACCTAACTGATCTCATCGTAAACTAACTTCTTAATAGAAGATAAAGATGCAGAAGTGTGGCTTTACTAACTGCAGCCACAGGGGTGGAGGACTCAGAAGGGATAGAGAGAGAAAAAAAGGAGAAGATAGAAGGGGATTTAAATTTATCTATATGTATACATTGTTACACAGACAAAATAACCACATATAAAAATTACAATAATATATCTACATAAATTTTAGATGTATGTTGCATTTAAATTGTATATATTTTATTTAAGATTGAATATATATACATATAAATTATAGCAAAAAGAATCTTGAAATTTAAAAATTGAAGATAAATTCTTGAGCCTATTCTAGTCCCCAAGATATACTTGTGGTAAGTATGGAAAGATATCACCTTAAAATATAAATAATACTCTTGTTGTTCAGGATTGGTTTGAATATTCTTGGTCCCTTCTGATTGCATATAAGTTTCAGTAGTGCTTTGTTTTTCTAGTTCTGTGAATTATGCAGCTGGTATTTTTATCACAATTGCCCAAAGAGCATTTTAAAACACCTAAAGAAATATGAAAACAATGAGTGAACTAAGTGTTAATAGTCATAAAAATTGTCCTTGGATTATCTATACTTTGTTACAGGGAAATAATCCTCTACAGAGAAGCTTAGAGATAATGTTGCTTTCATTTCCATGTTGTTGTGCTCATTAGAAAAGAACCACAGTGCCAGTAACAGACCTCAAGTGGGCAGCAGCCTGGCAGTCACGCTGTCACCTCAGCAGCTCACTTTCCTACAGCTAGGAATAATATGCATCCAATTTTCCTGGGCCTTTTATCACTTCACCTTCTGCACACAGTGTTTCAACATGCATGCTTTTATTTCCATGGATGAATCTGAGACTCTTGCACACAATTCTGTAACAAATCACAGTGCTACTCCATCTTAACTTTTCAGAGTTTAATACACCAGAAATGCTTCATTTTGACAGAATTCATGCCAAGATACTCACAGTAAGATTCTTTCCTTTTGTGATGTTTTGTTTGGCAGTGCAAAGGATTGAACCCATGGCCTGGCACATAGTAGGTAAGTGCTTTACTAATGAGCTATCTCTCCTAACAACAAAATACTGTTTCTTAATATTAAAGATCAAACCTACTTGGATATGTCCTCCTTAATCGTACTATTAGAGATCTTCATTAAGGAATAATTAAGATATAAAAGATTTAAAAATCATTAAATATACTTTTTCAAAAAAATTTCCAAGGATGTTCAAATTTTACAAAAAGTATAACTAGTAACTACTTTTTCTTTCTGCTTCTCTCCCTTTCTCCTTCCCTCCCTGTCTTGCAGTGCTACAAATCAGACTCAAGAACCTTATACATGCTAAGCAAGTCATTTATCACTACCTACACAGCATCCCGTTTTCTGTTGATTAAACTGTTAAATAAAGTCAACAAAATTGTGAACTTTCCATTTGTTATGGTTTTCACCTGTGTAATTATTCACACCAGTTTCCAAGTTTCCTTAGTATTATCTGGCAGAGGTGGATAAACATAATATGCCCCAAGGACTTCTACAATCTGAAGCAAATTAGATTTTCTTCCCACTATGTTTCCTTTCTGTTCTTGTACTTTAGCAACACAGCAAATAAGACATTTTCAAATAGGCAGATTCGGAATTTTAATTTTCATCATAAAGTTTTGCACTCAGTGTCTGCATACAAAGTCTACTACTCATTTTGCATTTCATATTCTTTCTAAAAATAGGCCTTATCAAAAAGTGTTATCTAACAGTACAATTCAGTACAAAGTCAGCTGTTCAGTTTGCCACTTCATAGACAGCCACAAAATTACTATACTCAGCATACCTACAAAGGAGATCTCTGTGAAATGAACATTTATTGTCTGTAAATTCTGTCAAATTCATCTGCCTTATGTTGCTAGAGTTAAAAAGAAACATTTGTTGCACATTTACTATGTGCAGAAACTTACATGTAAAAAGGTCATTCAAAAATAGAAGAAACCCAGTGTATGCATCAAATAACAAATCTTAAAGTTGGAGAAGACTAACAGAACATTTATAAGTAATGAGAGTGTGTTTCAAAGTCAGATGAGTATTCTACACTCCTTTAATTTTGTTGTTGCAGTTATCAGTAAATAATACTGTTATTAAAATAATCAAGGGGATAGATAACAGTTTTCAGCATTTACTCTGTGCCCCAGACAAAGCATGCATACACACACACACACACACTCACACTCACATGCACAGAAACACACAATACTTAATTCTATAAATATTATTGTCATTCTACAGAGTGTGAAACTGATATGGAAGAAATTTCAGGAAGTTGTACAGCCTAATTCACTACTATATACTGAAGCCAGTATAACCTTTTGTGGAAACATATTAAAATTTTGCTTGTCTCAGTTTTAAATTATTAATCTTTTGTTACAGATAAACTATTGAGATTAAGAGAACTGAGTAACTGGTCAAGGTCATAGAAAACCAAGTAACAATATCAGACACTTTTCCTATTCACTGAATATCCACATACTTCTCTGATAGAAGGTAGGGTATGGCCCTGCTGGATGGAGAAGTGGTCAAGACCTGTAAATTACAACACCCCAGGGCAATTCTGACTAGAGAAGTGGGCAGGACCTGTTAATTTCAAGATTCCAGGGGTGTACAGAGGACTTCTTATGTAGAATTTCTCAGGAGTGCTCATAAGATATGGATGGCATAAAGAAGGCCACATTCCAAGAGGAACTGGTCACGGTAGTGTAACCTGTGCCACCCTAGATACAAGGTGCACATTTATTTATTTATTTTTTATTTCTGGTACTGGGGGTCAAATTTGGGACCTTGTGCTAGCCAGGCAGGAGGCAGAACAACTGAGCTAACCCCCTGGCCCTATTTTTTATTCTTTTCTCTCTTTGGCCCAAGTTCACTCTGCAGAGCTAGTTCTTTCCTTATCCCTTCATTCCTCATTTTCAAATAAACTTTAAGGACCATTTTTGGCCTGTCTCATCCATTTCTTTATTTGAGGCAAATAAGACCTCGAATCATTTTGTTTGGTGAGTCAGTTTTAAAGGAAGCACCCAGCAACTTTTTGGCAAGCCAGCCAGGAGTTAACATTTTGGTGGAACTAGACAGAAGATAACATTTTGGTGTGTCCCCCAAACAGCATTTTGGCATAGCCAAATGGGAGAGTAACGCTCAGGTTCTGGAGACCAAGGTAAGGACCATGTTGGGCAAAATTTTTCTTTTTCTCTTTGAGGTTTCTTTTCTCCCTTCTGGCCCTTTATCCCCTAGCCTCAGAATGCACAGGACTGTTCTGAAGGCACCCAGGGAACTATTTACTTCTTTTCTGGCCATGGGAGATGAAGGAAGGGAATGTAGGTTATTGTTTTTCTTTGTAACCATTTGCATTCTACTCTGCAGGTATCCCTTGTTTTCTACATGTTTGTTCATTGTACTTTGAAATCAATCTGGTCTCTTTGTCAATTTCTCTTACGTTTGTTAATTTCTTACTCTATTTGGAAATTAATCTGGTCTCCACTTACCTAAGTTTTATAAATGGCTTTGCTTTCTTCATTTGTGTTTCATTTGCTAGCTACCTTTTTTTGTTGTTGTTTTAGAAATTAGCTTGGTTTCCACTTTCTCTCATTTACTGGCTTTTTTCACTTTGTGTTCTGGTCAGGGGTGCGACCATAGTACTTTGCCTTGTGGCCAGACACCATCTTGTCTTGTTGCATGACTAAGTAGCTTTTATGTGGGTATGTGTCACCAGCCACTGACATCTTTTTTCTCTCTCTCCTCTTTTATTTTTTTAAAAAAATAATTGGCCTTATTAACTAAGCTTCTGATTTTAAACAATATATGGGCTTATGGAAAATCAAAGGGAGGAAACTTTTTTTTTTTTGCCTGCATGAAGGAAAATAGTGTACCATCTTTTTAAAATCTTGGAAAACCATTGGAAATGCAGAACTACAGATGGAGCCTCAGGCAAATGTAAGTGTATGGCAGGGAAAATGTAGGACTTCAAACAACACCAGATGCCTGTTCTCATGCTTGGAAGAGTATGACCATCTTACCAGGCTGGAGGGAGAGGGGGTGCAAATGTAGAAAAAAAAATGTGTCTTTTTAAATGCCTGAGGCTTTAAGGAAACTGAGCAAAAGTCCCTTAACTACCACTGGAACGAGAGCCAGAGATTACACTTAAGCCTCTCAGTCCTTCCACACCTCCAGGGACCAACTTACGTGGGCCACCTACTGTGTGTACCTCTGCACCCTCAAGGATCCTGTTAACAAGTGGGGTGGGAAAATGAGTCAACAGAGATGAACCAGTGTGATGTATGCTATGATGGGTCCTTTGAGCCAAGCCTAAAGATGGACTGTAGGGAACAGGGAAAGGGGATGTTACTAGAACCTCTGCAGTAAGTCCTAGTCTCCTGCAAGCCATGGCAGCACAAGGCGACTTACAGGAAAGGTAGAAAAATGAGACTGAGAAGAAGCTGAGCTTCGGGCCTGATCAGTGCTGCTCTGGGCAGCAAAGACAAAAGCCCCCAGTTTACCATACCTTTTATTCAGTACTCAGTACATCGGGAGAAACAAATGTAACAAATGACTTGCAGAGAGTTCAGTACATACATCGGGAGAAACAAATGTAACAAATGACTTGCAGAGAGTTCAGTACATACTGGGTAAATAAAATGTAATAATCCAAGAACAAGCAGGAACTGAGTAGATGTTTGTTCCTCCCAGGATGTTTTCAGCTCCCGGGATGTTTCTTGTCCTGGAGAATCACAGACAGCATCACCGGATCATTGAGGTCTCAGTTGTGACCAGAGGCCAAAATGCAATTATGTCTCAGAATTCCATAGCTGGGTTGTATGCAGGAGAACTAGGCTAACCAAATGATTTTTCCCAAAAATTATGTAGCGTTGCTTTTGACAATAGACAAGGTGAGTAAGAGATTCCAGGGAAAGGGAATCATAAGGACAGGGGCCTGAGCCAGGATGGTCCTAGTGAGGAAGGTACAGAGCAAGATGTTCTTTCCTACAAGGTTGGTGGATATATGAATAGCTTTGGTTCAACCTCTAGAAAGACAATCCAGCAATAATAAAATTTGAAATTACGAATGCACATATTTTTTCACCAAGGGATTTCACTTGCAAAAATTTATCTAGCAGATATACTCCCACATGTGCAAAATGATGTACTGTACTTACAGTGTGATTCAATTCAGCACTGTTTACAATAGCGAAAGGTTGTGAATGACCTAAATATCCACTAACAAGAGACTGGCTAAATGACTTACAGTTCAGGCATATAAATACTCTGCAATGGGAAGCAGAATAAAGTAGTTCTTTATGTTCTGATATTAAATGATCTCTAAAAATATTTGTGTTAAGTGGTCAAAAGCAAGGGAATCAATCAAATGTGACCCTTGCTTGAATTTTGATTCAAGCAAAGCTGTATGAGAGAGAGCAAGAGAATCAATCAAGACCTGAATGTTAAGTTGATAGTTTATGATATTAAAGAAGTACTGTTTTGTTTTTTTTTTTTTTTTTAAATGCCCAAAGCTTTTGGCCAGAACCAGGCACCATCAACACTGTGCTCTCTGGTCCCAGATCCTGCCTGAGGCCATTGGCACCTGAAGTTTTGGTTCCCTATTTAAATTCAGATAAGTTAAAGGGCTAGGCCTGATGCCTAATTAGAACAACATTTAACATTAAAAAACCTAATTAAAGTAACTGTGAATATATAAGAACAGAGCCACCGAAGTTCTTAGTACTTTTTCCATCACTGTAAATGTAACAAATGTTTTCCCATATGGTTTCTCTCTGCTCAAGTAGAGACATAAAGGAACCCAAAAACACTGGCTGAGCCATCAAGGAGCTCAGAATATAAGTACAGTCATCATGGGACTTGAAATACACTTTGGACTATCAAGGGGTTCAGCTAGGTGGCTAAGGGAACTTACCTTGGAGAAGTTCTGCCCTTACATCACAGGAGTTAATGGGTGAGGTAAAACCATGAAGTGGCTTCATTCCCTTCTCCCTAATGAGTTAATAGGTCTAAGCACGGTGACAAAAAGCCCCTGCCAGGAGATTTCTTCTGTGCTTAAGGATATCAGCATCACTCAGACAGATACATCTGTCTAGTCTCTGTTAGGGTCTCAAAAAGGACCCTTTGTGAAACCCTCAGGTTTCCTCCTTATCGAATGCCACTATAAGGAGTGCAGGCCTAGTAGTCTCCTTCTCACTATAGGACCCAAGATCAGCCCACTGCAAGCCTCTTGAATCTCACCACTACACAGATTCCATGGACTTCATGACTAGGCTGTATCCTTGATGAATGCAACAGGTTTGATCCAGACAATTTAAAACAAAAAAGCTTATCTGTCATGGTAATAGTCTGCATTCAATATGAATTAGGAAGTGGCAAAAGATGGATACACAATGGTACTTTATTTTATTTTATTTTTGAAGAACGGTCTCGCTATGTACTTCAGGTTGGCCTTGAACTCATTACAATCCTCTTGCCTCAGCCCCCTGAGTCCTGGGATTATAGGCTTCACCATGCCTGGCCCAGGATGGAAATTTAAACTATGAGACTATTGTCCATTTACAGTATTTCTGCTTGGAACATGAAAGGTGGAGTAAAAGGTCCTATATTCAGGCTTTTGTAACTCTTTTCGAAGGGAAAGTTCAAGATCTATGGTAACTAATGCAGGCCCTGAGGAAGACAAAGATATCCTGGATGACCTTGTTCTAAAACCCCCATTTGTGTATTATGGGGCTTTCAGTCTTGCTGTTCTATTTAGAGAGTATAACCACACTAGGAAGTCTCCTCAACCTCCCTCTTAAAATGCTCAAACCAATAAATTAGGCCTATACCCTCAAAATAAACACATGTCTATTAGAACCTACTACCCTCAGAGAAACCCAATATTTTTCAGCTTTCTTTGCAGCCTTCTGAGGAAGTCCTAAGCCTGAATTGGTACATGCAGACAGCTTTAAACCCCCAGGTCGAACCCAAATTGGTATTTCTCACTGCTCTGGCTCACAACTTGTCCTGCTCCTAAGAGCAGTCCCAGGAGTGGAAGGAATTACCTGAGTATGAGTCCCTTTTCCAGTTACAGTTGTTCAACAGTAAAAGGAACAATTAGGTCAACTATTAGAAGACCCTAGAAAGTTTGCAAATGGGTTCCAAACTTTTACCATTGCTTTTGACTTAACATGGTGAGATGTCCAATACATCTTGGCCACTTGCAGTTCCTCAGATAAAAGACAGAATCCTACAAGAGGCTAGAAACTATGCAGATGAACAATATCCTTTAAAAAGGGAAGGAAACCACCCTGGAATAGCTATTCTCCCTTCAACAGAGCCAAACTGGGAGTACAAAACTCAACATGGACTAGAAATTATGTCTAATATGTTAGCTGCTCTTATCATGGGGATGAAAAGTTGCATTAACTAGTCTGTTAATTATGATAAAGGGAATGGGAGTCTTACAGGGTGCAGAGGAAAATCCAGCTTTGTTTTGAAACTGATTAACAGAGATCCTCCACAGGTATACTAATACAGATCCAACTTTCAGGGAGGGAGAAGCACTAATGTGACAACATTTTTTCTGTCAGTTAGCCTCAGATATCTGGCATAAGCTACAACAAATTCAGATGGGGTAACAGACACCTATGGCCCAATTGCTGGATACAACCTTTTCTGTGTTCAACAATTGAAACCCAGAAAAGAGACAAAAGTGAAAGGTTAAGGTCACAGCTGTTGAAATTGGTAACACTTTAAGCCCACCAAGATAATCTAAAGAAAAACTCAAGGAGAACTAAGGAAAAGGTTCCTGTTTCAAGTGCAAAGGAACTGGACATTATGCACAAGATTGCACCTAAACTCTGCCTTGGACCTATTCTAAATGTGAGGCAGCTGATGTGCCTCACTTGTGGCACTGGAGTGCTGACTGTCCCCACTCCCAGAGAGAGGTTAGGCCTCACAAAACCTTCATTTACTGAAGAGGCACAGGGAGGCCTGCAATGCCCCTGTCCACAGACATTACCATCTCCTCTGAGGTAATCTTGGACATCATGAGTTAGCAAATTCAGCTGCCTAATGATACCAAGGCAACTCATTCTTTTTTATTTTCCTTCTTTGAAAAGCTTTCCTCTAAATCTATAGCTATAGTTTGGGTTGAAGTGATTCCTATTCAGATCTTCCTTATTCCATTTCTGACATGTCAATTAGAAAGTCAAATATTCAACCACAAGTTTCTAATTCTCTGAGTATATCACTTTGTTACTAGGAAGAGTTTTAACAAAATTGAAGGCAATTCTCAGATTCTGGCTAAGTCCAAAATGGATTTTACTTATGTGATTACACCAGGTCTCTCTGACCAAATTAGCTAACAGGTAGGGCAAATTCAGCTTTGTCAGTAATTATAAGACTAAATTCCTAATTGAAAGCAGTATGTGATGAAGGAAGTGGCATGTAAGGGTCTCCAGACTCTCACAGATTTCTCAAATATGTCCTTTTGAAACCTTGCCAGTCCCCTTGCAATACTCCAATTCTCCCTTTATCAAATCCCTGAGGAGAATATAGGATGGTACCAGACTCCATTAATAAAGAGGTCATCAATGAGACTGTCATTCCAATTCATTCTCTAGTGGCATATCCATAGAAAATTCTCTCCTAAATTCAAGGGAATACTTATTTGTTCTCAGTCTTAGATTTAAAAGATGCATTCTTCTCCTACCCCCTACATTCAGATTCTAAGATTCTACCTTTGAATGGGGAATTCCCATTACAAAAGAAAAACTGCAATATATTTGGACAGTTTTCCCACGGGGGTTTAGAGATAGTCCTCACATTTTTGCTTGGGCACTAGAAAAAGTTTTGAGCAACGTAAAGCTAAAACAAGGAACCATCCTACAATATTGAGATGATATTCTAGTTTGCAGCCTAATTCAGAAACTGTCTAACTATAACACTGTACGAAAACTTTCTAGATAAGAAGGAATATAAAGTATCCAAAGAAAAGGTTCAGATATCCCTTGAAAAAAATTCAATATCTGAGATGTACTCTTGCACCTAAGAAAGGAAATCTGGCGACAGACCAAAACTAGGATAGCTGTGATATGAGGCCTCTTACCACCAAACAACATCATCATTCCATTCTGGGAATGGCTGGCTTTTATAGGATCTGGCTTACTAATTTTGGACTAAAGGCAAAATTTTACATGAGGCAGTAAAAAGCCTTGAGGCCCTGCCCCTAGAGTGAACAAAAATGATGGACAATGCCTTTAGAGCAATAAAGCATGCCTGTACTCAGGGCTCAGCACTGGGAATACATGATTTTAAAATCTCTTCTTTCTCTATGTATCAAAAATGAAAGGAATTTTTGGGGGGATCTTGACTCAAAGGCTAGGACAAAAAACTCACTCAGTGGCGTACTTTTCAAATTAATTAGATGGGGTGATTGCTGGATGGCCACCTTGCCTGAGAGCAATAGCAGCTGGAGCTGTACTAACAGAAGGAACTACAAAGCTAACTTTAGGTCACAGACTAGAAGTCTGACTCCACATCAGGTCAGAGCTATTCTGGAGGGAAAAGGTTGCTTGTGGTTAAGAGAAGAAAATCTCATTAAGTATAAGGTCATATGGCTAAAGTCTAATTGCCATGCTTTGAGGTTATTTAAAAAATCCCACACTACTATTAACCATGCTTCTTTGATGCCTACAGGCCCAAAAGTTTGACACTTTTGTGAACAAGTAATCTCCTAGAATTATGAAGTCAGGACATCAGTGACTTCCCTCTCTGAAACCCTAAGAATGTATAGTTCATTGATGGAAGTAGCTTTGTCCAAGAAGGACATTGAAAAGCAAGTTATGCAGTTTTCAGCTCACAACAGATAATCGAAGCTAAACCTTTTCCCCCAGAAAACTGTTGCTCCAAAGGCAGAGCTGGTAGCTTTTACCTGAGCAATGACATCAGGAAAAAACTGAAGGTTCAACATCAGTACAGACTCTAGATATGCCTTTCTACTGCTACACGGCCATGTAGCAATCTGGAAGGAAAAATGTTTACTGACAAATAAACAATCATCTATAAAACACAGACAGAAAGTTCTACAACTCCCAGAGACAGTCCTAGTTCTTTTTCTCTGATAGGTCAGAGTTATGCATTGTAAGGACACCAAAGACACATGTTTGAAATCACCTTGGGAAAACAAAAGGCTGTTGGAGAGGAATAAAAGGCAGCCCTACAGTCTCTTAAGACTCTACCCTTTTCCCCAGTTCCTGAAGAACCATTAAAAACAGTCTATACTGCCCAGGAAAATAAATGGGCCTTAGGACACACAAGAATTAAAAATGGACTCTTAGGACAAGAAATGAACTGGTCCTTCCCCCAAGGGACACAGTGGAAGGCTATGAAAAGAATTCATGATTGCTTCAATATAGGAAGAGATGCTACATTGGAAATGATCACTTGGGTTTTCACAGGACTAGGACTAGTGACAGACACCAAACATATCTGCAAAGCTTGCCCGTGTTGTGCTTACAACAACATGGGAAAGCCCAAACTGTTTTCTTTATTTTAACCTATACAGAGGAGAGAGACATACCCTGAGGAGGAATGCCAATTAAACTTTACCCACATACCACCATGTGGAGGATTGAAACAGATTGAAAAGGCTGGATTGAAGCCTTTTCCTAACCCCTCAGATAAAGGCTACTGAGATAATCAAGATGCTTCTTAGAGAAATCATCTCCAGATTTGGACTACCCGAGTCTCTCCAGGGTGACAATGGACATTCCTTCACCTTCAAATCACTCAGGGCTTGGCAAATGCTTTAGAACTAAAGTACCACCTTCATTCCACATGGCAGCCTCAATTAGAAAGTAGAGAGAGCCAACCTAATTCTAAAGTTAGCTTTGGTAAAATATTGCCAACAGATGTCTGAGCCTTTCCTATCCACTCAGAAAAGGCTACTGACCTAGTCAAGATTCTTCTTAAAGAAATCATCCCCAGATTTGGGTTACTCCTATCTCTTCAGTGTGACAATGGACCTACTTCTACCTTCAAATAACTAAGAGTGTGACAAAATTTTTCAGACTAAAGTACAATTTCATTCCACTTGGTGGGCTCAGTATTTTGGGATGGTAAAGAGAGCCAACAGGACCATAACATGAGCTTTGGTACAACTTTGCCAAGAGATATCTGAGTTCTGCATCTGATTGCTAACAACAACACTCATGAGAGTTCATAACATGTCCAAAATAGAGCTAAGTTTGAGCCACTTGAGATGTTATATGAAAGGCCATTTCTATCCTCAGATATGCTAGTAGACTCAGAGACTACAAGATTCTTATAATAGTTTATCAATCTGGGCCAAATACAATTGGGTATCCAAATATATGGGAACCAAGTCCTGCTGACTTCTGGCCAGTTAAAGCCTAAATAGAAAGGCCCATTTTCAGTGATCCTTGCAATACCCACTGAAGTGAAGGTGCCAGAGATAGACAATTGGATTCATTATTCTAAGCCAGGCCCAAGTGAACTGTCTAAAGAGCAAGATCACCCTAAAGAAAAAAGTCTCTGGAGCCTCCTGTGAGCCTCTCCTGTGAACCTCTGGAAGACTTGAGATTTCTTTTCTAAAAGGAGGGCTCCAGTGCTGCCACAGATTAGTGATTGCATTATATAACATTAAATATGTCTTATCATTTAGCCTTCATATCAACATAGAAATATAACAACTAATATTGTAAGAGGCTATCTCTTCCTCAAGATCACATCATTAAGTATTTCAAAGTTAACATTTTAGCCTGGATCCTCTGCCTCAGAGATCATTTTCCTTAATACTCTGAAAATTAATGAGACATGGAACTTCAGATGTATTTATGCCCAAATAATGTGTTATTGATGAATGTACCACATTATGAATATTCGTTCTCTCATGCTAAGATCCCAACTATTTATGTGAAGGTACTAGTAGGTTAGACATTTGAAGGTGCTTAGTTCATGAAGGTAAAGCTCACTTGAAAGTGATTAGTGTCCTTAAAGGAGACCTCAGACAGCAATCCCCTCTGCCATACAAGGACTCAGGACAAGTCAGCAGTCAAAGAACCAGGAAGGTAATTCATTTGTTCAGACCATGAATCTTTTAGAACTTTCATCTTAGCCTCCCCTGCTTCCAGAACCATGAGAGATAAATTGTTCATTTTTTAAGCTACCCAGCCTGTGGCATTTTTATTATAACAACCTGTACTTATCATTATTTCAAAAGAGAAGCAGATCCAATGTGTGTATGTGAGGTGAGGATTCAAGAGGTAGATAGAATGAGGAAGAAAGAAGAAAGAAAGAAAATAAGAGAAGAAATTTTTTTGTGTGAGTTGTCTCACATGATTATAGAAGTCAAGTATTTCCATCATTTGTCATCTGCGAGTGGAAAACTAGAAACCCTTTGGTGTAATTCAGCTTGGGTTTGAAGGTTTGAGGCACAGGAACTGATGCTGCAACCTCTACTCTGCATCTGAAGGTCTGAGAACTGGAAGTGGATGCAAGCATAAATATGAGAGTGTGAAAGCTTGAGAACTATGACCTTCTATGTCCATAGGCAAGAAAAAAAGGAAACCTTTCTAAATCGTTGATGGGAATGTTAACTAGTACAACGATTATGGAAATCAGTATAGAGATTCCTCAAAGAATTAAAAATAGAAATTCTGTATGACTCAGCCATTCCCCTCTTAAGTGTCTTCCCCAACATGCTAAATACCTCATGTTTTATCTATTTATGCATATCAATGTTTATAGCAGCACATAATAACTGAGTTCTGGAAGGAGCCTATGTGTTCATCAACAGACAAATAGGTAAATAAAATGTAGCACCTATATATAATGGATACTACTTCACTATAAAGGGTAAATTCAAGACTTTTGTAGAAAAATAAACATCCTGGAAATATAATGTTAAGTGAAATAAATATGACATAAGCTTAAATACTGTATGGTTTCTCTCATTTGAGTAATTGAAAGTAAAAATAAAGAACAAAATATAAGAGTAATAAAAAGAGACAGGAAGACAGATCCTTTTGAAAAGGAAAGGGGTCCAAGAGACAGAGAGAAGGGGGAGAGAAAGAGAAGTAAAAATGTTTAACATGTGTCATGTACCTGTACCAAACACCCAAAATGAATTTAAACATTATATATCTTCAGCATGAACTAAATAATAACAAAAACAATAACAATAATAATGGAGTTGGAGAAATGGGATCTAGAGACAAAGTAAGGGAGGTAAGTGGAGAGGAAAAGCAGAATAAAAGAGAATCAAGGTCTGTTATGTACATGTACCTACTCCCTGAGATGAATGTAAATTTCATCTTACAAAAATATACCAATAAAATAAAATTTAAAATAGAGTATTCATCTTCCACCTGTTTCTTATATTAAGATCCTAAATCAATTGTATAATACCAGTCCATATTAATGACAGTAGGTCTTTACTAGATGTATTGATTTAAATGTTATTCTCTTCTGAAGACTTCAAAGGCATCCCCAGGCAGACACACCCCACAACCATATCCAGAAACTATGTTTCAAGAACTATCTAAATATTTCTTACTCAGTAAAGTTGTCACACGGAATTAAACATCATGCAACTAGAATAGGCTAAGATAGAAATTGTGGATGTTTCTGTAAGAAATATGTAAAACTGTGGGAGCAACTTTGGAACCAGGCAATATGTAGTGGTTGGACAAGTTTGATGTGCATGCGAGAAAAAGGGTACATTTCTATGAATAAAACTGGAAAGGTAGTTGTGAGAGAACTTAGAAATAATAAAAGAAGTCAATAGAGAAAGCAGTCTTCCTGAAGAGTATTTAAGCAATCATTAATACAATGTTAATTAAAATATGGAAGTCATTTTGATGAAGATACAGAAAGAAATGAGGAATGTTGTCAGATAACTGAGCAAAACTGTTTCTTGTAAAGTGGAAAATAACTGACTAAACTTTTCTTGTTTTCTAGTGTTTTATAGAAGGTAGAATTTTCAAGAGATTAAGTTTGACACTTAGCTGCAAGTATTAAAGTTATGACTTGACTCCACTTGATTACTTAAGGAAAATGCGAGAAGAAAAACATTACTTAGTTATTGTTAATGAAAGCAGATCTTAAGGATTTGGAACAGCTGGTGAAAAAATTTTCCCACATTATAGATTGTGTTTTCACTCTGATGGTTTTTCTTTCCGTGCAGAAGCATTTTAATAAGATGACATCTCAGCTGTTTATTCTTTGGGCTAGTTCCTGTGCAACTGAATTTTTGTTCATAAAGTCTTTTCCTACACCAATGTCTTCAAGAGTTCTACCTAACCTATCTTCCAGAAGTTTAGTGTTTCTGTTTTAATATTTATATCTTTGATCCATACTGATTTTAGTTTAGTGCATGGTGAAAGATATGGGTCTAATTTTAATCTTGGCAAGCTGAGGCCCAGTTTTTCCAGCACCATTTATTAAAGAGGCTATCTTTCCTCCAGTGAGAGTATTTGGCTCCACTCCTTTGTCAAAGATGAAGTGGCTTAGTACACCTCGATTTGTTTCTGCTCCTCAGACAAAGAATATATAGAGAACTTAAAAGATCAGACCCCCCAAATTAAAAAACCCAATCCAAAAATGGACTTCTGAAATGAATAGATATTTCTCAGATGAAGCAGTAGAAGTGGCAAATAAACATATGAAAAAATGTTCAACATCACTGGTCATTCAACAGATGCAGATGGAAACAACACTGAGATTCCATCTCACTTGAAAAAGAATGTCTGCTTCAAGAAATCAACCAACAACAAATGCTGGCAAGCTGTGAGGAGGAAGGAACCCTTCTCCACTGTTGGTGGGAGTGTAGACTGGTGCAACCACTATGGAAATCAGTGTGGGTATTCATCAAAAAACTAGGATTAGAGGTCCTATTTGACCCAGCTAGTCCCCTGCTAGGTATCTTCCCAAAAGATTTAAAAGCATCATACCACAGCGATATATGTGCACCCATGTTTATAGCAGTAAAATTTGCAATAGCTAAAACCTGGAAACAGCCCAATTGCCCTTCAACTGGAGACTGGATGAAGAAGATGTGGATTTTTTAAATAAAATTATGTACTACTCAGCCATAAAGAATGATAAACTAGAGGCATTTATAGCTAAATGGATGCACATTGAGGCCATAATCTTAAGAGAAATAAATAGTTCACACGTGGTGAATACCAAATAGTTTTTCTGGTGTGAGAAACTGCAAGAGTAAATGAGGACCAAAATGTATAATAGACAATATAAAATAGGAAGAAAATGTCCAAAAAGGGAAGGGGAACTAGCTGGAGGGGTAGGAGAAAGGAAAGAAGGGAAGGAAAAAATATGAGCAGGAAAAAATGGAAACAAAGTTTTTTGTAAATAGGGAGGGGGAGGGGTGGAAGGGAAGTAAGGGTGATGGGGAATTACAAGAACCTAGATATGTCAGGTACAGGTACAGATTTCTGATGATGAATGTTATCATAATGTATATCTAAAATGTACTGATAAACTTAATGGAATTTTTAAAAAAGGATTTAGAAAATTCTCCACCTAAGCATGTTGCAAAATATGAGAACACTAAGGGAATGGCACAGAGACCATTTGAGAAGAAGGTTAGTATGGATCACATATTGTAACAAAAACTTGATGTTATTTTGAAGACACTGGAGGATTCAACCTGAAGACGATTCAGAGATCGTCAGGACTGCCATTCCCCTAATACATCCTGAGTACATGGGCCAAGAGGGAAAGGCTACCATCTAAATTGGAATAGAGGAGCTTCCTGGAGATACAGGAGCCAAGTTGTAGGTAAAGTCCAGGGAGAGGCAACCCAGGACCAGAGACCAAGCAATGGGCTCCTATGGGACCAGACTATGTAATTTTTGAGATTTGTTGTGCACGTTTAATTGTTCAGTCAATTGTATAGAAAAAATTTTTAAATCCTTAATCACAGTTTTTGATTTGTCTATTTCAACTTTTAATTTTGATGGTTATATATACCCTACTTTTTTTATCTCTGTGGTTGAACTCATTTGTATTTATGTTCTTTGAAAGAATTAATACTTTTATCATTATAAAATGATTTTCTGTATCCATGGAAGTTTCTTTTACTATAAAGCTTACATTACCGTATATTACTATCTTCAATGTAATTCTGTTTGAATTAAAGATTGTTAGTATTTTTACCTTTGTACTTATATAACTATAGTTATATTTAAAGTATTATTCTTGTATAAATATCTTTATATTTAAAGTATCACTATTGGAAGTAGTACATAATTTTGCCTTGTTTTTCTTTTAACTTCCAATTTAATAATATCTGCCTTTAATTGAAGTATATAGACCATTTACATTTAATCTAGTTATTAAATTAGTTAAGTAGAAATCTATACTCTTGCTATGTATTTCCATTTTTTGTCTCTTTAATTTCCTTGGGTTGAGATTTTTCCCCTATAATAATACTTTATTTCCATTATTGACTTAATAAGGCCATGTTTGTTTCATATCTTAGTTGTGCACTAGGGATTACAATATTTATTTATTTATTATCATAATCTCCCTTCAAAAATATATTCTATTTACATATTATGTAAGAACCATACAATAGTCTGTTTCCACTCTCCCCATTTCATTTCCTGCAGCATCACTCTACTTCACCCTTTCACATGCACTATTAACTTCATTTTATACAGTAAATGAGTTTCTCATTAATTATAAATGAGAAGAATTTTTCCTGTGCATCCACATATTTCCCACCTCCAAGAATCTTCAACCCTTAGCACAGATCCAAATTTCTATCTGCTGTCATATTCCTCTGACTGTTTTTCACAATTTCTATAGTACAGATAAAAATATTACCTATCATAGCAGAAAAAAAATTTCAAGGCATGTAAATTTACTGTGGTTGAGGAGTTTCAAAGTATTTTCTTGATTGGACTGTGTAGTGCAGAAGGGGTTCTGTGAAACAAATGAAGACTATCTGGGGGATTATTTAGCTCATTGATAATTGATATGGATTTTTTTCTTTTTAAATTTTAATTCTATTAGTTCATGTTTGCAGTAATTAATGATTATGTTCATCATCTGGAGTTGGTACATGTACATGAGGGATCTTAATTATTTTTCTCCTGTTTTTAATGTTTGCTTTCTAGCTATAAATTTCCTTCTGATATATGTTCAGCTGAATCATAGAAGTTTTGGTATGCATGTATTGTTCTCCTTATCACTCAATTCACAATATTTTCTGATTTCTATAGTGAACTATTCTCTGACCAAGAGTTATTTATTATGTTTTACTTCCAAAAACGTGGGACTATGTTAATCATTGTGTTGTTTTTAAGTTCTCATTGAATTCCACTGAGGGTAAATAATTTTCTGCATATTTATTATCACTTAAAATTTGCTTATAATTATTTTAAGAACAGGATTATTGTTTTAAAAATGTTTCAAGTACACTTGCAAAAGGATATACTGTATATTTATGACATTATTTGGTGGTGGGCTTGATATATACAAATAAAATAAATTTTATTAATTGTATTATTGCAATCTTCTCTAGATTTTCTTTTTTCTCTTATTCTATTAGTTACTAAAAATGAATTAAAATCTTCCACTATGGGTCCTTAGCTTTTGGAGATTCTTAAACTTCCCCATAAGAACACACAGAGAAACTGAGATAATAAAATTTTAAAAAATCTATGGACAACATAAAAAAAGATTTCCACCAAAACCTCACAGTGTCAATGTCAGGAACAATCCACCAACAACTACAAGGGCTGTGTGGTATTGGCCTTCACGCAGGAGGAAACAGAGGAAAGGCAGACGATATTTAACAGATCAGGATGTATCTAACATGAGGATATGAAATCATAGTTACACATTTTGGGACAGCAGTTCAATTAGGCAGGGGTTTCCACATGCTAACAGTGGGTGAGTACAAGCTGTCCTAGATCCTTCTGAAGGTGCTGGAACAGTCTGGAAACTAGTATACCTCACCTCTCAAGGATAAAATCCTCTTCCATAACAGAGCTCCACACTTAGAGCACACAACTGGAAACAAGATCCAAATGGTGCAGTACAGGAGGAGATGAAGATAAATTGTGTGAACAAGAGGTAACATTTCACAAAACCAACAGAAGAGGGAGCTCGAGAGCCACAGGTTAAAAATACAGTATTCCAAAAGTTCCTACTAAAAGTTAAATAACAACAAAAATAGCTCAGTTTAAATATTACTTAGAATTAGTATAAGAGCAAACAATAATAACCAAAGTAACCTCTGCACAATGAAAGCACACAAAACAGAGGAAAATTGTGTTCTAATGTTTTAAAATTAGCCAGTCAATAAAACAATGACCTATCATATGAAAGAACAACATAAGCAAGCACTATAAAAATTTGTAAATGTATAGGCAAATGAAAAGAAAAAAAATAATTTTAAAAGTGGTGAAATATTCCATAGAAGAAAAGCTAAAGAAGGAACATTTACCTAAAATGAGGGGAGAAGTATTCCTTTTTTTCTACTTTAAATGTTTGATATAATTTAACAGTTAAAATGTATATGAGCCTGTTGTTGTTATATAAGTAGGTTTTCAAGCTAGGAATATACTTTCTTTAATAGGTGCGATTCAAACTTTATATTTCCTCCAAAGTTACTTTCATTGATTTTTCTTCCAAGGTACTTCTTAGAAGTTGTCAAATTTATTTAAAAACGATTTTTTGAAATTTGCTTTCTATATCCTTTTAAATTCTGTAAAATCTGTGGTAATGTCTCCTAGGTCTTGATATTTTAATTTTAAAAATGTATAATTGATATTGTGTAATAGGAAGTAAAGGTCTAAAGGACCAGGGTAAGTGGGAGGGGTAGGGGAAAGGAAAGAAAGGAAAAGAAAAACTATGAGAAAAAGGGAAAAAATGGAAACAAAATCTTTGCAAATAGGGAAGGGAGGGCAGGGGAAGGGGAAAAAATAAGAACCAAGATACTCATGTAATGGTACAAGATCCCAATGATGTATGCAAATGTATTTTATACCTAAAAAAATACCAATAAACATAATGGAGGAAAAATTAAAAAAAAAAAGGAACATTTAATGAAACAATTACTAAGACTATAATCCAAGAGGATGTTCCTAAAATTAAAAAAATAAACTTTGAAAGATTTGACTCTACATATTGATGAAGCAAACCATGTATCTGCAGAAAAAAGTCAAAAAAGAATAGCTAATAATGACAAATTCCAGTAAAATTATTAGATTTGGAAAATATCCCTTGCACATGAAGAAAAAAATAATGAATTACTTAAAGATAAAAGAAAAATTAAATTGTCTTCAGATATATATATAGCTCTTTTTAGAGCAAAAAAAGTTTTAATACATGAATGATTTTTTATTTATTGAAAGCTAATTTCAAACGTAAAGACAGTACAAACTGCCATCAATATCAAGAACTCAAAACCCTTATCTGTACGAGTTCTTTGAAATATCAGTGCGAAAGTATCAGATAACCAAAATAGCAGATATATTAATATAAACATGAATGGTAAGCGTTAAATATATATGTTTACTCAGGCAACTGGAAACAAATGACAGCTGTGAGAATAGAACATACAATGCCCTCATCTTTCTGAAAATACAACTATTTTTAAAAAAAGTGTTGATGAGCATATCCAGTGCCCAGATGTTTATTTCTAAATATTATTCTTCTTTAAAGAAATAAGAAAATGGCTTATTCAAACTATTGGTGTGACCACAGTAGGATAGGTACAAGAGAATCCTTAAACACATTGAATGCTAGAAATAAGGAAGTGCTGAAAACTTAAAGGATTGGGTTTATCAAAGAAACACAGAGATCAACCAGAAAGAATATCCAAAAATAATATGGGTTTACAACCAAAACACAAAACAAGAGGCCGGGGGTGTAATTCAGTGATGCCGTGCCTGCCTGGCAAATGCAAGGTCCTAAGTTCAATCCTTGGTAGCAAGAAAAAAAAAAAAAAAGAAATCAAAACACAAAACAAGCATTACTAATATAAATAAAATATCTGAACTTTTAAAAATGGAAGAGACAAATCTTCCTTATTGAGCAATTCCAAATAATCTATATAGTTCCTTCCCTATAGCAGATAATTTTTCCATTGCTCGAGTGTGAGATGGACTTAATGGGTTGGTTCCAGGAAATAAAGTATGGAAAGGTAAAAGAAAAATGATTTTACAATTTATATACTTGGCAAAACTACCTCAGCCAAATGAATGAAGTTAATATCAGTTGTGGGTGATGTTGCTAGCATTGTGTTTCTTTATGTGATGAGATGAAAAGGGCATCATTTCCTCTCTATGATCTTCCTTTCTAAGGCCCAGCTCAGACTAAATACAAAACATATAAGACAAATACAAGTTAAGGGACATTCTAAAAAACACCTGGCCAGTACTCCCCAAAACTGTCAAGCAAAGATGGAGAGACTGTTGTAGGCAAGAAGAATCTGAATAGACATGACAACTGTTATAGTTTAGATCTAAAATGTCCCCCCGAAGTCTTTTGTGTTCAGAGGTTGGACATTTGGAAAATGATTGGATCATGGATGTGCTATACTCTTTAGTGGATTAATCCATTCATGAGCTCAGAGCTGAATGTGTTCTTAGGAGGTGGGGCCTGGTTAGAAGAAGAAGATCACTGAGAATTTAACCTGGAAGGGAATATTTCGTCCTGGCTCCTCCCTTCTCTCCTTGCTCCCTGGCATCTACAAGTTGAAAAGGTTTCCTCTGTTGTGCCCTTTTACCATGATGTTTGCACCTTGGTGCCAACTGAGCTTGGACTGAACACTCTGAAATCATGAGCCAAAATAAACCTTTCCTCTTTCAAGTTCAGGGTTTGTGTATTTTGTCAAAATGATGGGAAAGTGACTAACACAGCTAAACACAATATTGTGTCCTGGTTTGGGTCCTATAATTGCAAAGATGCATGACTGGAAAAAAAATTAGTGAAATCTGAATAACATCAGGAATTCACTTAGGAGTAACACAATATTGTTGGTGTCTTATTTTTGACATTTTGATAACAGCTGCTTGGAAACAACTCTTTGGACTTATACATGCTATGAAAGAAATAAACATTAATACTAGGTCCCATTTCCTATTTTCAATTTCAACTGAAAATGTTTAGTGATTTATTATTCATAATATCCTTTTCTGTTCTGTTTGATAAGTTAATTTAGCCCATTTATTATGTTAGCAAATTTTTGTCTGTTCATGTTTTACTCTGATTTATATAAATTAGGACCATCTATAAATTTTATCATATATTTTACTCTATTGTTTGCGTATACAATTCTGCTCTATTATTTTCTATATAATAAATTGTGCTGATATACATTCTGGTACTGAGACTATAACACGCTTTATTGTTCAAATTATATTCCTTGTGATATATTACTGGATTGCTTCCTAGAGAGAACTGGTGGGATTTTATGATTTTCCTATCACTTGGAATCCTTTCAGTTTTACTTGAATTTACTAGTTTTAAGTGATATTCATGTTATTATGAATCTATCTGTTGCTGTTGTCTTTCCAGTGATTTATTATTATCAAGTTCACAGATTAGGGAATGGTCTTTTTCTACTATATGTATATTTTGTTCATTCACTCTAGATTTTAAATAATGTTGCCCTCAATGGTACATAGCAGTCACATAATTATTTTAATATTCTTCATTTGTTTCTCATTCCCAATATTGTATTCTAATTCATTTTATAAATCTAGGAAATAGGTTGTTTTAGTGGTGATAAAAGTTAAGTTTTCATTTATCTATCATTTCTATCACTTTGATTTTCACAAAAGGCAAAATATAAGCCATATTTCAATCTTAGGGAAATACTGTAATGGATATATATATTAATATATATAATAATATATAATATATATTATATATATATTTCTCCCTTATAATGTATGTGTGTACATACATATGTCAATTACAACATATATGCATCTATACTAAAGCATATTTCCCAAAAATAATGGGATACAAAGTCATTAGCATTTGGCATTGTCATACACGTCCAACCCTTTCGTGAACAACAAGGGATAGGGAAGCAATGCCATTTTGAAATGACAGAGTAGCTTGGCTCTGGAGTCTGAAGACTGCATTACAGGTGCCACTGCAGGATGATTGAACAGAGTTAGGTTGAGATCAGCAGCATAATCAAGCAGAAAAGCATAGGCATACAATTGAAAGCAAATTCTCTCTCATTAAGTTTGCATCAAAGCTGAAGATAGATCACTCTGTTAGCAGGTGACTTGAATGCTTCTGATTCACTAATAGATTCAAATATCTGAAAATTTTGAATCTTATGTATTGGTTATAAATTATGATTACTGTGATAGACTGAGAAGTGGAGCCATAGCACTCAGTTACACAAGCCACAGAGCATACCACACCCTGAGGATCAAGTCACTCACCAGGGACTGTGGGTGACTGTCAGTGGTCTCTCTAGAGGGAGACCGGAGACCCCAGAAAGCATCGACCTTTAAAGAAAGAAAAGGATGGGCCAGGGATTTAGCTCAGTGGTTCCAGCGCCTGCCTCTCAAGCGCAAGGTCCCAAGTTTGATTCTTGGTACCAAAAAAAAAAAAGAAAAAGATAAGGAGACAGCCTGGAGGATGAACAGCAGTTTATTCTCCTGACACTGTTTGACAATCACAAAGGAAAGAGGTAAGGCTTTTATACGTATAAGAGAGCAGCTTAGTTATTCTGGCTATTGTCTTTTTGGTTTTAACATCTGGTGATAACAAGTGACTCTAAGTGATTCATAAAAGCTACAGGCGAATTTACACATCCCTTGTTTCCGTTCACTGATCCATACATCTTAGAGCACACTGCAGCCCTCTTCTTATCAGACAGTACCAAGAAAGCAGGGTGACCTCAGCAGAAGTCAAGCGCACTGGCCTACCGCAAACATCACAGATGTACATAGTGAATCATATCTCTCTCACCACCCCTAGAGTCATTGGGTCGTGGTCCTCTGAAACCAGACCATGGTTACTAAGAAAGCTAGGAAAACATGTTTTTCTCCCGTAAAACTTTTACAACATCTCTTAAAGTTTCCTGGAATTCTTTTAACAAACAGACTTGTGGAAATTCCCAGAAATGACTTCTTAATTTTCTCAGTTAACAAACTTCTGATCATATTCTTACAACTAGATAACTAATTTCTACAATTTCCCACAGGTGACCAGCAGGGTAATGAGCATCAAGCTGTGGGGGGGAGCCCACTCACTTAGTAAAATCCTGAGTGAACATGAAGGAGGAAAGTGCTCTGACCTAGTGAAAGCTTGAGTGAACCTGGGGGAGGCCGTGTTGGGGAAGTATGACCTCCATGCCTGTCTGCTTAGTGTCACGGACAATGTCTGCCTGACAACAGCCAATTCAGCGTCCACCACCAATCCCTGAATCTTGAAAAGCTGGATTGTTATGAGGGTGACATTGGATAACAGTGGATGCAAATTGATGTCATAGTCATGTGAGGATTGTGATAGATAGATACATACATAAATACATACATATATACATAACCTCTTTATATGCATACACATATTAATATACATATAAGTTTTGAATTTTCTTTAAAGTGCCTTGAGAATTTTTGCACACTGCAATGTGGACCTAGCCATCACCTATCTATGGATAATCTTAGACATTTCCTGTTAATTAATTTAGTAAATGCAACAAACATTATATAAAGAAAAGAGATAAGACTACATGTGGGTAGATGGTGATAAAGGGTGTTTCTAGATATTTTTCTGACAAGTATGATTACAGTGAGCAATAAGACTTAGAACATACTTCTTCAGACTGTCCATAGTGTCATAGTTTGCTCACCACAATGCATGTTAAAAGATATTGCCCTGGAAGGTGGTCTGTGAGAGATCTTTTGAAAAGACCTCTAGAGAGCTATGTGAAAAGAATTAAAAGTGTGTCAAATGGAAAAACAAACACTCAGAATTGATGAGAGGCAGATTGAAAAGGAGCTGTCCTGTCTCAAGGACAAGCGATCTCTTTCTCACATGAGACTGTGAGTGTACAAGAGCATCAGACCATAGGAGAACAGGGGATAGGATTGCAGTGGGTCCTTTTTAGCTCAAGGCAGGTCTGATGTGAGTTATGGTGTAATCACTGGAAGCTCAGTAGTTGCTGATATCCTGATCCAAGGAGCACTGGATAGATTGAAAGTTGAGAGACTTTTCAGAACATTAACAATAGCATAAAACCTGTTTTACATTTAAGAAATTGGATGATATGATGCTCTCTATGTGTCATTTTTGTGCCCCACTCAAAAATGATTTCTCATGTTACTCCTCCAATACACACAGTATTTGAGAATGTGACCTAATATCCTGGCCTTATATGTCTTTACAGGGACACTCATATTAAAATTTGAATATTATGTGGGCCCTAATATGATAAGACTAGTATTTTCACACAACCGGAGAAATTTGGACAGAACATGCAGGAAGGAAACAATGTGTGAAGACTGGAGTTATGCTGCCATAAGCCATGAGGCATGGAATGGATTTCTCCTTTCACAGGGACTAAGGTCCTGGAGACATGTTGACCTTAGGCTTCCAGCCTCTAAAACCAGGAGAAAACAAATGTCTATAGGTTGAGCCCTTAAGTTTTAGGACTTTTTATGGCAAGTATAGCAACTAATACAATGTTGGAATAGATAGTTGAAGAGAAAAGCCTAGAAATTTCCTTTAGCATAGGTATTGTTTGGAAATAATTTGGGAATTAATGCTTCTTTCTTAACTGTTGGACACATATCTCATAAATCTCCATCTTACATGTTTCCAGCATGCATAGAGTAGAATACCAATAGACGTCTAGATGACTTGTAGAAATCTGGATAGATGATGTCAGGATTTCTTTTATATAATGTTCTAGGCATTATCAAGTTATATTATAGATAGGTATCATCAAGTATTGATCTATGATGCAAACTACTATCCACACTTTTTTCTTGGTACCCAGAGAATGTCCTTACTCTCAAGTTCCAAAGCACTATTTCTCTTACACAGAGAAAGAAAATGTGGAAACAAATTATCATTTGGATAACATAGCTAGAACAGAGAAAAAAATGCAAACTTAGCTGTGATGGTATGGGATGCAATTAGGTCTTCCCTTACAGTGTTAGGAATGAATGAGAATAAGTGGCTTTTGTTTGGATGTTTTCAAATTTCAAGCCCAATTAAAAATCCCAAATGTCACTACATCAAAGGAGCCAATTTTGGCAGGATGGCCCAGTGAAATTCACCTGCACCACATGAGCAGTAATCACTAGTTGGATAAACCAGTTAAATGGTGCAGCCAAGTATGCAGCTAATAGAAGAATGCAATGGAAGCTTGCTCCTTCATGATTCCTTTAAAGTGTCTGTCTTCTAGAAATGTTCAGAATCCATTTCAGCCTTTTCTCTCTAGGAAAAAAAGAAACTTTCTACATTGTGAAATGTAAAATTTTAAAGAGATTAAAAATGAAGTTCCTCTAGCTATTCTCTAGCTGTGAAGCAGCTCTCCTCCACCAGTCAAGGATATAAAGCTATGAATTAGTGAGACTATACATTGCTGCTCACAACATTGACGGGATATTTAGTTTAGAATAATTGTGAAAACATTCAGACAATAGAACAATCAACAAAATGTCCTTTCTGAGAGCTACAATGTCTATAGTTTGTTGTATATCAGTACTTCCTGCTGAACTTTCTGCTCTCATAATCAGAGTTCCAAAACTTTTTCCCTTAGTGCAAGTAGTATCTGGTATATTAAGAAAAAAAGGAAAGAAATCAGACTAAACACCATGAATTTATAATAACATTTATAATAACAAATCATGTTTTTAAAGAATTTAGAAGAAAATGAATCAGAATCATGAGAACTACAACTGGTTATGGCATATTATGTCCAATTTCCATATATATACTATAGCTCTGTTTGGAAAATAAATGATTCAATGAGATTTATTTTGTTTTCATCTATGACAGTCGGAGAAGTCATGACAGCTTTTATTCTCGAAGTGCTGGAATTGAGCTAAAGAAAAATGGCCATTTGAACCCAGTTAATTTCTTTCCTCACTTTAAAAAGTTAGTTGGTTCATGGAAAATTGAAACTGTACATTGTAATTCCCTTCTGTGAAATGGACGTTTGAGAAAAATATCTGTTCTCTACTGAAGAAAGTAGATATTTCAGTTGTTCTTGTGTTGACCGGCTTGTGGATTTTGAAAAACACACACATTCCTTACTACATTTTTAACTTCTTAATTTTATTCGACTGATTGTATTCTGTGACCAAGATTCATACTACTGTACTTCAGGTTTGTTTTTACATAAATAATCTTTAGCTTTTTTGGAGTTCTGCTAAATGAAAGCATCACACCATTCATTTATTTTGGGGGTATTTTGAGATGAGATATTTGAAACGTTTTTGGAAAAGCTTTTTTCATTACATACTCAGAGGTACTTTATTATCAAGGATACATTTAGAATAGATTCTTGCATTACAAAGTTTATATACTTTAAAAAATTAATTGGCAATATTTTTAAATGGCTTCTAAAAGGTATCTATATACTAGTCCTAGTGAATGTTACCTTATATTAAAAACTGAGGAGTATCTGCAAATTAAGAAATTTAAAATATAGAGATTAATCTAGATTATATAAGAGAACACTAAATTAAAAGCACATTTATGATTTCAATTGGGGGATAGAACAATTGACAGATATAGAAAAGACTGCCATGTGAAGATAGAGCAGAAACTGACATGAAGATGTTTGCTACAGTCAAGGAAAACCAGCAGTCATTAGAAGAAGAAAGAACAGAACTTACTCAAGAGCTTGCACAGGGAGTGTGGCTCTTGCCAGTGCCTTGACATTGACCCAGATATATTAATATTGGACTTTAGAGTCACAGAACACTAACAGAATAAATTTCTTTTATTTTGAGCCACTAGTTTTCATTTTGTTTGTAATTTGTTGCAGGAAACTAATACAAAGTCCTTATAATATATCTAGCCTAACTGCTTCCATTTTAGCAACAATCAATTTTTCCTTATAATCTATCTGCACATTCACATCTACATTTTCTGGGATGATCTGGAAACTATCTTCCCTGATTTGTGAAATTTTTATTTCTTAAATTTGATAAACATTGGTCCTTTTTGAACTGCCATAATTACAATAAATTCAAAGTAAGGAGAAACTAGACTGAACCACATTATAATTTATACAATGTCTATAAATCAGAAAATTTAATAACTAATTTAAAGACACAAAGTAATCATTAAACCTAGCTCAAATCTGGACTTAACACAAATTGCATTGTTCTTTTCACAACAATTACAAAGCGTCACAAACTAAAATTCAGAGGTTCATGAATTACATATTTATGAATTCTTATCCAGCCAACCAGTATACATATCTTTTATCCTAGACCTAGATGTAAATAGAATAGTGCTGTCATGTACGATAAAGCTCCATGGATTTCATCCTCAATATGCTTGTGAGATACTTGAACACCAACATTTCAAAGCCTTGAAACACACATAAGCCCATCAGTTCTAAGGATATCATATTGGCAGGTAAGGATATAGGTCAGTGGCAAATTCTGTAACTGCAAATCATTGGCAAACAAGGGTGATGCTCTGTAAACCATAAGTGCTGGAAATGAATAAGTAGATTATCTAAGAAATGGTTCAGTGTAAACATGATCCTTTCCAAACTTCTCAGGAAGAAGAGTACTCCAGTTAACAAACTTAAAGAGATGTCTGGATTCCACAGGCATGTGTTGGTTTTTTTCTCATTGCCTCTGGAAGTGCTTCATCCTTGGTGAAATACAAACTTACAAGTTTTATGGTTATGTCCGTTGTCAGCACTATACCATGCTCATTTTCTCGGTGAGCAGGCAAATAAGTATCAATCATTTGTAAGCCAGGATAAAATAAAACTTGTATCTTGATTTTATGTTTTATTTCAGGATCATTCTACACCTGAAAAAAACATGATACTTTTTAAGGCCAAACTTTGCAAAACACCAGGAGAAGAATTTTAAAAGTTAAGCAATCATGAGCTAATGCTAAATAAATTGATTGTTATGGCTTGTATCTAGATGTCTCCCCAAAGCCTCGTGTCTAATAGGTGCAGCTTTTCAGCAGTGACTTGATCTAGGGTGTGTGAATATGGATTAAGTGTATGTGATATCTGGATTGTCCCTTAATTGGATTAGCATACTTCTGTGTGTTGTTGAATAGATTCACTGAAGAGGGAAGCCCCACACTTGGTATGGGTGGCACCAACCAATAGGCTTGTAACCTGAATGGAATATAAAGGGGTCAAAAGCAGGTTGTTGCTTCTTCCTGCTTCCCATGCCGTGGACTGTTTCTCCTCTACAATGTCCTTCTGGCATATCCACCTGCTTTGGATCCAGCAAACAATGGACTGAAAGTATACAAAATTTAAATGAAAATAAACCTTTCCTCCTTGACCTTGTGGATGTTGGATATTTTCTTCCTGAAATGAAAAAGTAGTAAGACATTAATATTGCAAATCATACCATATAGATATGGTATGTTTCACTGGCATGAAATGGTGTCAAGCCACTTAAACATGAAAGTTTTATAAAGTGTTTGTTGAGAGTTTGAGAAACAAAGAATGAATATAAGAGAATGGATAGAGATATAGAGAGGTAGAAAAAAGTAAAAGAAGTGAGAGATATATACAAAGATTTTATCAAAATCAACAATGAATGAAAATAATGCATGTTAAATATAAAATGTCCAGAGGAAATTGATAGTATACATAAATTTGTAAAAGTTTTTCTTGACTGAAAGCCACCAAATGGATGGAAGTAATAAACTACTAAGTGATATTATTTTATTTTAAACTTTGAAAATATTAAAACTTTTGAATATTTTTGAACATTTAAAGCTATTTTAAATCATATCTTTTGGCCCTTAGCCAGGCATTCCCAATACGATACTGTTATGGTTTATTTCTTGATGTTTCTCTAAAGCTTCATGGGCTCATAGGTGAGGCTTTTTGGAAGACAGTGGATCATGGGGGTGTGACACTCATCAGTGGATTAATTCAGGGATGAATTTATAGCTAAATGTGATTTTGGGAAGTAAAGCCTTGTCAGAGGAGGTTGGTCACTGAGGGACACAGCCTGAAAAGTTGTATCTTTATCCCTCCTACCTTCATCTTTCTCGGTATTTCCTGATTCCATGCAGCTGCATTTCCCCTGCTATATCTCTCAGCAACGTCACCCTTCCTTGGAGCCAGCTGGAACTCTGAACTTGAAACCTCTACTATCTTAACCAAAATTCTGTTTCCCCCTTAGAGTTGCGGATGTCATTATTGTGTCTCAGTAAGGAGAAAGTAAATAAGCCACATACAATAAATTTTCAGAAGAATTAAAATACAAAGGTACACAGAATAAATTTGAAGAGGACAATTATAAAGAAATTATTTCCTGAAACAATGATGGAGTGTTTGATAAAGGAAGAGAATTGTGGGGAAAAAATCCTGTTAATCCTCACAAAGTTTAATGTGGAAGAGAAAAACTGTGGACCCTTTGATGAGGTGTTCCTCTCTCTCTCCAGAGGTGAAGGACATTTTCAAGGTTTCACTTAGAGAAACTAAAATTAATCACCCAGGAAATGTCTCAGCTTGTGTCTAGCATCTGCACTAATGACACCTGAACAAATAAAAATACTTGTACTGCTCCAATTGAAAAGCTAAGGACCAGAAAATGTACAACTAAGTCAAACTCTCATCATAGTAACTGGCTTACCCCAGTGAGTGGAAACTCAAAAGGTACCACCAAGAAGGGAATGATGTCATACCACTTCCAAAATATACTCCCATAATGTTACAGATTTCCAAGTTTAGATAGAAAATGAGCCAAGAAACCTTTCCTGACAGAAATTTCTCCAAATCTCAAGTTATCCCCTAGTTTCTCATTAATCAAATAAAATCACTGCCAGTATCCCACCCTAATCATTTCACCCTTAATCTCACAAATTGAAGGAAAAAAAAGCATATGGTATACATAGAGATTGGGCAAGAAGAATCCAGCCATATTTATACCTAAGCTTAGCCTTTTTTCCCAAAATGTCAATGTGTTATTTTTCACTCAAATGTGTCATTACTTTACCCCACCGTGTTTATTATGCATTCAATATTTTTATTTGTTGTTTTGTTTTCCTCTCTAACAATTTAAAAGCTCAGGCCAAAGTCAACTTTCTATTGAAACAGCACCACTTGGTCACGAAGTTCAACGTTGCCAAAGTAGGCAGTTTTATGCTAGTGTTAACGACTACATAATCAATCAGATGTGAATCTTTTCAGATGTTTTCTACACATTTAATATATATATATATTTATAACTGTATATATGTGATTATATATGTCAAATTCTAATCAAAGGAAACTCCTCTTTATAGATTTTTACTTCTCTCAATCCAAGTACCATTTCCCCTTATAAAAATGTACACAGTGGGACGCCATTAGAGGGAGGCGGAGAGGGAGCGCTCTTCGCCTTTCCTCGGGTGCCTGACGCTGGGCCCTGCGTTCTTGGACTTTTTCTGGGCCCTTCCAGACCGCGCCCGAGGAGGGGTGCAGCGGCCTTCCCAGTCGGCGGGCAGCTGCGGAGGGGTGTGGAGGCCGCGGCTGTGAAGGCGCCGCCGCGGTTCTGGGGCTCAGGAGGCCGGGAAGCGGCGGGATGGCTGCGGCCGGCGGCGGGGCGAGCTTACTCGTTCAAGGTGGTGCTGCTCGGGAAGGCTGCGTGGGGAAGACGTCGCTGGTGCTGCACTACTGCGAGAACAAGTTCAACGACAAGCACATCACCACTCTGCAGGCATCTTTCTTAACAAAGAAGTTAAATATCGATGGGAAAAGAGTAAACCTTGCCATATGGGATACAGCAGGTCAAGAGAGATTCCATGCATTGGGTCCAATTTACTACAGAGATTCAAATGGAGCTATTTTAGTTTATGATATAACAGATGAAGATTCTTTTCAGAAGGTAAAAAACTGGGTCAAAGAATTACGAAAAATGTTGGGAAATGAAATCTGTTTATGTATAGTTGGTAATAAAATAGATTTGGAAAAGGAGAGACATGTGTCCATTCAAGAAGCGGAATCGTATGCAGAATCTGTGGGAGCAAAGCATTATCATACCTCAGCCAAACAGAACAAAGGAATTGAGGAACTTTTTCTTGACCTTTGTAAAAGGATGATAGAAACAGCACAAATGGATGAGAGGGCAAAAGGCAACGGCTCTAGTCAACCAGGAGCTGCAAGACGCAGTATACAGATTATAGATGATGAACCTCCAGCTCAGAGTGGTGGTGGAGGGTGTTGTTCTTCTGGATAACTGTTCACACCTAAGAAATTGAAAAAACAAAACTGGATCATTGCCCTCAACATGAAGACTGCCATATTTCAAGTCACATTATTTTACCAATAGAGTTATAGAATTAACAGTACTTTAAATTACATTTATAACACTGCAGAGACCTTAAGTGCTAAACTTAGTGGAGTTTGTGACCAGAGAATTGGCATTTTCTACAAATGTTAGCAAAGCAATTACCAATGGCCTTTTTACATATTTTTTTCTTTAATGAGAAATAATATGCATGTAGAAAAGACCTTCTTAAAGGCTTCATTTATATTCTTTTAAATCAGCTCTTTATTTAATAACTTATATATGTTGTTGGAATGGTGTGCATTTTTGCAGCCCTTTGTATTTTGTGGTAGTTTGAATTGTATCTCTCCTAAACAGCAAACTGATTTTGTTTCTGTTTTTAGTTAGCAGATAGATACCCGAAGTACTATTTTTGCACGGTTTGCACAGGCCCCTAACTGTCTACTACTTTGATATAATCTATATACATCCTGTATGCTGAGCTGGTAAAATACATTGTAAATAGAATATTAAATATTTTTTCTCCTTTTACAAGCACAAGGTGCAAAAATATATGTACAATAGCGTCATTGATGACTGTAAAGTGAATTAACATTTGTTGATAATGCCTAAGCTTTTGACTCTAATATAAAGATCATCACTCCCCCTTCACTTGTGTCTTAACTTGAAAGTGGTGTGTTTAAATTTTCACATACTTTACTTGAAATATTGCTGTTGTCACATTTTTTGCCTCTATAAGTCCATCTGATGATTGAACAGCAGCATGTGCCTTTTGGTTTGGGTTTTCTGTTTTTGTTTTAATAAAAGAAATGGCTTCTGATTTTGTTTTAGAATGGTTACCTTAGAAGAATTTGAGTAGAACATGCTGAGGTTCACTTCTGCAACAGCTTTGATTTTCTCTTAGGCTTTATATGTAATGGGTTCCCTGGTGGCATGACAAGACAGGTCAAGGTTCTGGATAATAGCCACTCATCAAGGTTCATTTCTATAACATGTTAGTGGTAATTTATGCTCCTGAAGTAGCACTTTTACATCCCTGTGAGCAAGTTCTATTTGTTCATTGCTTGTCAGAGATGAACACAGAAAGTTTTGTTCATTTTATAAGAGCTGTCCTTCTGAGTTTCAGTGGAGGGAAGCATTTCATATAATACAGTTATAGCAAACACTGGAAAGATTTATTGTAAAATTATATTCTTGTATACTTTGTAAATTAGTCCTTCATTAGATTTTTTTTTCTTTAGCATAGAACCACACTTAAACTTGTTAATTTGATGGAATCAGGCACTGCTCACAAAAGGAACACAGATTGTGGAAATTAACATAAATTGTTCTTCTAATATATATATATATGTATGTATTTTTTTCATTTCTGTCATGCTTGGAAAACTAGCAAATGTTATGTTTAAGATACAGTGGAATGGTCCTTGGATTTACTTCTCATAAGCACTAGTATGTAATGAAACTGTTAGCATGAGCAGTTATAGAAGATATATGGGGTTTAGTTATTGAGGAAGTACTACTATATTGTTAACTTAATAGTTTAAACCTACCCAAATGGGTTAAAAGTTGAGTGACTTGACACCTTGATGTTATGATGTTTGGATTTTAGCTTAGTAGCACTAAGTATTCTGTAGCCCACACTTTACATACTTTTAATTATTCCCCTTGCCAAACTCAACACACTGACCTCTGCTGTGTGTGTTCGAGGATGGTGGGAGAGGGAAGAGTCAGGAAGATAAGTTAAAACTGTCTTCTTTTGGGGCCAGGGATTTAGCTCAGTGGTTCCGCCGCCTGCCTCGCAAGCACAAGGTCCCAAGTTCAATCCCCGGTATCAAAAAGAACAACAACAAAAAACTCTTCTTTTATGAGATGATTGCACTCTGTATAGCCTCTTGGTTTCCTGTGAAGTTAGTGTTTATTTGGGGATGGAAGAGGCAGTGAGAATTACGAGTCTCACAGGAAGATTTGGTTCTGCCCTTCTAGCTCTTTATTATTATTATTATTATTATTATTATTATTATTATTATTATTTTATT
>NW_004624730.1:29269281-29286457 GCF_000247695.1 Heterocephalus glaber
GAAGGGAGGGGAAGGGAAGGGGGGGGAATAAGAACCAAGAGACTCATGTAATGTTACAAGATCCCAATGATGAATGTAACTGTATTTTATACCTAGAATGTACCAATGAAGTTAATGGGGGAAAAAAAAAAACCTAACTGGAAAATTTAATAGCAACAAAAGATGACATGGTATATCTGTTTTTGCTTTGAAGCCCACAAGGTCTTTAAGAAAGAACCGGGCGAAAGGGTAATGAAAGAGAACCAGGCAGCTGCAGTATGTATACAAAAGAAAGGTAAAGATGACCAAGGCTGGGGAAATTTTCCTGATACTTTCTTCATCTCTCTAATATGTCTTTTGTGTTCCTGTCCCAATAATTGTGCTAATAGGGAGATGGCACAAATACGGTGTTGTGTAATAAAAGTAGAAGGTAGGTCAAGTTAATAGTTTTCCAACTATACACTTAACATATATAGTATATACACTAAGTATATACGTATATGCACTTAACATATATAGTTGAAAATTGGTTTAAAATCGTCATTAAAAATACCTGAATATTATGTTAAAAGTATATAATCATTGTTTCTGTAATAATGATGAATATTCTGTTTCTCATTTGACTGTAATTACAGGGGAAGAATATTATTTTTTGAAATGTATAATATAGGGCCAGGGATGTAGCTCAGTGGTGCTGTGCCTGCGTGGCAAGCACAAGGTCCTGAGTTCAATCCCTCGTACCAAAAAAAAAACAACCCAATAAAATGTATAATATAACAATTTGGGGGTAAACAGTAATCTGAAGAGAAAAAAGCATCATGTTGTATGAATATGAATATTTGAATTCATTTTGTCTAGGCTATCTCCTGAGAATACCTTTAGGTTATGGCTGTTAACTGCATTGGAATTTTTTTTTCTATTAGCCATATATTAGTGGAGCTCATTTCTTTAGCATCAAAGTAAAAAAAAATAATTTTAGGCTTTTAGTAATAGAAGACAAAATTGAGGAAATAGAAAAAGGAGATGAGAATAGAAGTCAAGTAGATGTAAAACTTTACAACCTGATAGTTTTTTAAATAATGTTGAAATCTAAATTGCTTTTATTACATAGTTTCTAAATAAAGAAATTGTGCCAAATATGTAGAACATTTTTAAAAAGGAGATTATGATGCTTTTAATATATAATTTGCATTTTTTGTATTACAAATTGATACCAAGAATGTAGATCAATTGGTCTTGTATATTAGCCCAAGATAATATAATTTACTCTTATATAACCACTTACATCTAGAAGTAGTTTGACCTGTGCCATTAATCTTCAAACTTTACATTTTGATTTTATGTTTTATGTGCAGTTTTCAGCTTTCTTTGTAAATACAGTGTGAGAAAGAAGGAATGCATTTGTGACCATTTAAGATGTTGAGATCTAGAAAAGGATGTGAGTAGTACTGATAAACAAGAGGCTAATGTCGAAAGAAAAAGAGATAAGTAGATACCCAAGTACTCTTCTGAAATACCATATTCATTACCTAGATTTTAATAATTAAAAACTAATTCATTGAGCTACATTTGTGTGATTTTATCATGGACATCAGCTCTACAACATTGTTTATTTTTAATCATGTGTAACAAAGTAATCTATTTGGTATTGTGGACCAAAATTCATGCTCTGCATGTCTTGACTTTGATGGCCTTTCTTATTTCAAGAAAACAAATTACAATTTTGAGCAAAATTTTCCTAATTGTATTTTAGTATGTATAATGAGAAAATTAGAAATACTTTTTTTTTTTTGTACCAGGGATCGAACTCACGACCTTGCACTTGGGAGGCAGGCACAGCGCAACTGAGCTAAATCCCTGGCCCCTAGAAATACTTTTAAGAGTTTCCAATTCAAAGCAGAAATGCCTGTCTTCTAAGCAAATACCACTTTATTTTGATAGACCATTTAATACTGTTTGTGCTGTCCAAGATTTATTTATAGTCTCTTTGGTGAAAAGCTGTGCTATTGTTAACTTCTCATTTTCTCTTCAGTAAACACGTCAAGTTAATACACTGCACACTTAGTAAGGCTCTTATTCTTAATGCATCTTGTCTGATTTAGAAACCTTGCACCTACTTCCAATGCGTTGCATTGAAGTTCCAAGTTGAGATGGGGCTGCTTACTAGATGGCCTTAATTACCACGGTACCATTTCTCTCTATTTTCATAGTAATGATTACATCATCTCTTTGTTATCAAGTAATTAAGAAAAAATAATAATTTTCTTAGATGTGAACATGGATAGAGCATTGAGCAAAAACTAAGGCATAAGCAAAGGTGAGAAAGTATGGTAATGTTGAAAAAAAGACAGTGGTATTTGCTAAACTTTTTAATAGCAAGCTATTTTAAGCAAATATATGTAGTATTACTAGAAATGTAGAAGTTTTCTTGTTTTTATTTAATTCTGTAAAGATGCATTCTAGGAAAAAAAATTTAAATGTCCCTTTTGGTGTGCTCTCCAAAATGGTAGCTAGTGTTCTATGGTGAACTCATTACCTTTTTGCTGTACATTTATATACATGTATTTACATGTAGAAATACATAGTCTTTTGATTTCTAAATTTTATGAAGGTTCTGTCTTAATATGCATATGTTTTGAAACTTGCTTTTTCTCTTACCAACATGTCCAAGGAGTTCAATAAATACCTGCCTTTTCCATTTTATTTTCTCCTAAAAAAAAAAAATGTACACAGTGGATCTTTCTACTAGGTTTGAATTCCACAGACTTTGATATGGTCTTTAAGTTATCATTTTTCCCTTTTGTGTGACTATCATAATAAAATGCTTACTGTAGTATGAAATAATACAGAAATGATTGAATCATCATAGCTAGTTTATGATTTTTAACAAGGCATTATCCCTATAAATTGAGATAACAGAATGCAAAATGCAGTAACAACCACATGATAAACAGGTCCTAATAATATTGAATTATTGAACTATTTATAATTTACATCTTCATTCCTAGATCCACTTAGGCTAAAGGGAATCCTAAAGTTCAAATAAACACAAATACTGAACCACAGTAATCACTGAATATACTAATCTAGAAAAATGAATATGAATATCATATGAACAGATATTTACTCCTCATTTTGTGGGAAACTGAAATATGAAAAATGTAAAATGTTTCTGACAGTCATCTCAGGATGTTACTACAATGAAAAAAAAAGTAACAAAGTAAAAAAAGTTGAGATAATGTAAGCAACTCTGATAGTATCCTTAAGGTTTATACATTGATAACTGTATTTATCAATTCAAGTCTTTTTCACAATTTTAGTATAACATAAAACTTTGAATAGATCAACAGTGAAAAGATTATGGAAAAGTACAACAAAGTTCATCCATATTTTTAATTATTTTTATTAACATCATTTTAATGAGAACACAATTATATGCATTTGAATATACTTTTTATAATAAATGACATGAATTCTAATCTTCTAATATTTCCATAAAAATTCTCCCATATAAGTTATTTATGCTGCCCCTTCTTTATTAACCCAATGAGTTTGAACAATTATTCAAGTTATGGGCTATGACCCTGATATTATTGTCACCAAGAGGGTAGTTTGTTAACACTATGGTGATTGATCTCCAAGTTGTATGGTTAAGAATGAAATTCAGGTCCAGTTCATGAAACATTTCTATGCCATACTAAAAAGGTAGGAGTGAATGTAGGTCAAATCCATTTTCATTCCTGCACAAAATTTTTTGTTCTGCAAGGACCACAAGGGTGATTACGTGGAGGCTGACCACAAAGCTAGTGAATAGATGTTCCATAACTTTATACCCTGCTCAGAGAGAGCTGTATCATTCTACAATTCAATTATGTCTAACTCCATTCAAGGCACTAATCAGTCATGACTAATTGTGGTTGGTATAAAGACCATTCCAGACAATCTGAAACACTGATGAATCCTCTTCCTCTCCCGAAAAGTGTTGCCACCATCCACAAGGACCTGACACTTTCCTAGAGCTGGGTGGGTATTCCAGCCAGAGGGCTGCACTGGAGTTCCTGCACTTAGCCCCTCATCATCCACTGTCCTCATCCCAGTCATTGGCTCACAAGGGACCCTACCACCTAGCCCTCTGATTTGGGTGTGTGTTATTCAAATGTCCTATGTGTCCACTCCAGTTCACTTGCTGCTTGTCATGCACAGAAGGATATATGTATGCGAACTTAGTAACTTGGTACTTGAAGAATTTCTGTATTGCTAGGGATAAGTCTTGTTCATCACTCAACATATCTGTTATTTTCAATACAGACTTCCCAGGTTCACAGCAACTGTGACACCATCCTCACTAATAACCTTTTCCATCTACTTCATCACCATACCTCAAACCCAATTCCACTGATACACAGATTGTCCACGAATATCTGGGTAAAAACAGATGACCATAAATAAATTCCAATGAGAGGTCTTTTGGTTTTATCCTAGGACCCAGGTCTAGCCATGCTGGGAGCTAGAGAATTTCCATACAAGAGATCCTTCAAAGTCTCTAGCTGACCAACCAGCTCTCCCGCTGATGGCTTCATTCTGTCCTTTCCTGTTTCCTCAAAAATCTCACTTTCTATTTTACCTCTAAATAGTAGGACAAGAAAACAGAGAATAACAGTCAAAAGTCTCAGATATAGCACCCAAACAACTGGAAAGGAAGAACTTAAAATCAGTATTGGTTTTACTCTCATATCTATAACATATTAACTCTATGACCTTAAAAAGTAACAACGTCATAAAACTTCCCGATACTTAGAATTTATACAACAACAAAGAAAATACACTATGTTATTTTTGTGACAATGAAAGAAGTATTTAAAGTACAGGTCTGAATAGATCCTAAGCACTCAGTAAGTTTTGACAATACTTGATATTGTCATTGAAAGAAATGTAAAAGTAACCCAGTGACTTATCATTGTAATACATCAGGAAAATTATTGATCAACCAGTAATCAATCCACAGGAAATCTTGATTCAGCTCTATTTTTGATGCAGGATATGAAAGGGGTACAATCATCTTAATAACACACATGTAAGCTACAGCTACAGCTCAGAACTCAGAAGCCTTCTGGGAAAAAAAAGTCTCCCAAACCCATGTAAGTTATTTGACAATAGGGGATCACTGTCATACATGTTTCTTCACCATTTTAATACATTGCTCAATTTAGCATGTCTCCTACTTCCCTACTATTTTCATTTAAAAAATTTTCTTGAATAAGTGCTATTTGACTACTCTCATCTCCACTTTCAAAGGCCCAGTTCTCAGAAGCTTACCTAGGATCAGAATTTATCCACTGTTGAGAAATCATAATTGCTAATGTTCAGTCAGCATTTTCCATAAGTGAAACAGTCTGATTGGCATTTTATATTTAGTTTCCTCTGGTACAAATCATAAAACCATCTTCCAATTCATGGTACTTGACTCGTCTTTATTTATAACCCTCAAAACTGAATTCCATCTCTTTTTATTTCACAAACCATCCCCCTTTTGTTGTTCCTACTATTGCCATCCTAATTCATGATATTATATTTATTCCTTAAAATACAATTAGTTTTGATGTGTTGTTTTCCACAATTTGGCACATTCTAAAATCTCTTCTCCATTGGTAGGAGAAGTACTTTAATTAAAATGTGATTAAAACTCTTCAAGTACTTTACAATACTCTTAGATTCAGGCAAAAATAATAATAATCTTACAATACCCTTTCCTAATTTAACCCAACCAAACTCTCCAATTTCTTCTTTCACCACACTTTTTTGTTTTTATCTGACATGGAATTGACAGAAGTCTTTCTGTCATTACTCATGGACAAAAACTGTAACTACCTAAACAGGGAGGGGACAAAATGAATTTATCCACACCCACCTCAGGCAAACAGAAAAGCCAGCTATACCTGTTCTAATAATGAATAATCAGTTGCTCTTGGTCCAGAGGCATGCAGTGCCAATGTCCTTATTTATTTTCTAAAGTTTCTCCACAGAGATAATTGAGAATATTCTGAGAGACTGTATTCTGTATACAATAAGCCTGGTCAAAAAAAGTTGCTAATGAAATAAAGTAGGTTAAAGACAGGCAACAAAGTCAAATGCTGCAATATTCTGAAGAATGGAAGAAGACAGGAGGAAGATAAATGTGATGCTAGGAGTTTGAAAATATAGAGATTATTAAAAAATATATTGTACCAGATTCCAAATGACTTAAGAGTTTAGTCTAGTTGAGGATATGTATGTGCAACAAATATTTGTTGTAAGCACTATATTGTAGCTGTGTGTAAACTGCTCCAGTTAAATGTATAGAGATAAATTGGGCAAGTTTGCCTGAAGGAGTTTCTGGAATTTATGGACCATCTACATGTATGTGGATTTTGAACACAAGACAGTGTGTTGCTGGAAAATATAATTTGAAAGTCTTCACCAGATAAATCAGAGTTGAAGCCATTAGATCAAGAAGACAGTGGAGATTAATAACCAAGGTTTATACCCTGAGAAATACCTGATTCAATAGAGTGTACTGGGAAGAAGTTGGTTTCACATTAAATTGGATGAAAAAGAAGTAAGAAGAGAACAAATAGAGAGTGCTATCACAGACATCGTGGTATTATTAGACATGTAAATTAGGTAGAAATACACACAGTCAGACAGGAGTAGGCCATCAAAGGAGTCAGTACAGAGAATGAGAACACATTACAACTGTGGCTGGAGGCACATCCATTGAAGACCAGGACTAAAGATAAAAATAATGTGACCAGGCCTACATGCCTCCCGAAGGGATAAACAATAAATTGATGATTATTCTGCTCCAATAAAGTCTAGATAGACATCAATCACTTAGGTTGTTGACCAGGACCTCCTGATTCATCTCTTCCTTAAAAGGTCCTTGTTCTTTCCATGTACATTTGCTACATTACCTGTTTCCCCACTGAATCAATATTACCTAAATGGTTATACTTTTAATCTTATTAATTGATCGTAGTTTTGACCCAAGTTGTACCCACCTCATGATTTTGCTCTATAAAACTTCCTTTGAGAAGTGGGCTCATTGGCAACCCACTTTCTGGTCCCCTCTTCTCTCTCAGGATCGATCCTCTCAATAAAGTTTTCTTACTCTTAACCTCTGTTATTCCTTAGAATTCATGCTTCTATTTGGGGGAACACAAATTTGGTGTATCTGACACCTAGCAAATTGGGAGTTACATTTAATTTCCCTATATCAATCTCTTTTATATTACATATTTTTTCACACTAAGAATATAAAAACCTAGGCTCTTTAGAAACATATAAGGATAAGAGTAAAACATTCCATAACTTTTAATCTGCTTTTCTTCATCTTACAAAGTTAGCTGTATATCAAAAAAACACACATTATAAATAGTATCATTATTAATTTTGATTACTAGTGAGAGTTAAATTTGTCTTTCTGCAATTTCCTTTCTTCCCTATTTTTCTAGTTATGTGTCATTTACACAGACTACAACGTCCTGAAGGATGCAGTTCAGTTCGTTTCTCTAATAGAGTAGATTTACTTCATTTTTGGTAAAGTTTCAAAAAATGTAATAGGTAGCTGCCTTTTAAATTTTTTTAAAAAATTCTGTCACTCTTCCCTTCTTTTCTGGACCTTCACTTCTGCACTTTGTTTTCCATATTTTACTCACACCCATGGATTTTTGATGAGTGAGAATCTGTCCTTCATGGAAACCAGGGCTAGTCACATTTAGCTCTAGGCTCTGTGAGGCTGAAATTGCTCCAGTGTTTTATATTGGTCCTCTTTTACTCAGGCTCCTTTGGGGAGCACAGAATCCTTACGAATTTACTTAACGTTACTTCTCAGCATGGCCTCTGCATTTTTCAGTGAATATCTGTGTATTAATTTTTGATAGTCTTGATATTAAGCCTATCAGATGACCTTGGGTTTTCTCTGTATTCTCTTGCAAAGATGCTAATACCATGCAAGTCTTCTACCTACTGATAATTTGGTACTATTTATATTTTGAGATTTTAGAAAACATTTTGTCAACCAGCTTTTGTTATAAATATAGACAATTTTATTTCAGTCTTAATATTTAGTTGCTCCATTAGTGTGTAGATATTTAGTAAATTCTAAAAACCATCTTATATTTCTAACTTCCACCATTCCACAGACCATATCTATAACCAAGTTTCATTATATTCATAAGATTTGACCTGGATATTTTTTGTTGCCTAGTTTTCCAGGATTTCATTATAAAATATTAAAATGTTTTTTTTTCTTTCTCTCTTCTTTTTTTCTGTAAATTATATTATGAACTGTTCCTCATATTTAATATTATACCTAAACATGCAATTTGAAGAAATTTCAAAACCACCATTTATCATTTAAGTTTTGTAACTGATTAATATTCTGTGGGTAGGTACTATTGTTTATTTTATGTCACCTCTATGTGAGCATTTGGTTTATTTATTGTGTTTTTTAATTAAAATCAGGGTGGGAAAGTAAAATTTACTTATATATTCATAATTCTATAATTATGGATATATAGGGTAAATTCTCAGAAATACAATTATTGAGCCTGAATAGAATATATAGTTATATTAATAGATATTATAATTATCTTTCATATGGCTTAATCATTTTTCACTGCCTACCAGCTGAACAAGGAAGTATATTTTTGTCCATTATGATGCTTACAGAATGAATTATAGACCTCTTAATTTTTCACAATTTATTTGGAAATAAATTGCATATCACTGGAATTTTATGGAATTATTATACATGAATTTGAACTTCTTTTAGCATCCTTAGAAGTCATTTATATTTCTCTTTTCTTTAAATTTATGATCTTATACTTTATTTTCTATTGGATCACACATTGTTATTCTCAATATGTGGAGGACTTTACATATTAACAAACTATATGTTCTTCCATATATTTCAAATATTTTTGCATTTGTTTCTAATGATATTTTGTCTGTTTTTGAATTTTTTCATATAGGAGCTTTTAATTGCTATTACATTTGTCAATCTTTCAAAATCTGAGTTTAAGAAATTATCAAAACAAGCTTTTCTTAATTTATAACAGAATTTCTTCATATTTATATAATTGCTTGACCTTGTTTTGTTTTTACTTCCTTATTTTTTATTTTATATAATATAAATGATATTTATCATTGTAACCTTTTGTAATCATAGAATCCAATGCAGACAATGTAACTAAAAGTGTACTTTGACTTATTGCAATTGTTTTATGTTTTATATGTTCTTTGCCCTATTAGTCTGTTTCCCAGTCTGTATATGTAATAATTAACTTTATAAAGTCTTATAGGGTAAATAAATGAAGCTGATGCTCCAATAATAAAAGGAGGTGGAGGGAAAAGGAGAAAAAGAATTGAAATTTATTATGTACATATACTAATTCCCTACGGTGGATGTAATCATAATGTACTGAAAATATGTACTAATAAATGTCAAAAAAATTTTAAAGAATGTTTTAGTTACTTTTCTCTTTGCTGACACAAAATACCCAAACCCAAAGTTAAAAGGAGAAAGGTATATTTAGCTCACAGTTTGTAGAGGCTTCAGTCCATAATCAGCTGGCTCCAAGGCAGGGTGGGACATGGCAGAGAGGCAACAGTTCATGGCAGACAGAAGGTAGCAAAGCAACAAAGGACCTTCACAGCATCTTTCTGCCCTTTTTATCCCATCCAGACTACTGGTATTAGTGTAGTACTAAACCAGTCACTCATATGTAGTGGTTTAGTAACACACACCCTTAATCCCAGCATCACATATTCCAGATTCAGCCACCTCTTGGTGGGGGGGCAGCCCCACCTCATCTGCATGAAGCTTTAGGGGGAATCTAAACACAAGCCTTAACAAAGAACTAAAAAAAAAAGAATTTGGTCAAATTAAATATATTCACAATGTTTTATAAACAACCCCAATGTCTCTGCCCAGAACATTTTCATAATTCCCAACAAAAGTTTTGGACAAATAAACCAATTACCCTGCCCTTTATTCTCTCTCTAGGCCTGGTACCCTCTGTCTGTCTTCTGTCTCTGTAAATCCCTTTATTCTAAGTTGCTTTAGTGGAGTCATTCATTTGTCCATCTGTGTCTGCTTATTCTACTAATCATAAGGGTTTCAGGGTCCAATTCATACTGCAGTGTATATTAAAATTTCATTTTTGCATCCAATTAATATTGTATTGTGTTTGTATGCTACATTATTTTAATCCATTTCTTAATTTATGGCCACTTCCGTTATTTCTACCTTTTGGCTATTATAGATAATGCTTCTATGAACATAGATTTTTACATGTTTCAGTCTGTTTGCAATCCTTTTGGGTATATACCAAGGGGTGGAATTGTTGGATCAGGCTCTACTTGTTACTGAACTGTTGAAATTTTACATTTTAAAAAATTTTACATTTTTTAAAATTTTACATTTTTTAGTTTAGGGAACTTGAGTGTTTAAGGTAATTTTCTCTTTCTTCCAGGTGATTTAACTTCTTAGTACTGTACACAGTTGTTCATAGTATACCTTTATAATATGTTTTATCTTAGTAAGGACAATAGTGATGAACCCACTATCATTTCTGAGGTTAATTATTTGTATCTTCTCTCTTTTTGTTTGCTATTCTAACTAAAGCTTTGTCAATTTTCTTTCTTCTACTAGGGAAGAGGAAAGAATAAAGAGGAGGGGAAAGAAAAGGAGAAGGGGTGCAATAAGGTGCAAAAATGATTCCTGTATGTTATATTCATGTACAAATTGACAAAATGAAAGCTGTTAATCTGTAGAACTACTATGCACTAATAAAAAAGAAGAAAATCAACTTTTAATTTCATTGATGTCTCTACTTCTATTTTCTGTTTTGTTTATCTACCTGTAATTACTATTTCTTTCTTCATGCTAGGTTTGGGTTTAATTTGCTTTTCTTTTTCCTAGTTCTTTGAGGTACAATTAGTACTTTTAAAAGTTGTTAATTTCCATATTTTCATAAATTTTCCAATTTTCTTTCTCTTATTGACATTTAACTTCATCCCCTTTGGATCAGAAAAACTATATAAATATACCTTGTTTAAAAATCTATTAAGACTTGAAAATGGCCTAAAATATTCTTTTGGGGGGAATGTCTCATGTGCTTTTTGGGGCAAATGTCTCAGTATGTATTCTGCCACTGTTAGGGAGGAATGATATATATCAGAGAGGTCTTACTGGTTTCTGACTTTGTGACTTTTTGTCTAGTTGTTCTATCCATTCTGGAAAGTGGGAATTAAAATCAGCAACTATTTTTACAGAATTGGCTGTTTAATTTTTTCATTTCTGTCAATTTTTATATGAAGGTCTATTTCAGATGATTATACATAATTTTTATCTCTTTTGATGTAAGGAACTTTATATTAATAATAATGTCTTGGCCAGGGATTTAGCTCAGTGGTTCCTCCACCTGCCTCACAAGTGCAAGGACCTGAGTTTGATCCTTGACACCAAAAAAAAAAAAGTCTTTACACTTGTACCTTTTTATTTAAAGTCAATTTTGTCTAAAAGTATACTCACCCCAATTTTCTTTAGGTTATGATTGTGTATACAGTCAGAATTTTATATTCATGGATTCTGCAGCTGCAAATTGAAAATATTGGAAGAAATGCTTCTTACTGTACATCTACTCCCTGTTTTCTTGTCATTATTCCCTAAATAATATAGTACACCAAATATTTACATAACAATTACATTATAATAGGTATTACAAATAATCTAGAGAATATTTAAAGTATATAAAAGATACTATACTATTTTATAATTGACTAGGGAATCCATGAATTTTGGTGTCTGCAGGAGTTCTGAAACCAATTTTATTCATGATATTAGGTACATGATCAGTTATTTTTCTACTGTTGGTGTTAAATTCCCTGTTTCTGAATTTCACCTGTTCAATTTGGATGTATCATGGTGTCTTTGAGTTATTACTAGTTAAGTTCATTTGGTTTCTCCATGAGTAGATTAATATATTTCATCATTATGGGACATTTTCAGCCATTATTTTTCCAATATGCTGTCTGCCTCTTTATTGCTCTTTTGTTTTATTCCTTCCAGGACAACAATTATCAATATTATTGCTAAGGTGGATGATGTCCCACAATTTGAATGAAATTTTGTTCATTTTATAACTTATTTCTTCTTTAAAATTTTAACTCATATTATTTCAACTGACTTACCTTCAAGTTCACTGATTCTTTCAGCCAATTAGATTTTGCTTTCTAATTCCTCTATTGATTTTTTAAATTTCAGTTATAATTTTCACTCTAAGATTTCTAATTATTAAAAATAATTTTTATTATTTATTCTCTATTTGGCAAAGCACTGTTAATATACAATGATTTACTTCTTTATTAATGGTTCACATTAGTCCTTTGGTCATATTTTAAAAACATGCCTTAATGCCTTTGTCTTACAAATCTAACATCCATGGTTTCTCAGAGAAGTTTCTATCGACTGATTTTATCCTTTGTATGGGGCCTAAAGTTTTGTTTCTTTTCATGCCCCAAACATTTTTGTGAAAAACTAGACATTTTAAAAAATGTAATGTGGCACTTGTGGAAATCATATCCTTCTCATTTTCCAGGGGTTTTTGTTTTTACCTTTAATACGGTCATTGCTGTTTGTTTAGTGGCATGTCAACAATACTTCTACAAAATATGTGTCTTTATGATTTGGGACCACTCAAGTCACTGCTCTGTTAGCTTAGTGACCCCCTAATAACTGGACAGATTCCCTTAAATACCTAGAACCAATAAGTCCCTGGTTTTTGCAGAGAGTCTCTATAAGTGTGTTTGATTTGCCTTCATTACTCAAGGGAGGCAATTAATGATTCTGCCTTCATCACTACTTCCTGTTGTGTGAAGCTTTAAAGTCAACCAGAGATTAAAATCTAACACCATTTTAGTTACTTTTCTCATTGCTGAAACAAAATACTCAACACTCACAAGTTAAGGGAGCAAAGGTTTATTTAACTCACAGTTTGTAGAGGTTTCAGTCCATAATTGGCTGGCTCCAAGGCAGGATGGCATGGCGGATAGGAATTGCAGAGGAGAAATAGTTCATGGCAAGAAGAAGGCAGCAAAGCAAGCAAGAGATGACCACCGCTCTTTCTATTTCTTATATCTTATCCAGGCTACTTAGGGTGGGCAGCACTCATACCCTTAATCCTGGCATCTTTGATCCTAGCATTTCATTATGAACTTGATCCCAGCATCACACACTCTAAATCCAGCCACCTCAGAAAAAGGCCCCACCTATGACTTCATGAGGCTTCAGGGGGACATCTAGAAAGAAGCCACAATCAGTGCCTTCTTGGATCTTTCCAAGACATTTGCATAACTCTTCACAAGCACATGCCTTTGTAGATTCCATGAACTATATCAGCATTTTCAAAGACATGGGGACAATTCATTTTCTAACATTTCCATTTATTTATTTGATTAGCTTATTTTTCACCCCAACTTCATGGCATCTCTGATTTTAAACAATAATGTGGATTTTTTTTCATCAAAACCTCTGGGGAAAAGGCTTTTTGCACTGAGTTGTGATTTAGGTTTTCAAAAAATATAAATATTGTGTGTTGGATTCCTCTGAGGTCAAATGACAATCACTTGAAAATAGGCTTTTGAGGAGGACATTTGTCACTGCTTTCTCATCTTTCATAGCTTCCATACTGCCAATTTTGGCTATCAGTGAGGAGCTGATGATTCTTTATGGTAATGTACAGAGCTGGGTAAGATGGGGTGGCAACAAACCAAGAGAAACTGACATAAAGCTTGCAGCTCTTTCAAAACTGTACAATTTTTCTTGAATAAACTTACGTTAGACTATTACAAGCCTTTGGTTAATCTCTAGAGTACTGTACTGAGAAGGTGGATTTAGAGGAATGTAGTCAGTGTTCACACTGCTTTTTTTCCCAGAAGGGTGGCTTTTTGAAAGTCTTTACTCTGCTATTTCTGCTTACATCACTATATGATTAATTTTTAAACATTGACTTTGAGACTGTTTTCTTGGCATGGTTCTCTCACTTTGAATAGATATGCTAAAAAATTATGTCACTTCCCTTATTAGAAGTGGTATACCTTTATTTTTTGAAAAAAAACTTTTAAAAATTCTTTTCTAGACTCATTTCTGATGTTTCAGAAGATCTCTTACTGTGGAACATATCTTAAAAGTGACCAAAGCTAAGTGAGATGGAAAAAAGATTACATTCATAGACTAGGAATAAAATTGATCAAACATTTTCTCAGACTTAATATTTATCTGTATTTCAGATTTCTGCAAATCAGAGTTGTAATGTCGTCATTTTGTTGATGGCTTAAAACTACATCATTTTTTTTTCTCTAAGTGAGGAAATATTTATAGTGACCATGTTTACACTAAATCCTCAAACTGGGAAAAAATGACCATTATTAGATTCAGGATAGATTAATTGTGGCTTTTTCATGAAATGACACAGTAACAGTACAAAGAAATGAAGTAGTGCTAAATCCAAAAATATAGGTGAATATTAAATACATCAAGCTACACAAAAGTAATCAGGAAAATATGAATCAAACTATATGATTTTATTTCTGTTAAATGCTGCAATAGGTAAATCTACAAATAAATCAAAGAAAGCAGATTACTACTAGCCTAAAGGTAGATGTCAGACATACTAATTGCAATAGATCTCTTATTATAGACAGCTCTTTGAGAAAATTTTCAAGCTTTTAATTGGCTTTCAGCTCAGCATTTGCAGGCACATCCAAGGATTTAGCATAGAGATGGTAAAACAGGTTTAGAAGCTTGTCTTTTACAGGGATAGTTGTTACTATAATTTGGAAATGATAATGTGCTTCTCTTTGCAATCCTGAGAATTTTTTTTTATTTCACTGCTGGAAGCTCCTGAACACCTAGAAAATGAATACTTATACATAAAAGCACAAAAGATTAGATGCACTTGCTCTCTCTCTTGAATAATGGAAAGAGATGTCAAGAGGCACTCTCCATGACCTGTAACAGCCTCAGAAGGTATTTCTTAAAGAAAAGGTAACATATCCCATCCCTGGGTTAGATAGAACTCAGAAATTTTGCTTGTCCAGGAAGACACAACATAAGGATTTGGCCCCATCCAGTGTCTTGAGCAAGGGTATTTCATGTGACCAGTGGGACCAGCAGGAAGGACTCTTATCCTGAGATACAGTGGAGAGAATCAGTCTCAGGTCATGGCAGGGAAAGCTGGTTCCAAAACATGCATTTATGTAGATTCTAAACACTATAGCCTGAAAGAATTTCTGCAATCTGCCCTTCTGATCTTTTTCTCTCTAGAAAAGTTAGGAATTAATTGTTCAGGTCTTGATCATTAGCTTAATTTTCTGTTTGGCAATGCTTCCGTTACAAAACAGGGTTGCCATACTGGGAGTTAATTGTAGTTTTTACATTTAAAGACAGGTGATTTAGAGTTGGGAATATTAATTTGTTTATTTATTTTTTGAGGATCTCTCTATATAGTCCAGGCTGGTCTCAAACTTACTATGTAGCCCAAGCTGGCCTTGAACTCACAACCATCTTCCTGTCTCAGCCTCCTGAGTGCTGGGATTACAGGCATGTTGAAATATGCCTAGTGGGGATGTTGGTTTACAACAATGAAAGAGCAATTCAGAAAGAAGTAGGTGAATGTGCTGCTGGCCAGGGTGGATATTCCACTCACACACCAGTTAGTGACCAGCTGCTCTAACCCAGAGAACTCCAGGGGTGCCCTGCGGGCATCAAAGACACAAGAGGGACTGGAAAGGGACACTTTCTCTCTGCTTGCTATTTTTCAAGAAGGTAAATTCAATGTCAAATTCCTTTACTTTTTTGGAGTGTATCCTTAAGCACTGGGACTCATTCAGTCCCAAATTATAAGGAAGCATTGCTGAGTCTTTTTCTGCTTACAAACAGGGCCTAGGAATCGCCTGGAAGTAAAGTAAATCCCAGACTTTACCTATTGACTATGATGCTATTTTGCAATTGGATTTTTTCTGTAACAGAAAGTGGTCAGAGGTACCCTATGTTCAAACTTTTTTTTTTTTTTTTTTTGTGCCATACAGACCTATGTTCCCTGTATGAATGTGGGCTGCTCTGGTCCTTAAGTGTGGGCTCTAGTTCTTAAGCCTCTGTCTGACATATCTGCCTTCAACCAATGTGAAGGCCCTCTCCCCTGTCCTTCATACCCTGAGGCCAAGATTTCTAACTTGTCTCTAATTAAAGTCCCTACTTGGCTATATCCACCCTTTCCTGATTTTATTAAAGCTCCTCAAGGGCAATATCCCTTGAAGGAGGTGAGTGGAGAATCCAGCCCTACCCATGCCCATATATCCTTTGCTCTCAGTGATCTCTAAGACAAAACCTGGCTTGAGGTCTTTAGGGGACTTACCCAGACTTTTGAGCTAGACTGAAAAGATCTGATGTTGTTCTTAAATCAAACACTGACCTCTGGTGAGAAAATAGTTACATTACAGGGTGTTATTTATTGTAAAAGACCAGAAGGGAGGCAAAATGGGAAACTGCCAGTTACTACTGGGGACCAGACAGTCCCTACACAAGATTCCTACTGGTCTACCAACCAGACAGGAGATTAGGACATGAAGCATTTCTAAGCTTGTATCCTTAAAGGCTTAAGAAGGATGATAACTAAACTCCTCAATTATTCCAAACCATCAACTATTAATCACAGGAAAAATGAGAAACCTTTTTCCTTCTTAGATTGTTTACTAGAGGTATTGGTCAAGTGTATGTCTGTCCTCTGATGAAATAAAAGGACAGATTATTCTTAAAAGCAAAGTTTTGCCCAGTTGGCCTCAGACTTCAGGAGAAAGCTGCAGAAGATGGTTTTCACTCTGGACAGCTTACTTAACACTCTAGTGAGAGTTACCACCGTGGTCTTTTATATTCCAGACTGGAAGGAGGCCAAGGGGAATAAAAATAAAGAAACAAATAGGAATGGGCTGCCTTGTGTGCCGCTTTAAAAAGAAAATAACCTCTAGGTCTGATTCCTCACACTCCAAGGACGGCTCACCACTAAACCCACTTGCTATGGTGTGTGGAAGACCAGGTCATTTTTACCTTTGCTGCTGCTGCTGCTGCTGCTCCTCCTCCTCCCCCTCCCCCTCCCCC
>NW_004624730.1:29286557-29332727 GCF_000247695.1 Heterocephalus glaber
TCCTCCCCCTCCCCCTCCTCCTCCTCCTCCTGACTGCCCTCTTCAAAGAGGAGCCCTGGGTAGTCAGGACTATAAAGGGAAATGATATCAGCCTGTTGCTGCACGTTAGAGCTACCGATTTAGTTTTTCTTTCCAACCCTTGCCTTTCTTCCAGCCATCATACCTCAGTGAGAGGTATTTCTTACAATTCTTAGGCTGTAACTGGGATGACTTTCTCTTCTCTCATTCCTTTTTAGTCATACTCAAATGTAGAGTTCCCCTTTTGGAAAGAGATATCTTATCTTGTTTAAATGATTTAAATATAATTGGATTTTTTCTAAGAATTCTACTAAGGCTCTCTATATGCTCTAATAATGCCCCTATTAATTAAAAGTAAGACTTATCATCAGAGCCAACAATCATAGATATCAAGACAACTGCTATCAGGTATAGGATAATTATACATGGTTGACTCTCAGTGTAGAATGCCTTAGTTTAAAAAAGCCTCCTTATGTTGGAAATTAAAAAAAAAATGTTCCTACTATCATTGACCTGATTCTATTGAATACTTGGAGTGGAGGCCCCCTGTTTAATGCATACACATCACAATTCTACAAGCCAAACAGTGGTTTACAACAGACTGATTTAATCACCCTGGGATTAGATGCGGAGTCCCCAGTGATACTTATTAGTCCTTTGGAACCAGTGTATGGCCTTGGCTACCCCCTGGGTAGATTGGAAGATGCACACTGAGATTTGCATGGCTACAAGGCAGAGGGTCAAAAATAATGATCAACTCACCAAATTACCCCAGCCACAAGTGTTCTAAGGGTTTGTTTCACTGGTACAATTATTTGGCTGCTATCTTTGTCCCTTCCTCAGGATTTAAAGATATCATGTACCACATTAAGGCCTTGATAACTATACTCAATGGGCCTTACATGACATCGTAACTTGGATCTTTCTTTTAAATGAAGAAGTCCAGTTAATAAAACAAGCTATCCTCCAAAATCAGATAGACTTAAACATCTTAACAGCAGTACAAGGAAGAACCTATGTAATTATAAAGCTGAATATTGTGTGTACATTTCTGATCCTTCTACTAATATCTCAATGGAAAATCAAGGTATTTGCAACAGGGTACTTCTGTCAGATCCCAAGCTCACTGAACCTTCTCCTTACCCTCTGTTGGAGGCCATCACTGGATCTTCCTAGTAGAAACATTGGTTGACCATATTAATAGTCTTATTGATCTTATTATTTGCTCCATGCATATTTGGGCCATGTTTATTTGGGTTTGTGTCATCCAGATTTAAGCTATACACTTATCCAAGATGTGGGCACCTGACATCTATCACAGGCATCTGGATAGACCCTCTGAGGAATATCTCTGACTGATGACCATGACTATGATTCCGACCACCTAAAAATAGCCACAGAAGACTTCATCCATTGTTTTCTATCAGCAATTAGGGATACTTCTTCAGAGGGGAGAATATTATAGAGAGCTAAGTTAGACAGGAATTAGTAGACAGTCAGAGAGAGATCAGACCCTCAAGGGAGTCAATGAAAAAAATCAGACACGTCAAAATTGTGATGATATATATATTTAAAGACAGCTGGGCCTCAAAATGAAGATGTGATGGCCAGGCCTGCAGACTTCCCTAGAGATAAACAGTAGTTGAGATTATACTGTAACAGGTACCACCTGGTCCAGTGAGCTTAGATAATGCATCAAATACATAGGAAGGTGTCCAGAACACACTGTCCCATACTCTCATTCATTTCCAAGAATGCCTTTGTATTTTCTACATTAAAAGTTATAGATGAGCTAAAGTTAATGATGCTTTCCAATATACCCTTGCTGTATGGTTCTCTATTGCATCAATATTAGCTACGAAACTGTACTTGTAATCTTATAGGCTGATTGCAGTTTGACTCTTAGCTACCCAATTTTGTATTCTGCTGAATTTTATCTTGGACATTGTTAGACAAAAAAGAGTTAGCAGCAACCCACTTTTGAGGGCCCTCCTGTCTCAAGAACTTTCTTTCCATAAATCTTTCCTTCCCTTAACTTCTTCTGTCCTTGAGTCCATTCTTCAGTATCAGGAGATGCAAACTTGACACATTTGCCATCTAACAGGTTGGGAGTTATTACCCTGTGCCAATCAAATAAATCTATACACTATAAGAAGGGCTAAAAAAATATTAATCAACTCTGTTAGCAGTTACAAAAAGCATCATAGAAGAATTTGAGCTAAAAATTGCATGCATAAAGAAGAGTTTGAGAAGGAAATGAAATAAGAGAGAAATTGTGGAGACTCATTCTAGGAAGAAAGATATGCCAAAAAATGGAAAAGTTTGTAAAGATATTCTTTATTTAACAATCTACCTATTTAATGACAGTTCAGACTTATGACCAAGGCATGCTATTCAGTCTTTCAAACTGCCATTCAAACTTAAAACTGCTTGTTTTTGTACAGTTCTGTACATCTTGTTTATAGAGTTTCAATGTCCTTTTTGAACAGTATGCCTTATTTATACAGTACTGTAATTTTTGCTGAATGTACCATACAGTACAGTACTATAGTTTTATGTTGTTACACATTACAGTACTGCATGTAAGTTATGCAAATAAAAGAAAAAGTCATCAAGTTTGAGTTTCATTTGACCATTTCTTTGTTCTGAATACTGTAATGTACATTCTATATATAACTACTCATTTAGCCACTTTATTTAATGATGTAACCACATGAACATAACTTGGTCATTAAGTAAGGAATTTCTGTATAGTTTGTTATTACAGCATCATTTCCAGAAGCTGAAGTCAGCGTAGATTATAGAATAAGAACGGGGACACTGTGAAGATGATTGGAAATATACAATGTTCCATGAAGAAATTTGGATTTTATCTCAGAAGAAGTAGAGAATATATTACTTGCCATAAAGGAGTTTGAGATAGACCTGGATAGGATTGGAGTAGGATAAAAAAAATGAAAGATAGGTAAAAAGGAGACAAAGAAATCATAAGTAAAAAATTGTACTTTAAGAAACAGCAACCTCGAGGAACCAGTCCAAGTTATCCAAGGTGACACATATCAGGGTTCCGTGGTTAAAACCCATCACACTTATATGTCCATTGAAAGGATAAAAGTCCATATATTGGCTTAATTGGAAAAGTAAGGAACTAAGAGCCTGATCCCAAGTTAAAGGAGCAGTTTGAATGAACCCAAAGAATAGGATCAGATTACCTACTTTAAAAAATGCTCATTCCTTTACTATGGGCAAATACCATTGTGGTGGTGGGGGTGGTCCAAGGCTTTCCACCCCTTCAAGAGAAGTATAAATATCCCCAGTTCCAAACTATGATTCATCTCATATCTCTGAGTGTCCACATTTCACTCTTGAGTGTTTTCTAAATCTCTGTCTAATAAACCCTTCACAAGCCTCTTACTGACCTGTTCTGAAAATTCATTTCCAGAATGGGAGTCAGTGAACCTACTGTAAAAGGGTAGGATAGATTCCTTATTTCAGCTTCAGGTACTCTCAGACCCAGCCCAGTGACACAAGTGAGGTATGAGAAGAGACATGTGAGACTCTACAGCCATTTTTTTTTTTTTTTTTTACTGATTACAGTGTGAAATGAAAACTTATGGAAAAACTAAAATAAACACATTTTGTCCTGAACTGTTTGTATGATATTTTATAACCTCAGAAACCAAAAGTCAAATATTGTCCCCCTCTCTTCATTAATCTCATTTGTGTATACGTATTTGTGTGGTACTGTGAAAGCAGAGGCTCTGTTATTCTGATTTTTATTCTCCTCTTTCTCTTTGTCATCTCTGACCAGTCCTAATCTGAGTTTCTACCTGCAGCAGCTGCTGGTGGATTTGCGAGTTCCCTCCTCATACCATTAAGCATTAATGAACTAACTGGGCCATCTATTCATGTTTAATAAATACCTTTATATGAAAAACACTGAACATTAGTCTGGGATAGCGTTAATAGGAATTAGAGTTATAACAATGTTTCTACTCAAGAAGAAAGTAAGTTCACCAGGCCTCTTCATTTTAAAAAATTCTATTCAGGCTTTCAGTGGATGGAATGATGCTCACCCACACCAGTGAGTAATCTCCTTTAACCGGTCTACCAATTCAAATGCTAATTTCCTCTGGAAACACCCTGACAGGCACACACAAAATTGCTTTACAAGCTACCAGGCATCCCCTTAGTCCAGCGAAGGGGAACCACAAAATTAACCATTGCCTTCTATACTCCTTTAAAACACAGAATGTTTCCTGAGATACTTGGACTGAGGTTCCTAGTGCCTTAGCCAATAAAAAAGTTCTAGCTTCATGAATGATGTAACTTGGACCAAGCTCCACAGCTTTTTTTTTCTTTTATATTTTGTATACCAAAAGCAGGGATTTTTAGCTTAGTTACTAGTCTGTGCTAATGGCATTAGTTTGGATTCTGACTAAATATTAGCTATTTAATCTATTAATTAAAACATCTTACAAAATGTAACTAATCTATCACAGAATTTTACATCATAACTCCTTCTTTGGACTATTTTACTTGGGGTATGATTTAGGTTTCAATAATAAAATTATCTTTGTTGCTGATGGACAGCATTGCAGGATGAAGAAACACCATACATGGAAAATTTTAATTACATGAAAAGAATAAGTGAATAACCTGAGGAATTACAACATATGCCTCAGAGTCTATGTAGTTGCAAAACAAGTTACTATTGATGTTGTAATATGTGAATTGAAAGTTAAGTTTCATGTTGTTAGGACAACTATATCACTTGAGAAGTTTCCCAGTCTACATTTGTTTTATTGCTTGTATTTCAATATTTATGGAAAAATTTTAATCTCAGCACTGTGAAGAGACTGAAAAAGGATATTATGGGTTTCAAAACTCTCTGTTTGGGGATGTTGTGTGTATTCTTTTTATCTCATATTTATACACCCATACCTGACAATATTGAAGAAAGCTGGAAAGTAATGGCCTTGGATGCAATTGCTAAAACTTTCACATTTATGGTAAGATGAATATTTCTTTCTCAGATATTGTGATGTTATGTTGATTAAAAATCAGTGCCCATGAGCTGTTAAAATTAATGGCATGAAAGTTATCATCTCATGAGAAACATAACTTTTTTTCAGGATAATACAACCAAATGACATTAAGTATGTAATACTTGTTGCATTTGTTAAAACAAGGTGAAATAGGTTTCTTTTTTCCAGTTTATGATGAAGTCTTTCTTTACTGTGATATATATAAAAGAAATTGTGTTTTCAAAGGGAAATGTTTTGAGGTTTATCTGTTAATTTGACTTTCACTTGTATATTCAGGGGCACAGAGTCTCATACTTACGGTATAGAGACATACAGTGTTAATGTTTGTACCTCTTTGATATCTTGGTATCCCTACTGCTTCAATTTTCCATCTTTAATTCTAAATTGATGGATTTCAGAGATTGTCTGACTTCGATATGCAGAATAAATTGAGTTCACATAAAAAGTAACACCTTTGTAGTTAGAAATTAACATTTTTGATCTCTTAAGATGTACAAAGCTTCATAACACATCTCTAATCATTCTCCACTATCTTTCAATAATTTTTTCAATTTATAGAAGAGGAAGAAATATTCAGAAAGGTATAGACAGATAGAAATTAACAACTCTAAAATTTTATCCTAAGACTGTTTTATTTTCAAAATGTGTACTTTGTCTGCACACCAGGAAGTTGACAGAAATGTTCCTTGCTAATAGAAACAATTAGTGGCTGAAAGTAGAAAACAACAGCAGCAGCAGATTGTCAGTAAAGAGAAAGCGATCCATGGAATACCGAGGAAGAGGCTTTCTCTCCCATGGTGCTCTGTACAGCAGGCTGCAGTTCTGGGAAACCCCATCTGGCTCTGGCTAGTGTCTTCTGAGTCTTTAAGTTTTCCCTCTAATCTCTTCTGGAAGTTACTTTCACCATAACTGTCTCTTTCTTTAATTCTTTGACTCCTTGGTATATAAATGGAAGAATGTGTTGATATTCAAGTGGCAGTTCCACAGATAAACTGCTATATAATCTCCCTTGATTATGTCGTACATTTTTAAAACTCAGAGCAACTGATACTGATGTATTAAGACACAACCTCTAAAATTCTACTTTTACTTTCTCACTTTCAAATTATTTTCACCACTGTCCATCTATAATAAAATCACATACTTTATGTATTTATTATGTATTAATTTTCCTTTATTTTTAAATAAAAAGTACACATGCAATTAACTTAAATTTTGTTCCAGCAAATTGCAGAATCTTTTGCTGCTTTAGGAAAAACAATTTTACTCTTGTCAGGATTGAATTTTGTAACTCTTAGTTGTGATACCAACAGGAAAGTTGATATTTTAACATATGAAGAAAAAGTAAATCTTAAAATTCCTGAAAAAGTGGCCTTGGAAAAGAAATGCAATATTATGCAGTCACATGTTGTAGAAGACTAATTTTGCAGGGAAAAATAAAGCATGACCAATCTTGGAAAATTTCCTTAATCACTAATTGTATGCTTTTTTTAATTTAATGATGAGGATATTACTTATAAATACCTTGCAAGATTGCTGTCTGTATGTCTGTATTAAAGATCATGTATATTAGAAGAATACAAAATAATCTCTAAACCAGTGGATTTTATATGTATCATACATCTCATATACATACATCTACTCAAAACCAGAAAAAGCTGACATATAAGAAACAAGACAATTTGCTAAAAAATCTAATTTTAAAAAGTCATTAAATGTAATTTTAATGTTAATGAAAAATTAAACTTACCAATTTCTCAAAAACTAACTTTAAAGGGCGGGGGGGTTTAACTCAGTGTTGCCGCCACCTGCCTCGCAACCACAAGGTCCTGAGTTCAATTCCTGGTACCAAAAACAAAACAAACAAACAAATGAAAAACAGACTTTAAGGGCTATTCTACTAGATTATATTCAATTTTAAGAAAATATTTAAAAATTGTTAGTGATAAACTTAAAAATAATGATAAGATGAGATTTATTAAATACTTAGTATGTGCCAGATATTCTTGTATGCACATTGAGAATACTTATTCATTTAAATCCTACTATAGCCCTTTAAGATAATTATTATTATTGTTATTGTCATGATTGTAGATATAAGGAAAAGAGTAATTTCCTCAATGTCCCACAACTAGCAATGACTGACATAAGACACTGATTTAGAAAAATGGATACAAACCTGAATCTTGTACTTTCTCTTTTTTTAATTCATTAAGTTTATTGGTACATTTTAGGTATACAGTATGATGACATTCATCATTGGGAACTTGTACCTTTACATGATATATCTTGGTTCTTATTTTTTCCCCCATTCCCCTACCTTCCCTTCAACCCCTCCACCCCTGCCTATTTACAAAGAGTTTGCTTCCATTTTTTCCCTTTCTCATATTTTTTTCCTTTCCCTTCTTTCCTTCCCCCTACCCCTCCCATTTCCCCTTCCCCTTCCCCTTTGGACCTTTTCATCCTATTTTACATTATCCATTATCCATTTTGATCCTCATTTACACTTTCAGTTTTTCACACCAGAGACACTATTCAGTATTTATATGTGTGTCCTATTTAATTCATTTAAGAGTATGGTCTCAATGTTCATCCCTTTAGCTATAAATATCTCTAGTTTCTCATTCTTTATGGCTGAGTAGTACTCCATGTTATAGAGAAAACAACATCTTCTTTATCCAGTCACCAGTTGATGGGCAATTGGGCTGTGGTTGCAACAAAATTTCTGAGTGCTTCTGTATCATTAAAGCATAGAGAACAGATTTTTTGAAACACTTTGTAAATGCACTAAATTCTTTAGAAGCATTGCATTAGTGTTACTATATTGTTGATGGTGTATCTTTTAAGGATTTTCCTTTGAGCAAACTCTCCAGTGATTTGCTATAATGGTCTTAGAGAAGCTGGTCAGAAAAACTAAGGAGAGCTTTTGTCAGTGACATCAAATTTGAGATTTAAGGGAATGGGGGAAAGAGTTCTAATCTATTAGAGTAGAAAAACAGGAAATTTAGATCATTGATAGTGTGGTCATAAGAATATTTTAAAATTTGGATTAAATAAAATCATTAAAAAGGAAAATATGACAACATGCTAATAGAAAATAGAGGAGGTGTAAGACATAGAAAATGTTCTGATAAGAATTTATACTTAAATAATTATAACATGAATAAAATAATTGCCAGTAAAGATGGTTTTTTGAGTTAGAAAACTTTTAGTCTAAGATACTGAATACTAGAGCCTTTCAAATACAGTAAGGTCATTCAATAAGATCTTCACAGTATTGAAACATTAGTTTCTTTTTGTTCATACTGTTTGTGCTTTCTCTCTTTTGTACTTTCTCTTTATATGTATTTGATGTTATTTAAAGATCTTAATATTAAATTTTGTTTTGCTCTTACAGGGTATTTGTTTTGAAAATATAGGCATTATGAGATATGAAGAATTTATTTCTATCATATTCATGATGGATTATACCAAACCGCTTCCTGATGAATATATCACAGTGATTGATACAGCCTTTCTTGACATCCCAGTACGTTTGTATTTGCCAAGACGAAAGTCAGAAACCCTAAGACGAGCTATAATCTATATGCATGGTGGTGCTTTTTGCTTTGGAAGTTGCAGTAAGTTCATCATCTAAAGAAGAATTACTAGGTGTACATTTTTATATATGATCTATTTTATATAAGCATTTACTCATATGCATAATTATTTAGAAATTCATAAATATAGCTATAGATATTAGATATCTAATAGAGAAAGAGACATAGACATGTTTGACAAATAGAATGAATATTTTTGAATTTAGATCTTGTTTTGCTTATTTTGGTAAGCATTTTAAGGTTTCACATTGAATGAATATATATCAAACAAAACTAGGGCATGAACAACTCATTTTCTAAAATGTTTCCCTTTGGTATAAGAATATATCTAAGAGCAGAGACTTTGAAGTGGTGAAGAGCTTTTAAATGGCAAATCAGAATCATGTGCTTTTGCCTTTTATAGGATCATGTTTGTAGGTAATAATAAGAAAAATACAAGGAGTATTAAAAGTTGGAATGCAGGTTATTGTTTTGATTCTAAAAGAAAAATGCAAAACAGATTATGAAATAATAAACTTCCTATGAAATTTATGTGCCTACTTATTCCTGGTGATGATTCTAAGAGACACATACAAAGGATTAAAAATAAAAACATGAACAAATTTATATTTATGAAAACTTTAGAAAATTCTATCATAAAATGCTGTCAATATGAGATTTTTATATAAATAAAATAATATCTTTAAATAAATGAATGAAATTGAGGGAAGTACAATCAATTATGTATTTTTTTCACTCTGACTTTCTCTGTCTCATTTGATACTAAATAGTTTGAGAACTTTATAAAAATATATACAACATAGCAAGCTGGGTAACTAAATATTTGTAATGCATACTGAGCAAGAAGAAAACAAGCATGAGAAATTAATGGTGTACAAAAAGACTTTAACATAAAAAATGCTAAAATGTTTAGGATGCAATTTTAGCTTTTCAGTTTTCTTTTCTATAAACTAACATAGAAAAACATAATCAGGTACAATTTTTCTGGCAACTTGTTAAAAGGAAATTATTTAGGTGATTTATATAAAGATTAAATACTTTACTCTGTAGACTAGCACCTGGGAATATTTGAAGAGTACATAGCCTTCTCAACTAAAGAAAGGTTGTGTTTTGTTCTGTGTGTTTTTCTGACACATAGAGGAATTGAGTGTGTGTCTTTGCAGCTTTGGCTTAGGCAGCTGCATTGCAACCTTGATGAAAATTTAAGGTTGAGGATCAAACTTTATTCATGACCCTTGCTTGGATTGTTTGGTACAAATCTGCAAACCATTAGGACAGTATTGCTTTAGTATAGTTTGTGCTTTATCAACTAGTTAAAGTTCCCAGAGTAGAAAAGTTATCTAGCAATACAAGATAAATTGCCTAGCAAAGATAGAAGGCTGAGGGAAATAATATCCTTCCCATGCTTGTTTTATCCTCTTTACATTCTAAAAAATAAAAATATACCAAACTACATAATTTCTAAACTGAGATGAGAAATTCAGGTCTTTGATCTGGGAGAAAGACTTTCTGTGTTATGAGAAACAACTTAAAATTCATCCTCACAATGATCTATTGATTTTCTGATAATCCTTGCAAGTACAGGCTGAGAGAATGACATTAAGACAAATACTCAGAAAAGCAGTGCTAGGAGGAGGTGATATTATGTGTTACAGTAAGGGTAAAAACTGTCTTTGGGGATATGATTTAGAGGTGAATTTTATAATATACAAGGAAGCAGGTATTCTGTATATAAGCCATAGAATCTACATAAATTCTTTTTTCCCTTCAAAGATTTTGATAGAACCTGAAAAAGTGAATTCACACTGAGAAGGAAGGGTTGTTTACTCCTCCCAGGAAGGTATTAGACAGTGCTTTTAGGCACTCAAATTTCAATGGCTTAGTGTATGTTACTTAGCTACAGGTCTTGCTAAAAAGATTATTGGTCTTTATCTGTATATTTATATGCCTTTGTGTTTCTCATATAAGAGAAATGATAATAAAAAGCAAAATAGAAGAGGGAAAAATATGAAGTAGGGAGAAGTTCAAATACAATACTTTTCTAAATTATATATTTCATTGATTCAAAAATACTTTATGTGCTATTTTATTTCATTTATATTACTAGTTCATCTTAGATCATTAAGAAAGTTTTGTATTATTCTGTTTTGTAAGAATCTTTTTCTTTTATATTTTGTACTCTGAGTACTTTTGAAGATAATGACACACAGTGTATTAACTATTGTTATTTTATTATTTCATTATAAAATATTATTTTATGTTTTCATTAAAAGACTGGGCTCTGTCTACAGAATTGTTGGTTCAGTAACCTATTGGTAAGGTCTGAAAATTTTGTATTTCAAATTAGGCCCCAGTGGTTGCTGATTCTAGGGGTAAGAGTTCTGCACTACTCTAGATTCTTTCTGATAACCAGTATCCCTAATGAGGTTCAGAAATCTTGGAACATGTGTCTTATAAATTTTACCTCTCCTTCCTGTCGGTTACTATTAATCTGCATCAGCCCAGGCCACCTAGCTACTCCCAGTCTCCTAGATATCAAGCTTATTACTATTGCAGAGGAAATGGAAGACTTCAGGGATTTTATGTCCTCACATTTTTTCTTCCTTTTCGAAATGATTTCTCACTATGTTGCCCAGACTGGCCTCAAACTCACAGCAACGCTCCTCCTGCCTCAACCTTCCAAGTGCTGGCATCATCTCTTATCATTTTCTTTTCCTTCCTCAGACTTATTGCTATCCATCCACTCCAGTCTTTACCTATTTCCTTGGATTTCCACCTTAAATTAATTTCTCTTTATTTTCTACTCAATGGCATAACAATTGGCCACTCTTCCTTTAACTCACTGCTTCTGCCTTTGTTTTCTACAACAAAGTATCTTATAGAATTCCTTCTGCCATTTATTGTTTTTTCATCTCTCTCTCCCACATTTGAAAACAAAAAAACAGAACAACATATTTTCCTCATTCATAAATTTCCTAAGTATTCTTGTCCATCTTAATCACCTCCAAGTTTTCTGTTTTTGTCTCTACATATTTACTCTTCCACCTTCTTTTCTTTTCCAATGATCATTGGCTCCTGATATCCGGTTCTGGATCTATGTTTTTAACAGTCAACTAGATATTTACCTCTGGACAGAAGTAAATACCTGCAGACTGTTCTAATATTACAAAACACAATTCTATTTATGGTGTCTAAACAGTCTGAGAAACCAAATAAACCTCTGAATCAACATCTCAACCTTTTGAATTCTTTCAATAAATAGTAATTACTTACTACGTTTGATTGTTCCTTCAATCTTACATTCTACATCTTAATGTCTTGACTCATTTATATAATCTGGTACTTCAGGATGTTTCAGAGGTACTCCTTGTTGATATCTCTGCTCTAATTAATTCCTGTTCAACTTTATGTCATCTATATTTAATAATGGATCTTTCTAACATGAAGTTCTGCCTATATGAGTTTTTGTTCTAATTTCTTCAGTGACTCTCATCACTTAATGAAATAAATTAAATTTTTTAGCCTTCCCAACTCCTACATATAACTTTCCTGTCTGTTGTCAATGACCCCTCCCAGAATTTTGTTTCATTTACCCTGAATCATTTTCTGTTCTCTGAACACTTCATGAATTCTGATTTTTCTTTCAGAGTAAGCTTTTTCTAGCATGGCTTTCTACCTTACCTCAAGGAAACAGTCCACTTGGTTAGGGGAAATATTTTTTTTTTGTTTTGCACATTTGTGTGTGTGTGTGTGTGTGTGTGTGTGTGTATGTGTTCTCTGGCTCTACTTGCTGATGTTAGGAAATTTGAATTCTCTTTCTTTGCTTTCCTAGACTTTCTCTTGTTTTTCTTCTCTAAAATATTGCCGGGTATGGTAGTGCACACCTGTAATCCTAGCACTTAAGAGGCTGGGGCAGGAAGATTGCCATGAATTTGAGGCCAGCCTGGGCTACATAGTGAGTTCAAAGCCAGCCTGAACTACCTAGCAAGACCCTGTCTTAATTCCCTCCCAAATGACAAATTTGCTTTGACAACTAAGCAATAATAGGAACATGCTACCCTCCTAGATTTTTTTACATAATTCTTTGGCTCTTGTTTCTCCATATTTATCAAAAAACCTTGTTTCTACTTACAAAATGCAGTAGAAATTCTATAAATGGGAATTGAACAGAGAAAATTGTGACCATATAGATTATATCAGTAAATATAGTGTAGTTGAGGCAGTTTGAGATAAGAATGGGAAACAAAAAAAATAATTTGTCTTCAGTTGTAAGAGAAATATAAATGGATTGGGAGATGAGTAAAGTCACAGGCTTGAAATTTATTACTGAAGGGCTTTAAATGTAAAGATCAGGAAGTTCTTATATCTTGTGCATTTGAGTCTTCATTTATGCATTTCTTTTGCTTGCAAATTTTCAATTAAATCTTAATAAAAACTTTTTATACTCAAGAATGAGTGATTTACTATTCTGTTTTCCAAATTGTCATTCTCCCAATATTTAAGTCACTTTAATTTACAATTTTATTAGTTTAAGACCAGCCTTAGAAACATATGAAATTTGGAATTTGATCACAACCCTAAAATTCTCTGAATTTCTAGGATCTTGTAGGAAATTAAACTGTAGGCCAGATCACAGAATTTGCCAAGTTGCTGTGTCTAGAGCACTAGTAGATGGAATCTGTGGATACTTGGAGAAAGATGTGGAGTATGCATGTTTGAGGGAGGGGCAGGTATTAGGTCCCAGTCAAGGGGTGCATCCAAGTGTACCAAAACTCATGCACATCCAAGTCTGCACCCTGACTTGCCAGAAGCTCTTCAAGAGTCTAGTTGCTGTTCTTTAGTCTCTATTTTAATGCTAACATTAATAGATCATCTCAGAGTGACATATATTCGGAGAAAACAAGTTTTGAAGAGCCATGTTACTGAGTGGTATTATTTTAGAAAAGCAATACATAACTCTTATTTTCTTTTGAATAATTCTGCAGGGAATTCTGGCAAGTGAAAGTGAAAGCAATGCTATTATTTCTAGGGAAGATGTTGTTGATGTCTCTCTTGAATTAGAGACCCAGCAAGGAGCTAGCTGTCTTCACAGATCACACCTGTCCCCATGAAACTTGGTGATTGGAAGAGCTGAACAAAGTAAACTGTACCAGGCCATGAAGGGACCTAGGACGTGCCATTGTGTACAAACAGCATTGACAAGAGAAAATTAGCCTGGGTTGAGCCTAGATTTTCATCGCCACATTATCAATTGGCAAAATCATTTCATCCCTAGACAGAGATTGAAGAGACTGATATGAGCTCACTGTGTATTGTGGATCAGATCCCTCTATGTGGAAACAGGGACAGAAATAAAGCCTCCTATGTAACATTCACAAACTACATTTCTTTCTAGGCTCATAGTTATAATTGTTCTGTTGCTTTTTCATTACAGGAAGTTATTTTGACATTTCTTTCTTTCATTTCAGAGCAGACAGCATTTGACTTCCTGAACAGATGGACTGCAAATAAACTTGATGCTGTCGTTGTAGGAGTGGAGTAAGAGAATGATTTTCTTTGACTATTGCAATTTTTCCTTCAACATATAGAGGTTTGATTTGCAACTTAAGTCATCTTTGCCTTAAATATAATTTTGAAAAATTAATATAATTTGCTTGTTACTGTTGTACCATAGACTGCTCCTCAAAGAAGCAGAGTGTAGTACTATTTTCCTGTGATTATAGAAATCTGAGTTACAGACTAGAGTGAGCTTTTGGTGAAACATAGTTGTTCTAGACACGTTAAATTCAAGTTCTATAAAACCCCAGTTGAGTCCCACTTAATATAGCTGGACAAGAGAAAGTAAATTAATCACGTTTGTGGTATTGAGGCATTGGTTTTTATTTAAGCTGGTAAGAAAATTTTTAATTTCAAACCAACTCTAGTTTGGACTGATGTAGGTGATAAAGATGGAGACCAGTTGAAAATTGTAATCTATTCTCAGGAAAAATTTTAATCTAGTCTCAGGAAAAATCTTTCATTTTGCTGGGACACACCAGGAAATCATAGGACAGTTGAATATTTTTTTTACCCATATTGGTATAATCTGAATTTCTGACATCCAAAATTGGTTCTTAAACCTATCATCCTCAGCAAGAATTATTTTCTTATACATTTTCCCTATTTCATAGTAACAAAGACATAGAAATTTCTAATCCAATAATTCTTATAGGACTTAGTCACCTAGTTTTGTTTTGGCTAGAAAACTAAAAGTTTAGAGAGAAACTTAAAGAAAGATTTGATCATTGGAAGAAAGTGATTACTACCACAGCCATCATGCATACTTTCATTAGCCAGAAAAACTTCTCATGGGTATTTCTAAATTTTAATCTTAGAATATTATCCTTTTTACTTCTATAACTTTTGAGGTAATATTAATCATATCTTTTATTTTTGTACCAGGTATCGAACTCAGGGCCTTTTGCTTGCAAGGCAGGCATGGTGCCACTGAGCTAAATCCTCGGCCCCATAATGATATAATTTGTGCTTGTCTTACACATTTGAGCCATTCCTTACTGATATTCTGTTTTTATTGATCTGTATATGTGTGTGTGGGAATTCATTTGTACCCATTAAAACAATTGTGTGATAATTTGTCTTACAAATGAATTTATCAGAAATAAGAACACTCTCCGACATATTAATGTATTATTTATATTTTAAATTTTTACCTTAGAATCAACTTGTGGACATTATCTATAATAAAGTATACACATTGCCTGCTAGAAGAAATTTGATCAAAATAAACTTGAAAAGTATAGGTCGCTTGCCTAGAATATAATCTCAGATATGTTGTTGCCTTCAAAAAATCATGATTTTCTTAAAAAAGTTTTTAAAATGCTTGGATCATCAATTACATTGAGAGCATAAAATAATCTACAGAGTACCTCCAATCCATAATGCATTTGTGTTAAAAATTTTGTTTGTAATCCCAAGGGTGTTCACAACACTCCTCTGACTTCTCACATACAAGGCCATCTGTTTATTTTATATACGATATTAAAACATCTTTTCTCTTCAAAATTGTTATTAGTACTTGTTTGAGTACATAATGATTACACTCCTCCTGGGGGAGTTGGCATATGTACATAACATATTCTAATTCTTTTTTCATTTCTTTTCCATCTTCTCCCTTGCCTTTCTCTGCCTCTCTTGTTCTCTTTCGCTTTTGGAAAAGATCTCTCTATTTCCCACTATCTATCTTTTGTTTTGCTGTTTATTTATATTTTAGGTTTCTCATACGAGAAAATCCGTGGGGTGTTGAAGCTTGTGTGCCTCATTTATTTCACTTTATGGTATCACACTGATTTTCATTTTAATTGAGTTAGTAGAAAACTCAACCTTGGTTCTTTGAAGGTTGAAAGTCTGGTGTTAAACTGTATCTATTTGATATTTGAGAGTAATAGATACAACAATAAGTGCTTTATTGCTCTATTTTAAAGTTATAGACTAGCTCCTCAACATCACTTTCCTGCTCAGTTTGAAGATGGCATCACTGCAGTCAAGTTTTTTCTTCAGGATAAAATTCTTTCAAAATATGGAGTAGATCCCAGTCGAATCTGCATCTCAGGAGACAGTTCTGGCGGTGCTTTAGCAGCAGCAGTGACTCAACAGGTACATTGTATTTGTCTGTATGGTGGGAAGTAGAGGTTCAGACTCATTTTTTAAGAATCAAATATCCAGTACTTCTGGCATCATTTCTTGAAGAGATCATTCTTTCTTAATGAATTAAATGGTTCTCAATTCAATTGACATTAACATCACTATCTGTCTTCAGATTCCCCTGTTCCATCAGTCATCTCCATGTCAATACTATGATTATTTCAAACTTGTTCTTAAAATTGTTTCTAGTGTTCTGTATCTTTCCCATTAAAATATTAGGTTACCATGTCAATTTCTTAAAAGTATATTGATTAGGATTGCGCTGAATCAATAGCTGAATCAATTGACATCTTAATGATATTGAAATTTCCAATAAATGTATATACATCTTTTATTAGATTCTCTTCAACTTCTCAGAAATATTTTTGTATTTTCAGTGTAGAAATCATGAAATTGTTTTCTCAAATTTCTTCCTGTTATTTTGAAAAACATTTTACTCAAAATATTTTCCACATGTTTATTGACAGTATATAGAAATATAATAGATTTTTATATTAGCCTTCTATTCCTTTGTATTTTTTATCTTTGTACTTTCTAACTCCCTAAGATTTTTATATATAATCATATCTTCAATTGTAGAAACTCTTTTCATTCTTCCTTTCCTATCTGTATGCCTTTAAAAATTTTCCTTTATTAGTGCACTGGCTATGGACTCCAGGACAATATTAAATACAATGATCTTATTGTGAATCTTAGAAGGAAATTGTTCAGTATCTTATTAATGAACATGACATTAACTGAAAGTTTTTAATGGCTAACTTTTGTCCAATTGAAGAAGTTATTTTAGCCTTAGTTTGCTGATAGTTTTCGCATAAATACATATTGAATTTGACAAATATTTATACTGCGTCTATTAAATATTTATAGTGTATCTATTGTGGTGATCATATAATTTTTATAGTATTCTTTTAGTGTAGTAAATCATGTCAATTAAGTTTTAAATATTAAATTATTCTATCATTCTAGGCATGAGACTCAATCATGATGAATTAAGATTTTTACATATTGCTGGTTTTGTTTGGTACAATTTATTAAATATCAGATGTTTTTGAGGGATTGATCTTTATTTTTAAAAAATATCATGTTTTAGATTAAGGTTATGCTGCACACATTAAGTAGCTTGGAAAGCATTATGATCAACCTATAAGAAATTAATATACCCACTTAGCTAATATTGATCCAATGGGGAAGCAAGTCACACAGCAAGTGTACATTTAAAGAACAAAGAACTTTTTTAGGAAAGGATGAATACAAAAGTCTTGGTCACCCACCAGAGTGATTGATGTCTATCTAGACTTTCTTGGGCCAGGTGTTAACACTTATCTCTTGGGGAAGTATGTAGTCCTGGTCATTTTGTGTTTATCTTGAGGCCTGGCCTCTAACAGATGGATCTTTGGCCACAGTTATAATGTGTTTTCATCTTTTGTATTGACTCTGGGGAGGGCCTAGCCCTGTCTGCCTGCCTGTAATATTTCTACTTAACTTAGTTGTCTATATTAATAGGATTACTTCATCTATTTCTTTTTCAGATAGTTTGTTGCTGGTCTATAGAAATGCAACTGATTTTTGTATGCTGATTTTTTATTCTGCAACTTTACTAAAAACTTTTCTACTGGTTCTAACCCTTTTTTTGATGGAATATGACTTTTGTTATGTTGTAGTACATTCCTTTCGTACATAATTTGTTAAGAGTTTTTATCATGAAAATGTATTGATTTTTTTCAAATACTTGTTCTGCCCCTTTTTATCCCTCATCTTGGTCAGTGAGTTGTATCACATTTATAAATTTGAACATGTTAAAACATCCTCATTTTCCAGTGCTGAATTACACTTGCTTATGTTGTATGAACCTTTTAAATTGCTATTGAATTAGGCTTGTTAATATTTTTATTGTGAAATTTTTCATTTACATTCAAAAGCAAATTTGGCATTTAATTTTCTATTTTGATGGTGTCCTTATACGGATTTGGTAATATAATAATGCTAGACTTGCAAGATGAGTTTGGAAGTTTTCTTTTCATTATTTAAAAAGAAAACTTTGATAATGATTGGCTTTAAGTCTTGGCTTTGATAATGATTGGCTTTAACTCTCACAATATCTATTATACATTTTGGTCCTCATTTACACTTTCAGTTTCTCATGCTAGAGAACAATTCAGTATTTACAATGTGTCCTATTTATTTCAATAAGAGTATGGCCTCAAGCTGCATCCATTTATCTATAAATGTTTCTATCTTTTTATGGCTGAGTACTACTCCATTTTATATTTTAAAAAACTCACATCTTCTTTATCTAGTCACCAATTAATGAATATTTGGGCAGTTTCCAAGATTTAGCTATTACAAACTGTGCTGTGCTAAATATAGGTGCACATGTGTCACTGTGGTATAATGCTTTTAATTCTTTTGGGAAGATACCCAGAAAGGGAATAGCTATGTCAAATGAGACCTTTAATCCTAGTTTTTTTGAGGAAACTTCACACTGATTTCCACAGTGGTGGAACCAGTCTACACTTTCACCAACAGTGGGGAAGGGTTCCTTTTTTGTTGGGAGGCTTTTGATTATTTTTCATTCTGCTAATTCATTTTGGTCTGTTTAGATACACTGTTTTTTCATGAATCACTCTTGATGGGTTATATGTTCTTAGGAATGTATCCATTTCTAGATTTCCAAGTTTTTGGTATATAATTTTTCATAGTAGTTTTGTCATGGGCTGGATCTGATGGTCCCTGAGGCTGAAATAAGGAACTTAACCCATCCCTTTAAAATAAGTATGCAGGGGAATGGGGAAAAATTAAGAGCCAAGATACATCATGTATAGGTACAAGTTCCCAATGATAAATGTAAATGTATTGAATACCTAAAATGTGCCAATAAAAATATTTAAGCAAAAAAAAAAGTATGCAGTTTCTCTAACTCCCATCACAGAAAAATAATTTTCAGGATGCATCAGTAAAAGAGACATGAGAAGGGTTTATTAGATGTAGATATAAGACACCCTCAAGAGTGGAGTGTGAGTACTCAAAGAAATGAGGCACATTACAACCCAGAGTAGAGCACATTTAAAGGCTGTTTTCAACATAAGTGATCTCAGATGTGTATTCTCACTGTCTACCAGGTTACTGTGCAAGCCATCTATATGGGTTTGTGTGGAAATATGCATTTTAAGACATACTGTCTCCTGTGCAGCTGCTTTCTTGGCTAGAGGCAGAGCAACTTAAGGTGAAAAGGGTCTAGTGGCCAGGAATTTACAGGTTAATGTAAAAGGCCTTTAGTAATTTAACACTATTCTCTGTAAGGATGGAGGAAGAGGGTCTCACTCTAGGGTGGCCTCCAGAGACAGGAAAAGAGCTTGTCTTGAAACTGCAGTAATTCTTAGAAGTACAATTTTAAAATCTTGATTTCCTGGTCTCCTTTCTACCTAGTTTTATTTATTTTTTCCTACCTCAGTATCTTGTGATTCTTTGTATTTCTTTAGTACCAGACCACTCTTTTATTTCTGAATTTATTAATTTGAGGGTCTCTCTCCCTCTTAAAATTTTTCTCAACCTGATTTTTTTCAGAAAACCAACTTTTAAGTTTATTGCTCTTTTCTATTTACTAATGTTCACCTTAGTTTGTTCTTTACCTGTTTTATTAAAGTATAAAGTTAGAGAGATATTTCTTTTTTAAATGTAGGGACCTATTTCTATAAAAAATTCTTTTAGAACTTCTTTTGCTGCATCTCATAAGTTTTGGCATGTTGTATTGCTACTGTTGTTTAATTCAAGGTATTTTTGATATTGTTGTTTCATTTTGATTTCTTTTTTGACACACTGGTTAGGAGTGTGCTGTTTAATTTGTACATAATTGTAAACTGTATTATTTTCCTCCCATTATTAATTTTTAGTTTCATACATTGTGTTTGAAGTATATACTTATAACTTCAATCTTCAATCTGTTATTTATGGACTAATGTAATGATATGGGAAATAATACTGGAGATGAGATATGAAATATTATATCTTCCAATCTGTTAGCTTTCTGATGTGCAGAGCTCTTATTCTCTAAAAACCGAAGGTTGAATTCTAGGAACAATGAGGGTTAAGAGTAGGAAGATATTTATTGGTAGGACAGCTCCTGAGAGGCAGGAAGGGACCTGAGTAGGTAGCCCAGGGACTCCACTATACAGAAAGATTTTATGAAACAAAACCCACGTGTGTACAATGTGGGCCATAGCCATGATCAACTAATAACAAGTATAGTCACATAGGTAATAGTGGTCTGATTTGGAAACAAATCACAGAACAAGTGTGGATGGAAGGAACAAAGACTTCTCCTAGGAAGTGGTGGATCCAGAGGTCTCTGGTCACCCACCTTGGTGGCTGATGTCTATCTAAATTTCATGAGGTCCAGTGTTTGTCCTTTGAGGAAGTATACAGGTCTGGTCATCCTGTCTTTATCTTGAGGCCTGGTCTCCAGTAGATATGTCTCCAGCCACAGCTGTGATTCATTTCACTTCTGTCCTGATTCTCTTGAGGACCTAGTCTATCTGCCATAATATTTCTGCTTAACTCATCTGTCTATAATAATGTGATCTATTCTGGAAAATGTTCCTTGTGATATAGGGAAAATAAATGTAACTCTCAACCTGCTAAATGTCAGATATGCCTAGTTCATGTTCCCCAAAACTGAAGAATGATTTCTAAGGAACAATGGATGTTAAGGGTAGGAAGTATTTATTGAGAGGGAGAGACTTTAGTTCCTGAGAGAGACAGGAGGGTACCTTCTGGATTGTTACAGACTCCACTTCACAGAGGAAGTTTTGTAGAGCAAAATTGTTCCAGAAATCTCAGAAAGAAATACATGGAGACACAGAATTTGGGTAAAATAATAAAACTTCTACTTGCAAGCCAGTGGGACCACCACAAACTGGTCTGGTTAATATCCACGCTCCCCCTTGTTCAGTGTTTTCCTTTTTATATCCTTTTTAGCCATTATCTCATCCCTCGTGGTCTTTGATGTGTAAATACAATTCCAGTTCCTATTTACAAGTCACAGACACAAGATAGGCACATATACATTGTAAATTTACCCAGCCATTGCAACTTTGTTAGGTTAATGAAGTTACTGGCTAAAGAGTCAGATAACCTGTCACCTTAAACAACAAGAGTTAGGGAAAAAGTATATCTTAAAGGAACATATTACTTATTTTGCCTCTACGACTACCTTAATATTCAGTCTACTAAGTTATCTAAAACTTTTCCCTATCATTTCTCCCTTTGTTTACTTTGGGATAATTCTTCTATCCATTACAAGTTCTATCCAGTTTATCTACATTTCTTAACACTAGCATTTGGTAGTGTTGAGCTGCAGCAATGCGCTGCTGTATAAATTTTGAAATCCATTGGATGACACAAGGACCAAACATTAATATTAATATAATAACAAGAAGGGGACTCAGAAGAGGTCCTACCCAAGTTTTTCCATCCTGACCAAGTAAAATTAATCCCATAGGACAGCTCTCCTATACCAAATTCCTCATCAAGAGCCTTGATCCAATCTTTCAGTTTGTCTAGTGATTCTTGTACTACACCAGATTTATTAGCATAATAACAACACTCTTCACCAAGAAATAAGCAAGTCCCTCCTTTCTGGGCTGTGAGCAAATCAAGAGCACACCTATTCTGTAATACGACATTGGCCAGTGAATCTAGTTGGGTTTCTAAAGCCTGAAGTGTGTCTCAAATTTCCTCAAGATCTTTTCTAATTTCTTGTCCTAATGAAATATATTACTCCTTATAGCCAAATAGGATCCCATGGAGCTGGCATATACATAGATATAGGATTACATTAACCTTGTTTACAATTGTTACAATTACCAGTGGCTTGTCCAACAAGGGAATCGTTGATCCAAACTTGTGTTTTCTCTTTGCAATATAACTTCTCATTAGAATAGCCCCCACAGTCAGAAGTTACCCTAGGTCCCCCATAAGGTTCTTTTGGGCAGGCATCAAAGAATATTGTAAATGGATAGCCTTCCAGTTCCCTTTTTACCATTTTAAAAGTCACATATTATTCATCAAACTTTTCATTACTAGGCCTAAACACCCGCAGTTCACAGACAAAGAAACTTAAAGCAGTGGTGATATGGCACAATACAATAATCCATGTCGTCCTTGTTGGCGCTTCCATTCTTCAGCTGTGCGTTGACTCACCAGACTCCAGAGTGGTGAGAGCATGGCTTTGAGTGTGTTGTCTTTCTCAGCTTTCAGTGTCAGCTTTATTGTTACTTTGTGTAACGAAGTCTTTGCCTTTCTGATGTCCTGAACAATGTATTACTGTGACTTTGCTAGGTTCCCATACTGCCTCTAGCAACTGTACAATTTCCTGTTTATTTTTAATTAGCTTCCCTTCTGCTGTGAAAAGACCTCGCTCAGTAAATCATGCCATGGATATGCAATGTAGCAAATGCATAGCGAAAGTTTGTATGTATATTTACCTTTTTACCCTTTGCCTATCGGAGTGCCTGTATGAGTGCCCGGAGCTCAGCATGTTGTGCCAACTAGGAAGGGGTCCCAGGTAGGATCACCTCATCCTTCATGGTTACCAAATGTCCAGCATGATGAATCCCATCTTCCATGAAGTTGTTCCCATCCATGAACAGAACGAGGTCAGCATCAGATAAGGGTGTCATTTGTAGGTCAGGGTGGCTGGAAAAGAGCTCATCAATGACACTCAAGCAGTCATGATCAGGAGGGCCTGTCTCCGTGGGCTAGAAGGTAGCAGGATTTAAAGCTTTTACAGGAATAAACCATAAGCGGGGGTTCTCACAGAAAAGGGCTTGGTACTGAGTAACCCAATTATTTGAGAGCCATTGATGCCCTCTTATGTTCAACAGTTTCAAGACTGTGTGTGGAACCTGAACAGTCAGTTCCTGACCTAAAGTGAGCTTGTCTGCTTCTTGGATTAATAAAACTGAGGCGCCAAGGCTTGAAGGCAAGGAGGCCACCCTTTTGCTACTGGATGTAAATTTTTAGACACGTATGCCACTGGTTGGTTCCATGGGTCTACTTCTTGGGTTAATACTCCAAGGGCCACATGGTTCTTCTCAGTCACTTATAGAACAAAAGGCCACTTTACATCCGGTATGCCTAAAGCAGGGGCAGCTGCCAAAGTCAATTTTAGCTTCTTAAAAGCACTTTTTTTGGTTCTATAGCCCAAAGTAAATGATTTTCTTTTTTTCCTTTAATTTCTGCTTTTTTTTTCTTTGAGCTGTGGTCACTTGCTTTTATAATGTCCTTTCTCTCTGCAATAGGCACACTGGTCACAATCTAAGTCCTCATGTTTAAAACCTTTCTTCTACTTTCCCTCTGACTTTGTTCCCTGTCTTTCTTTCTCCTTCTCTTCCTTGGCTCCCATAGCACCTGCTATGTATCTGGCTTTTCTCTTATCTCATTCATCTTCCTTCTTTATTCTCTCTCTCTCTCTCTCTCTCTCTCTCTCTCTCTCGCGCGCGCGCGCATCAACGCTCTCTTCACATACATTTTCCTAGCTAATTGCAACGGTTGCATTATATTCATGCTGTCCCAAGTTTCTTGCTTCTGAATCTTTCTTCTGATGTCTAGAGCTGACTGAGTTACAAAGGTAGTATTGAGTAACTGATGGTTATCAGGAACAGCAGGGTCAAATGGTGTGTACATTCTGTAGACCTCGCAGAGCCGCTCATAAAATTTCTCAGGGCTCTCATTGGGCTCTTCTTGTCTGACACTTTAATCAAGTTTGTAGGTCTTTTATTTGCAGCTTATATCCCTGCCAGAAGGGCCGTCCAATAATTTCTTAAACTCTCCTGGCCTACTGGGGTATTGGGATTCCAATTGGGCTGCATATGTATTGGAAACTGCTGTTCATGCCACACGTCTGGATTTTGTGTGTCTGCCAGCATTCTAGAAGCATTGATCTTTTTAATTTCTACTAAAACTCTCTGCATTTCTTTAGAGGTTAACAAAGTTATACAAAGTTCAAAGTTCTTTACATTACTCCCAATTAAGACAAAGCAAAGATGGGATCAAACAATTGAAGCATTTTGGAGCTGTCTTGGCAGAGAATAAATGACTTTCTTTTTCTCTGGATCTAGCCTCCCTTGTCTTTTTTTTTTTTAAGTCAAATCTCAAATATTGCACCTTGGTCTGACATATTTGTGCCTTTTCCCAACAGTCTCTTTTTCTAACTCACTATAAAGGAGAAGGTCATATTGTAACCTGTTGGCTCTTAAACCCTTTGAAGATGACCAATGTACACATATTATAGTAACACTTTTAGAATTTAACCCTTTGATGACAACCAATGTAAACATATTTAAACTTTTCATAACAAACTTGAAACCAACAAACAAACATACATATTTTCTTGATAAATCACTTTCACACATCTTTTGACATACCTAGGCCTTCTGGTCTTGTATATTTCTTTTTATCTTTCTAACAAGACAAACATACAAAATTTTTATATCAAAATTGTGTCTCTTTTACTTATAGCTTTTTAATATTTTTTATCTCATTTAATATAGACCTTTTATCACAAAGTTGTCTTTAGCTGTTAAAATTTTAAATTGTTCCTTTTTTGTTCTCAGATTGTTAAACTTTAAATTTGGGTGGCTGCTAATAGAATGGTAGTAACCTTGATGGTTTTTTTAATCAACAAAGTACAGAAAAGAGCAATTTAACCATATAATTACAATTGAAGAATTTGCAATGTTCAAGAAATTCTTTAAGCACACCAATTAAACATCAACTCAAACTGAAACACAGATACATTTATCAATTAACTAAAATTTGTAACCCTTGTAAAATTTCTTACTTTCTCTGGCTTTGTCTTATGCCCTTCAGAGCTTTTCTTTAGCTGTTTTCAATCCATTACTTACTTTCTCTTTTCAATTTTTTAAAAATTTGAGTGTAAGTCCTATTCAATCCTCTCTGAGTCTGACTGCAGCATGCACCCTCTGGTGCTCTGAAGCCAAGCAGTTCTCATGCTTTTGTCCCCACCTCCTCCAAACCTGTGAATTTAGCAACTCAAAAGGAGGGGGAAAGTCTAAATTCTCTCAGTCCAGATCTGAAAGGACCGGTTTCTTTTCAGCATCATCCCCTTTCTGATGGAGGACCAGGATATTGCTTTTTGCTTCTGGGGTACACATATGAAGCCAAGGAGGCATTCTGTGGCACAATTTGAGCCATAAATCAATATAGGGAAATTGATCTGGATGTTCCCATCCAGGGGTGGTGACTGTTAGCCAGATGGACCAGACGAGACCCTCATCTAGGGATCTCTCAGTTGGCCAAGCTAGGCAAAGCTTGGGCCATTCTAACTCACAAAAGGCTCTAAGTTTTGGGGTTTCATCTTAATACCATAATTTCCAGTAAAACATTTCATAAAATTCTTAACCATGCATTCCAAAACAGTAGGACGAGATGTTTCTGTCCCTGTGATCGGCCAATCAGAGTGTTGGTGTGTGTATGGGTACCCTTGTATGGAGATGCAAGACAAACAAAGGTGTGGGATCACTTGCTCTCCTGCCTGGCTGCAGGTCTCTCAGTCACTTTAAGGTCCATTCAGGCTAAAGTGGGCTGTCGCATAAGCTCATTGCTGTGTCTTTGTTAAACATGACCACAGAACTGAAAGACAGACGACACACAAGTTCCTCAGAGGACTCTTTAAGCACAAGCACCTCCTCTCTCTGTCTTGGTCCACAGCTCATTTCACACACTCTCCTATCCAGAACTCTTTCACACATTTATTCAGAAGTTATCACATTCTCTCCTGGTGACCCCCTAACCATAGCCAAAACAACTGAAAGAAGCTACCTCCCAAAATGGCAAAACACAAGGGGTGATAGGGCCCCTGCATTATTTTTGCCCAAAGTTCACAAAGTGAACCAAAGCAAATGGGAGGAGCTATCTTCCCAAATGGCAAAGCACAAGGGGTGATCATGCACCTGTGCTGTATTTGCACAAAGTTACAAAATACAAATTCACAAAGCAAAACCAAAAGTTAATAACTAGGGTGTTTCCCAGGGTTTCTCACCCAGCAAAGGAGAGAGACAGATGAGACACCAAGAGCAGCAGTCCTCCTTCTGTTGTCTTCCATCTTGGGTTTGGACGATCCTCAGCCATTGGTCTCCATGTCCTGTTGGGGAGCCTAGGAAATTAGTCCCAGGGGTAAGCCTTTCCTCTTGAGGAGATGGAGAGCCCTTCCTTCCAGTGGGGTTCAGGGCGATGCCCAAAAGGGCTATTTCATTCCTGATTCCTGGTCAGAGAACCAAATATTCCAGAAATGTCAGAAAGAAATACACGGAGACACAGAATTTGGTAAAATAATAAAACTTCTACTTGCAAGCTGGAGGGACAACCAGAAACCGGTCTGGTTAATATCTGCGTGCCCCCTTGTTCAGTGTTTCTCTTTTTATATCATTTTTATCCATTATCTCATCCCTAGTGGTCTTTGATGTGTAAATACAATTCCAGTTCCTATTTACAAGTCACAGACACAAGATAGGCATATATACATTGTAAATTCACCCAGCCATTGCAACTTCGTTAGGTTAATGAAGTTACTGGTTAAAGAGTCAGATAACCTGTCACCTTAAACAACAAGAGTTAGGGAAAAAGTAAATCTTAAAGGAACACATTACTTATTTTGCTTCTACAACTACCTTAATATTCAGTCTACTAAGTTATCTAAAACTTTTCCCTATCAAAATCACAAGGTGGGTCTAATGTGGGTCAAAACTATGATCAACCGATTACAAGTATAGCCACTTAGGTAATATTGAACCAGTGGAGAAGAAGGTCATGTAGCAAGTGTACATGGATAGAGAAAAGACTTTTTAAGGAAGGGATGGATCAAGAGGTTCTGTTCACCTCCTAGGGTGACTGATGTCTATCTAGACTTTTTTGAACCAGGTGATGCCAATTGCAGTATAATCTGCAATTTATTGCTTATGCCTTGGACAGGCATGTAGGCCTGGTCATTTAATATTTATCTTGAGGCCTGGCCTTTGACAGATGCACCTCCAGACACAGCTGTAATGTGTTCTCATCTTCTGCACTGACTCCCTCGAGAGCTTAACCCTGCCTGAATGCTATATTTCTACTGTCTATAATACTTGTGCACTTGATAAAAATATACACTTCACCTAATGTTAGATTCTCAGTATATGTTTGTTAAGTCTATCTGGCTTCTGTTGGTATTCAAGTCCATTGTTTCTACATAATTTTTTTCCAGATGATCTATTCATTATTGAAAGGGAGGTATTATAGCCTTATATGTTAACACAGATGGTCTTTGACTTTTGATGCTTCACCTTATATTTTTTGACTTTATGAAAGTGATATACATTCAGTAGAAAATACACTTGGAAGTTTGAATTTTGGTCTTTTTCCTGGATATCCATGTCTGGTACAACACTTTAGTATGATATTGGGTACTGGTAACATTCTGCAGCTCCCAGAGTCAGCCACTTGATCTCAACCCTGTAATGATACTGTTTAATAAATTACATGAGATATTCAGTACTTTTTTATAAAGTAGGTTGTGTTAGATGATTTTGTCCAACTGTAGGCTTGGGTAAGTGGTCTGAACCATTTAAGGTAGATTAGTCTAAGCTATCATTATAGCTTAAGTATATTGATACTTGGTACCTTAAGTATATTTTTATATATTTTAAGTTTTTGTAATAGTATGCTTCAAATATTTTTTTATCTTTTGTTTGTCTATTACACGCTACACTTTCACATCTCCAGCATTACATGCAACTGATATCACAATTTAATTTTTTATTGTCTTCATGATCAATTTATAATAAACAGTAATTTTTAATAATTTGTCCTTTACACTAGAGTTAAACGTGTTTTTGCAGCACTATTTCAGTATTAGAATATTAAATTTGAATATATTCTTGCTTTTATAGAGTTTCATGATTTCATGTTATTAGCATTCACTTGTTTCAAACTTTAAAGACACCCTGTAGTGTTCCTTTAATAAGCCAAATCTAGTGGTAATGAATTTTCTCAGCTTTTGTTTATCTGGGAAAATATTTCTCCTTATTTCTGAAGGAGAGCTTTGCTAGTTATAACATTCTTGAAAGGCAGCTTTGGTTTATTCTTCCAGCACTTAGAATATGTTGTTTTAATCTTCTCTGTTTAGCAAGGCTTCTGCTAAGAAATTCACTTATAGTTTTTTATAGGAATGCCTTTGTATATAACTAGTTGTTTTCTCTGGCAACTTTCAAAATTCTTTTTTTTTCCTTTGATTCTTAAGGATTTTATTACAATGTGTCTCTGTGAAAATGTTTTTATGTTTAATCTGTTTGGAGTTCTCTGTGTTCATGGATCTGAACAAATGTTTTTGTTGGCCCTGAACTTGGGTCTGACAGGGTGAACATGAAGCCTGGGGCTACAGAGGCCAGCCTGACCAACACCTCCATTTTATGAAAGAATTTTGTTATGACTAGTATTCACTTTTAAATGTTTGATAGAATTTATCAGTGAAACAACCTCCACCCGACATTTGCTTTATTGTCTCAATTTAAAATATAAATCCATTAAAAGATATAAGCTGTATAAATTTCCTATTTTTGAGTCAGTTATATTGATAGTTTTAAAGAATTACATCCATGACATCTACAAAAATAGACCATGCATTTTCAGTGAGGTGTTGTTATCCCCAAGGGGGTAAAAATTAGTTTGTGTTGGGGAAAAATGAGGAAAAATATCTAGAAAAGGTTCACAAGGGAGGAACAATAACAAAATAAGTGACAAACAGTGAGATAAAATTTTTCACAATATTTCATATACTATGTAAACATATCAAATTAACAAATTTTTCATTCTGACACTGATAATTTGTGCTTTACATCTTGATTAATTTGGGTTAAGCAGTTTATTCTTTTTAATATATTAAATTTAGCAGTTAATTTTTTGATGTTTATATTTTATTTTATGGCTCCAGTTCTTATTTTTATTATTGTACTCTCTTTGCACATTTTGGGTTTAATTTGCTTTTGTAAATTCTTGCTTCTTTATGGTAGAAAGTTGAGTTTAAATATTTTCATATATACTTGAAGCTATTAGTGATCCTTAATACACTTTTTTTTCTGTGCTACACATAATAAGTTAACTTATTTTTCATATGTCATTTGTTTTGCTATTTTTCTAAAAATATTTTTCTAAAAATGTTATATCATTTTAAAAATTGGGATTTCCAAGAGTTGTTCTTTTTAGTGATTTTTGATTTAGCTTTCTTGTCTTAGAGAATATACTCCACAATTTCAGTCTTTGGGATCAATTGAGACTTGTTTATACCTCAGCAATGGTCCAAATTTGTAAATTTTCCAACTCCCTTGAAAGGAATATATTTGTATTCTGTAGTTATTGATTACAATGCTCTGTAACTGTCAACTGGAACAGGTTGGGTTTTAATTTTTATCTATTTGTTATATTAATTAATGACAATTTTAAGTTAAAAATTGAATTATAGTCATTTGTCAATCACCCTTAATATTTTTGAAATAATAATTTGAGAGTTATTAGGTCCACAGGTATGTGTTATAAAAGGCAATGAAATTACGCATCGTACTTAACATTTTCATTTTTCGTAACCATAGTACAAACTAAGAAATCAACTTTGGTACAACATCATAAAATAACCAGGGCTTCATTGGATTTCATGGATTTTTTTCACTAAGATTTCAGACCATTTCTGGTTCTGCATACAGTTTATAGTCTCATATTGCATCTAGTTATCATGTCTCCATGGTTTTTTCAGTCTTCCACAGTATGATGGTTAAGCTTGATTGTCAACTTCACTGAATGAATGATCACACAATTCTGGATGAGTCAGGGAGGTGTGGTTTAGAGGACTGTATCTGGTTCCTGGTTTCTTCTTCCCTTTCTCTTTGGTTTCTCTCTGACATGAAGGAAACAGCTTTGCTCCATTGTGCCCATTCAGCATGATAATTGTTCCTTGGAGCCAGTCAACCATGGTTTGAAATCTCTAAAACTGTGATCCAAATAAACCATTTCTTCTTTTAAAATGATTGTGTATGGCAGGCTTTTTTTTCTCAGCAATGGAAAATCTGTCTAGTATACATCATTTGCCAGCCTTTCTTGAAGATCTTTCATGATTTTGATATTTTCAAAGATTGCTATCTTTTTCCTGATGTTTGCACATTATGGAAACTTTCTCTACTATTAGTTTTCTAAGAAAACATGACAAATTAGTCTTCTTCAGACTTCTTGTAAAGAAATACTGCTCTTTACTTTTATAAAAATTTAAATCAAAAGGTTTTATATGCCAGGTATGTATGTATGTATGTATTTGTTTTAATGTCTTTTCCCTTATAAAATACTCAGATTTGGAGCACTTAGAAGTTTATGTAGACACATACATATATGTCATGTTTTTATATGCATGTATAATTTATGTTAGTATATATACTTGTATATATTAATCTATAATATCAGACACATAAAATTCTATTGTTACCCTACCATGGCAGTGATAGCATCAGCCAAATCTATTCCACTTTAATTCCATTCTTGTTTAGAGTTATTTATAAATTTTCTCAAGAGGAAAATAAAAGTGGATTTCATTTCCATATAAAAAAGTTTGTAAACCATTAGATTTGCTGATTTCCAGGGTCAACTTTCTGTGCATTTTAAAAAATATGTCATTTAGTTAAAGTATTTTCCTGGAGTTGGGAGAAAGTGAGATGGGCAGTGAAAATTGAAGAAAGGCCTACTTTGGGTTTATTATATTAATTGTTATTCCAAGTTGTCTAGCAATCCAATCTTCAGTTTCATCTGAAACCAGTTGTGTGGATGTAGAGATCCTGAGACCTGTCCAACAATATTGAATCATGATCAAGCAACACATTGGCAAACCTGTAATTTCTCCTTTCAAATTTTTACATTTCCTTGGCTATGCATTTAAAGAATACTTAAATGATGATAAGATGTTAGCCATAGAGATTTATGAAGATGTAAAGACCTACCTTACAGCTTTCCAGCAGGAAAATACTATATATTAACATAGGCAACAAAGTGTGATCATTCTCAGTAGAATCTGTAATGTAGTACAAATACATTTCAAGTTAATTAAAATGTATCATTATTCTATTCCATGGGTTAATTAATTATACAAAAGGTAGTATTTACTCAACTTTTTTGTCTATCTGTTCAGACTTTTATGCTGAAAATACAGCTGAAAATTCACATCTTGGTGTGTTTAAGTTACATGTTAAAAAGTGATTCCTTTACCTTCTCTTCCTTTTTCTTGGACTACTAAACCTTCTGCATGAGTTACATTATAAACTGTACATGGAAGGGGAATGGCACCAAGTTCTTGTAATCCATGCACTCTTGGCAGCTGAACTAGAAGGGTTGCAAATTCAAGCCCCATCTGCCACTTAGAGAGACGTTTTCATCAAAAAACAAAAAAGAGGTTTGAAATGCAGCTCAATGCATAGGCCCTGGGTTTGATCCAAGCACAGAAAAGAAAAGAAAAGAAAGAAAGAAAGAAAGAAAGAAAGAAAGAAAGAAAGAAAGAAAGAAAGAAAGAAAGAAAGAAAGAAGGGAGAGAGGAAGAGAAGGAAAGAAAGAGAAAGAAAGAAAGGAAAGAAAAGAAAGAAAATATTATCATGGATTATGAAGACCTGTAGATTACCCTGTAACTTTCCTTTGTGCAGGTTCTCCCATTTTTCAGTTATATTTTCATCACTGAAAGGGAATGAATACCTTTCACCTATGATGCCAAGATTTTCTGGCAACACTACACAATGTACACTGAAATCACTTCTCCCACTTTATAATCACAGTGGTCTGTATGATCACTATAGTCAAAAGAATTTTCTTTAATCTTTAATTCTTTAATTGAAAGAAACAAATATTTCCTAAATTCAATCATCATATGTAAGTCCACTCATAACTATATTTTATTTTAAGGCAATCTGTGTATTTTTTTATTTACCTAGGCTCACAGATATATTCTTAATTTCAGATAAAATGTGAATTTTGTGTAGTTTTGATTATTATTAAATTCTACTCTCCTAGACTTTTAAAAAGTATACATTTTAATATATAGGCAATTTAAAAAGATTGATATGATTGATATGATTACATAGGTAATCAGATTTATAGGTGAGGCCTTTCTAAATACACCATAACTAATTTGGATCATTTTTTATAGGATGGTAGGGCAGCTTTATATACAAATGACAACTTACAATTGTGTATTATTTTCAATAATATTTCTATGGTATAGCTATACCATATTTAAAGATCTTACATATTTGATACTTTCAAAATAAAAATATTGCATTTTCAATATTTTAAAATCACAAATGTCAATCAGAAACTACAAATTATGATTTGGTTTAAAAATACACAGTTGGAATAAAACATCCTTGGATGTGGGGTGATTGTCCTTAGTACATATGCTAGTTTCTGCCATTTTTTTTTTGTCTTTGCAGTCACAACACCTCAGTATTATAAATAGCACCTGAAGTCCTTTAAAAGTAGAAATATGTATTTGAGTCTTGTATCAGGATTCCTCTGAAAGTGTCTATCCAACTTATCTTAGGATGTATATCCTCATCTCAGGGCAAAATGGACCTTAATAAGATTTCTAAATTAAACACTTCTTAAAATCTGAATAACTTATACATCTTTTTAACATATGCAATCTGAAATTGTATATGGTTTTAAAATTATTACACTAAAATTGACATAAAAAATTTAACCAACATTATTTTATGTTTTAAGATTTAGGTAATTGTTTTTTTTTTCCTTCACCACTGGTGATAACAAGTAATAAATTTATCACTAACTTATATCCTTAACATCACTCAAATAAAGAAATTAAATCTTTTTTGGTGCTATGGAATTTTAGTCTCAAAGTGGTCCGTAAGTGTGGTGAGGATGATTTTAATGAAGTACTATTTTCATTAAGTAGCCAGTTTTTCCCCCTATGAGTTTAAGGGCAAGATACATTTATAACATCCAGATGAAGGTAATATGTAAAGAATCTCTCCTTCTCACATACACTGATCTTTCTTTCTCTTTCAAGAGAACTCTAATATAAGATTAGTGTTGATTCATGTTTATTTTTAAAAATAAAGATAATAGACAAAAGGACACCAGGCTGTAGTAGCTACAAAACCAACAGACCAACAAAACAACCATCAAATAAATTTCCTGTGACTGTGTTAATATTTATAATCTTCTCTTTGTTTCATTTATGATCCCAAGTCATCTCTAGATCTCTGCTGGATTCTCAGGTAATCTCAGCTTCTCAGGGATCTTTCTCTAGAAGTTATTTCTTTGTTTTCTAATACTTTCAAAATCTAATTTTATTTGCTTTATGATTTTAGCATACATTCAGGCTTTCTTACATGTATTCTGTCAGTCTTCTTTCCATACTTAACTTTAGTTAGGTTAAATTGTACTGCCTCTTTTGCATGCTCACAATGCATACCCTCTTTAGTCTTTGTACTTTGCTCTGGCCATCCTCTGAACTTCCTGGGATTAATTTTATGAATGATATTTTCTTCTTAATCTAAAGAAATTTCCACTGCCATTCTCATTTTAAATAACTTATTTTCATCATTTACAACAATTGCCAACTTTTATCTTAAAAAACTTTCTTCCCATGATGCCTGTAATAGCACCCTCTCTTTCTTCTCTTCTTCCCTCTTTTCCATCCAATTTTATGTGACACCAATCTTTTCCCTGTACACTCTGTTAAATCAGATATTTCTTACAGTATAAGCCTTGGTTATTCTGTTTCCACTGTCTTCTTGATCTAATGGCTTCAGCTCTGATTTATCTGCTGAAGGCTCTCAAATTTGTATTTTCCAACAAGACACTGTCTTGTGCTCAAAATCTATATACACATGGATGGTCAATAAAGTCCAGAAATTCCTCCATGCAAACTTATTCTACTTTGTCTCTATACTTATTAGCTGGAGCAGTTTACACACAGCTACAATATAGTGCTCACAACAAATATTTGTTGCACATATGCATTCCCAACTAGGCAAGTTAAGTTATTTGGAATCTGGCACAATATATTTTTTGAATAAGCTCTGTATTTCCAAACCTCTGGCATCACATTTATCTCCCTCCTGTCTTCTTTTTCTGTTCTTTAGAATATTTCAGTGTTTGATTTTGTTGACTCTCTTTAACCTATTTTATTTGAGTAGCAACTTTCTTTAACCAGGCTCATTGTATACAGAATACAGAATATCTCAGAATATCTTTAATTATCTCTGTGGAGAAACTTTAGAAAATAAATAAGGATACTGTAACTCAATCCCTCTGGACCAGGTGCAACTGATTATTCATCTTTAGAACATGTATAGCTGGTTTACCTGTTTGCCTGAGATGGGTGTGGGTGAATTCATTTTGTTCCCTCCCTGTTTATGTAGCCACAGATTATTTCAGCGAGCTGTGAGCCAAAGAAATGACAGAAGCCCATTAATGCCACATCAGATAAAAAGAGGAAAGTATGGTGAAAGATGAAATTAGAGAGTTTGATTGGGTTAAATTAGGGAAGGGCATTGTAAGATTTTTTTTTTTTAACCTGAATCTAAGGGCATTTTAAAATTATTGAAAACTTTTAATCACATTTGAATTACAGCACTACTTTTACCGATCAGAAGAGATTTTTAGAATGTGGCACATTGTGGAAAACAGAACATTAAAAATAATTGCACTTTTCAGCAATAAATACAATATTATGAACTAAGATGGTAACAGTGGGAATGACAAAAGATGGATGGATTTGTAAAATAAAAAGAGATGGAATTTGATTTGGAGAGAAATGAAAAAAGAAGAATCAAGTAGCATGAATAGGAGGACAGTATTTTGATGGATATAAGAGGAAACTGAATATAAAATACTGATCAGACTGTTTCACTTATGGAAAATGCTGACTGAACATTAGCAATTATGATTTCCCAACAGTGGATAAGTTCTGATCCTAGGTAAGCTTCTGGGAACTGAGCCTGTGTTTGCAAGTGGAGATGAGAGTAGTCAAACAGCACTTATTCAAGAAAAATATTTAAAATGAAAATAGTAGGGAAGTAGGAGACACGCTAAATTTATTTATTTAATTTATTATTATTATTTAATAATATTATTTAATAATTATTATTTAATTTTTTAATTTATTAAAATGGTGAAGAAGCATGTATGACAGTGATCCCCTATTGTCAAAAATGGGTTTGGGAGACTTTTTTTTTCCAGAGGGCTTCTGAGGTCTGAGCTATGGCTGTAGCTTACATGTGTGTTATTAAGATGGTTGTGCAGAAAACCCCTCAATATACTCAAAAAAACAAATAGAGCCCACCCAGTGTTTCCTGTGCTTTACTTGCTGGTTGATCAATATATTTTTCTGAAGCATTCCAATAATAAGTCACTGGGTTACTTTCACATTTCTTTCAATGACAATATTAAATAATGTCAAAACTTACTTAGTGCTTATGATATACCCAAGGCTGTACTGTAAATACTTCTTTCACTCTCACAAAAATCACATATTCTATTTTATTTACTGCTATATCAATTCTAAATATCAGATGGTTTTATAAGGTTACGTTACTTTTTAAGGTCATAGAGTTAATATGTTATAGATATGAGAGTAAAAACACTGATTTTAGGTTCTTCCTTAACAGTTGATTGAATACTATATCTGGGAGTTTTGACTCCAATACTCTGTTTTCTTGTCCTTATATTTAGAGGTAAAATAGAAAGTGAGATTTTTGAGGAAACAGGAAAGGACAGAATGAAGCCATCAACAGGAGAGCTGGTTGGTCAGCTAGAGACTTTGAAGGTTCTCTTGTGTGGAAATTCTCTAGCTTCCAGCATGGCTAGACCTGGGTCCTAGGATAAAACCAAAGACCTCTCATTGGAATTTATTTATGGTCATCTGTTTTTACCCAAATATTCATGGACAACCTGTGTATCAGTGGAATTGGGTCTGAGGTATGGTGTTGGGGTAGATGGAAAAGGATATTAGTGAGGATGGTGTCACAGTTGCTGTGAACCTGGGAAGTCTGTATTGAAAATAACAGATATGCTGAGTGATGAACAAGACTTATCCCTAGCAATACAGAAATTCTTCAAGTACCAAGTTACTAAGTTTGCATACATATATCCTTCTGTGCATGACAAGCAGCAAGTGAACTGGAGTGGACACTTGAATAACACACACCCAAATCAGAGGGCTAGGTGGTAGGGTCCCTTGTAAGCCAATGACTGGGATGAGGACAGTGGATGATGAGGAGCTAAGTGCAGAAACTCCAGTGCAGCCCCCTGGGAGGAGTACCCACCCTGCTCTAGGAAAGTGTCATGCCCTTGTGACTGGTGGCAGCACTTTTCGGGAGAAGAAGAGGATCATTATTGCTTCAGATTTCCTGGAATAGTCTTTATACCAACCGTAGTTCTTCACAGTAGATTAGTGATTAGAATGGAGTTTGAAGTGAGTTGTGGACTCACACAGTCCCCTCTGGGTGGGGTAGAATGTTATGAAACACTCATTCTTGGGCTTTTCTCCCAAAATCTATGTAACTACTCCTGTGGTCATTCATGAACAAAAAATGTGGTGTAGGGCTGGGGATTTAGCTCAGTGGTGCTGCTGCCTGCCTCACAAGCACAAGGTCCTGAGTTTGATCCCCAGTACTGGCCAAAAAAGAAAAAAAAATGTGGTGTAGAAGTGAAAATGAGTTTTCCACATTCACTCCTACCTTTGTATCATGGCATAGAAATGTTTGATGAACTAGTCTTGAATTTCATTCTCAGCCATACAACTTGGAGATTGATCATCACCGTGATGTTAATAAACTACCCTCTTGGTGACAGTACTACCAGGGTCATAGCCCATAACTTGAATAGTTTTTCAAACTCCGTGGCTTAATAAAGGAGGGGCAGCGGTAATGACTTACATGGGAGAATTTTTATGAAAATATTAGAAGCTAGGGTTCATATCCTTTAAGTACAAAAGGTATATTCAAATGAATATCACTGTATTCTCAGTAAAACAATTCTCAGTTAATATAAGTAATTAAAAATATGGATGAACTTCGTTGCTAATCTTCCATAATTTTTTTCATTATTGATCTACTCAAAGGTCTATATCATACTAAAAAAGTAAAAAAGACTTAAATTAATAAGTATAGCTACAAATGTATAAACTTTGAAGATACTACCAGAGTTGGTTGCATTCCTACTTTTTCAAATTGTTACTTTAGTTCTTTTCCTTTTCTTGTCATAAGATCCTGAGATAACCGTCATAAACATTTTATACTCTGGTACATTTCAGTTGCCCACAAAACAAGGAATAAATATCCATGCATATGATATTCAAGTGCATTATTATAGAAAACTACATTCAATGCTTAATGTGGTTCAGTATTTGTGTTTATTTGAACCTTTACATTGTCATTAGCTGCTTGTCTTTGAGCCTAAGTAGATCTAGGGGGAAGATCTAAATTATAGATAGCTCAATAATTCAATATTATTTTTAGAACCTATTTATCATGTAGTTGTTACTGCTTTTTGCATCCAGTTATCTCAAGTTACAGGGATAGTGCTTTGTTAAAAATCATAAACTAAATAGAGATAATGATTCATTTATTTCTATATTATTTCATACTACATTAAGCATTTTATTATGATAGTTGCACTAAAAGGAAAAATTATAATTTAAACATCATACCAGTGTTTGTGGAATGCAAATCAAGTAGAAAGATCAATTGTATATATTTTTGTAAAGGGAAATGATACTTGGACTGAAAGAAGTAAAAGACTTTAGGGTTTAGAGAAAGTTTCCTTTGATTAGACTTTGACATATGTAATCACACATATATACATATGGATACATATTAAATGTGTAGAAAATATCTTAAAGGATTCACACCACATTGATTATATAGTTGTATCACTTGAATAAACCTTTCTAGTCTGCCAATGTTGAAGAACCTGGACAGTGGGCGCTGTTTCACCAGAATAGAGTGGACTTTGGGCTAAGCTTTGCAGTTCTTAGAGAGAGAAGAAAGCACTGAATGGTAAATCAACAAATGCATAATAGGAGAACATAGTGGGGAAAATAATGACACATCTGTGTGAAAAACAATGTCATAGACATTTCAGAAAAAAAAGGCTAAGCTTAGGTAAGGATATTGCTGGATTCTTCTTGCCCCATCTCTGTGTATATGGTATGTTTTTCCCCTTTAATTTGTGAGATTGAGGGTGAAATGTCTGAGGGTGGGATGTTGATGGTAATCTTATTTGATTAGTAAGTCACCTCCCTAAGGACACTAGGGAGTAATTGGGGATCTGGGGAACTTTCTGTCAGTAAACTTTGTCTTGACTCATTTCTATCTAGAATTGGAAATCTTGATAGTATAGGAGTGCATTTTGGAGATGACACCATTTCCTTTTCTGTGGTGCCTTTTGAGTTTCCACTCTTTGGGTTAAGCCACTTACTGTGATGTGAGGTTGACTTAGGAGTACATTTTCTGGCCCTGAGCTTTTCAGTTGGAACAGTACAAGTATTTTCGTTTGTTCAGGAGTCATTACTGCAGATGCTAGACACAAAGTGAGAAATTTCTTGGGTGATTAGTTTGAGTTCATCTAAATGAAGCCTTAAAGATGTCCTTCATCTCTGGAGAGAGGAGCACTTCATCAAAGAGTCCACATTTTTTCTCTTTCACATAAAACTTTGTGAGCATTAACAGGATTTTTTTTCACAATTCTCTTCCTTTGTTTTAACAAACACTTCACCATTTTTTCAGAAAATAAGTTCCTTATAATTGTTCTCCTCCAATTTATTCTGTGTACCTTTGTATTTTAATTCTTCTGAAAATGTACTATATGTGTCTTATTTATTTTCTCCTGACTGAGACACAATAATGACATCCACAACTCTAAGGAGGAAATTGAATTTGGTTAAGATAGTAGAGGTTTCAAGTTAAGAGTTCCAGCTGGCTCCAAGGAAGGGCGGTATTGTGGAGAGATGTAGCAGGGAAAAAGCAGCTGCATGGCAGCAGGAAGTGGAGAGAGAGAGATGAAGGGAGGAGGGATAAAGATACAACTTTCCGGCTGTGTCCTTCAGTGACCAACCTCCTCTGACAAGGCTTTACCTCTCCAAATCACATTTAGATATAAATTTATCACTGAATTAATGCACTGATATGAATTAATCCACTGATGAGTGTCACACCCCCATGATCCAATGTCTTCTAAAAAGCCTCACCTATGAGCCCATGAGGCTTTAGAGGAACATCAAGAAATAAACCATAACAGTACAGAATTGAGAATGCCTGGCTGATGGTAAAAAAAAAAAGATTATTTTAAAATAGCTTTACATGTTTAAAAATATTCAAAAGTTTTAATATTTTCAAACTTTAAAATAAAATAATATTATTTAGTAGTTTATTACTTCCATCCATTTGATTGGTTTCAGTCAAGAAGAACTTTTACAAATTTATATAGACTATCAATTTCCTCTAGGCATATTATATTTAACATGAATTACTTTCATTCATTGTTGATCTTGATAAAATCTTTGTATGTATCCCTCACCTATATTACTTTTTTCTATATCTCTATATCTCCATCCATTGTCTTATATTTACTCTTTGTATCTCAAACACTCAACAAATATTTTAAAAACTTTTATGTTTAAGTGACTTGACACTTTCATGTCAGTGAAATAAATAAATATATATATAAAATAAGTATGATTTGCAATATTAATGTCTTATGACTTTCTCATTTCTGGAAGAAAATACCCAATATCCACAAGGTGAAGGAGAAAATGTTTATTTTGGGTCAAATTTTGAAGAGGTTTCAGTCCATAGTTGGTTGGATCCAAGGCAGGGGGACAAGGGAGAAGGGCGTTGTAGAGGAGAAACAGTCCATGGCATGGGAAGCAGGAAGAAGCACCAGACTGCTTTTAGTCCCTCTATATTCCATCCAGGCTACAAGCCTATTGATTGCTGCCACTCATACCCAGTGTAGGGCTTCCCTCTTCAGTGAACCCATTTAGCCACAGCAGAACTATGACAATCCAACAGGGGACTAATCCAGATATCAGACACCCTCAATCCATATTCACACACCCTAGATCCAGGCACCTCTGAAAAGCCTCACCTATTAGACATGAGGTTTTGGGGGGGACATCTAGATACAAGTCATAACAATCAATTCATTTAGAGTTACCTCATGATTGCTTAACTTTTAAAATTCTACTTCTGGTGTTTTGTAAACCTTGCCTTAAAAAAGTATCATTTTTTTCAGGTGCAGAATGATCCTGAAATAAAACATAAAATCAAAATACAAGCTTTACTTTACCCTGGCTTACAAATGATTGATACTTATTTGCCTGCTCACCGAGAAAATGAGCATGGTATAGTGCTGACAAGGGACATAACCATAAAACTTGTGAGTTTGTATTTCACCAAGGATGAAGCCCTTCCAGAGGCAATGAGAAAAAACCAACACATGCCTGTGGAATCCAGACATCTCTTTAAGTTTGTTAACTGGAGTACTCTTCTTCCTGAGAAGTTTAGAAAGGACCATGTTTACACTGAACCAATTCTTGGAAGATCTGCTTATTCATTTCCAGCACTTATGGATTACAGAGCATCACCTTTGTTGGCCAATGATTCTCAGTTACAGAATTTGCCACTGACCTATATCCTTACCTGCCAATATGATATTCTTAGAGATGATGGACTTATGTACGTTTCAAGACTTCGGAATGTTGGCATTCAAGTAGCTCATGAGCATATTGAGGATGGAATCCATGGTGCTTTATCATATATGACAGCACCATTTTATTTACACCTAGGTCTTAGGATAAAAGATATGTATACTGGTTGGCTGGATAAGAATTTATAAGTGTATAATGCATGTATCTCTGAATTTTAGTTTGTGACACTTTGTAATTGTTGTGAAAAGAACAATGTAATTTGTGTTATGTCCAGACTTGAATTAGGTATAATGATTACTTTGTGTCATTAGTTATTAAATTTTCTGATTTACAGACATTGTATATAAAGTGGTTCAGTCTTTTTTCTCCTTGCTTTGAGTTTGTTGTAATTATGGCAGAGCTTTGTATTAGTTTCCCGTAACAAATTACAAACAAAACAATACTGGTGGCTCAAAATGAAAAAAATTTATTCTGTTAGTTTTCTGCAAATTTAAAGTCCAATATTAATATATATGGGCCAAAGTCAAGGCATTGGCAAGAGCCACACTCCCTCTGAGGGCTCTTGAATAAGCTCTGCTCTTCTTTTATCTTCTGATTGCTCGTTTTCCTTGACTGTAGCCAACATCTTCACTCAATCTCCACTCCATCGTCACACGGCATTCTCCTCTACTTGTGTCAACTCTCTATCTGTCTCCCAATTAAAACATACAGGTACTTTTAATTTAGGGCTTAGCCTAAATAATTCAGGTTAATTCCTGTACTTCAAATCCTTAATTTGCAAGTATTGTCCTCATTTTTCAACATAAGGCAATGTATACTAGGATTAGGGTGTAGATACCTTTCAAAGGCCATTTTTAGAAAACATTGCCAATCAATTCTAAAAAAAAAACCCAGATAAAATTTATAATGCAAGAATATATTCTAAATGTATCCTTCATATTGAAGTACATCTGTGTATGGAGTGAAGAAAAGCTTTTCCAAAAACCTATCAAATATTTCATCTCAAAATAATCCCCAAAATATATGACCTCTGTGGTGCTTTCATTGAGCAGAAGCATAAAGAAGCTAAAGACTTATTTGTGTAAAAGCAAACTGAAGTACAGTAGTATGAATCTTGGGTGATGAATATATTCAGTTATGGTTTGTCTCATCAATAGGTAGTTTCAAGTATTTCAAAATTTATTTTTTAAATTTTAGGAACACCCTCTGGGATTATAGTCTTAGTAATTCTTCTGTTAAATGTCCTTCCTTTAGTTTTCTTCTATGGAAAATTTCACCACATTTGAAATTATTTAATTAAAAAATTTTTTCTTTGCATTTGCTTATACATTTATAAGTTCTTATAGTTCTTATTTATGACATTCTTCACCATAGGTCATTGTTTTAAAGACTAATTTTAAAACGTTATAACATAGTTTTCATCTGCTTTGGGTGCTTTCATTGTACAGAGGTTACTTTGCTTTTTATTATTTGCTCTTATACTAATTTTAAGTAACATTTAAACTTATTTATTTTTTGATGTTCATTAACTTTTAGTTAGGAGTTGACATTTTCAAAATACTTTTCAACACTGTGACTCTCGAGCTGCCTCTTCTGTTGATTTTGTGAAATGTTGCCTCTTGTTCACATAGTGTAATTATCTTCATCTCCTCCCGGACTCCTCCATTTAGATAGAGCCTGTTTCCAGCTGTGTGCTGTTAGTGTGGAGCTCTGATGTGGAAGAGGACTTGATTGGTGAGTGCTGAGGTATACTAGTTTCCAGACTGTTCCAGCCCCTTCAGAAGGATCTAGGACAGCTTGTACTCACCCACTGTAGGTATACAGAAAACCCTGCCTGATTGAACTGCTGTCCCAAAATGTGTAACTATGATTTCAGATCCTCAAATGTTAGATACATCCTGATCTGTTAAATATCCTCTGCCCTTCCTGTACTTCCTCTTGAGTGAAGGCTAATCCCACACAGCCTTTGCAGTTGTTGGTGGATTGTTCCAGACATTGACACTGTGAAGTTTTGCTGAGTTCCTTGTATTATGTTGTCTATAGATTTTTAAAATTTTTATTATCTCAGTTTCTCTGTGTACTCTTATGGGGACGTTTAGAAATTCTCAAAGGCTAAGGACCCATAGTGGAAAATTTTAATTCATTTTTTAGTAACTAATAGAAAAAAGAGAACAAAGCAAATCTAGAGAAGTTTGCACCAAAGCAATTAACAAAATTTAAATATCTGGGCCAGCGATTTACCTCAGTGGCATCACACCTGCCTCGCAAGTGCAAGGTTCCGAGTTCGATCCCTCACTCAAAAAAACTTATTTTTTTTTCAAACTGAATATTTTATTAACATGGTAGTTGTCTGTAACAGGTGCACACACACTCGCACACTCAGAATGATCTGCCTGGGGAAAAAAAGACTAATTATGCCTAAGGGTGAAATGAAAAATTTAAAAAATGGTTTCCATTATTATAGGCAATTATGTCCACATTACTTACAAAGCTATTGCCAAATCTGTCCAAAGAAGCAGTTTGAGAATTGGGGGGGGGGGCGGATTTTTCTGAAAAAAATCAACAGTGGCATAGCAGAGCTCTCAATATGAGAAAGCTGACATAATGTGGACTTTTGCTATGAATTTTCTCTTTTGCAAAATATGGGGAGAGGTTTATAAATGGGCAGAAAATAAGAGAAGGAGGTGTGAAGTAGGCTTTTGCAGTCAATTTTCCTCACAGTATTGTGCAGGGTCATCGAGAAAATGCTTAGTCTTTCTCTGGAACCAGTTTCAGAACTTTTCCAATTGCAATGGTCTTACCCTCATCTCTTAAGGTGAAACGACCCATCTGAGGGAAGTCTTTAAAGGTTTCAAGGCAGATGGTTCCTGCTGTTTTTAAACGAGCAATGAATACTTGATCCTGTGTCACAAAACGAGGTTGAGTCTTACTTTTTTCTCCTGATTTTTTTGTCTACCAAGCAGATAAAGGTTTTTATTTCAACCTCCTCAATACAAGTACGAATATGCAGCACCGCATTATATCCTGGGCAGATGATGGATTTGTGGTCTATAATCACTATCTGGGCATCAAATGTGCATCCAGAATGACAGAGATTATTACGATCACAGAGTATGAATCCTAGAAGAATTTCCTCTTCAATTCCTTTCAGCCTGATTTTGAGGTTTTCACCTGGGGCTACAGAATCTGTTTCTACATCATCAGAAAGTATTCCAAGAACTTCCACGTTGTGCTTGTTTGGCATCATCACAAGCTGCTGGCCTTTACAAATAGATCCTGATTCCAGCTTTCCCAGGACCACAGTGCCCATATCCTTGTACTTATCCACAATTGGCAGCCTGACTGGTCCATCAACTGATCTATTGAAGTTTGGCAAGTTAACCAAATATGGAATAAATGGTAATCCAATGTACCAAGGACAGAAATCTGATTGCTCTTTGAGATTTGGTCCAGTCAGTCCTGAGCAGGGCATAAAATGAATGTCCTTTTTGGGATTGAAGCCAACCTTTTTCAAAAATAGCACTAGCTTCTCTTTACATTCTTCATATCTTTCATTGCTCCAATTTACTGTTGGATCATCCATCTTATTAATAAGCACAATTAAGTGTTTTACACCTGCTGTCTTTGCCATCATTGCATGTTCTCTGGTTTGTCCTACTTTTTCAAATCCAGTTTCAAACTCTCCTTTCCTGGCTGAGATTACCAGCACAGCCAAATCAGCTTGAGAGGCACCACCAATCATATTTGGAACAAAACTCTTATGGCCAGGGGCATCCAGAATTGTGAAATGCTTCTTTTCTGTTTCAAAATAGGCACGACCCACTTCTACTGTTTTACCCTTGTCTCTTTCTTCCTGATTTGTGTCTAAGGCCCAAGACAAGTACTAAGTTTCTCTGTTTTTTTCTTTGGCTTCTCTTTCAGATTTTTCCAGGGTCCTTATGTTCAACCATTCTGGTCAAATACATTATTTGTCCTCCAATAGTTGACTTGCCCGCATCTACATGTCCAATGAATACTATATTTACATGCTCGTTCTTAGGAGCCCCTGGCGGTACAGCCACGGATTTCCGTTTTGGTATTTCCTCTTCCTCCTCCATCATTTCCTGGGCATTTTCCTCAGGTGGCCTTCTATCCCCCGAGGAACCAACCCCTGGCTCTACTTCATTTATTTCTTCTTTGAGCTCCCACATTTCCGTCTCTCCATTTTCTACAACAGGTTCTGAAAGTTCCATGCTAACAGCTGAATTTGAACCCTCACACAATAATGACTGTTGCTCTTCAGAGGATTCCACAGGTACCAAGGGGCCTCCAGCGCCACTGCCTGCTCCGTGGTTGACATCGGCCGCGGCGCCGGCTGCGGGTGTCAGTGTCTGGGCCGAGCCGCGCAAGAAGGACGGCACGAACTTGGCGGTGTGGACGTTGAGCACGAAGGGTTTGGCGTTGACGTTGAGTTGCCGGCTGAAGGCCGCGCTGAGGTGCTCACGCTGGGCCTCGGCCGCCGCCGCCGCCGCCGAGCCGCCGCCGCAAGGGCCAGGCCCGGGAGCTTCCATGCCCGCCAGGTCCCAGCAGTCGGTCGCCGAGTCGCTGCTACTGCTCTCGCAACTGCTCCCGCCGCCCCCACTGCCGGGATCCATGATCGTGGGGGCCGTGTGTGTGATGAAGAGAGAGCGGGGAATGGAGGCGGGGCGTCCGTCCGGGGAGGAGCAGGCCTCGCTGACCCAGGAAAGCCAGCCAGATGGACGGGCCAGCGCCTAGCGACACAATCTCTGGCGTCGCCGCGGCGGGAGCTCTAATATGAACTCTGCACTGGAGAAGACAGAGCTGGCGGCGGCGGGAGTTCAATCTTCCTCCTCCCCCTCCCCTTCCCCCTCCTCCCCCCTCCTCCCCTTCCCCCCTCCCGCTCCTCTCAGCCCTGGGTGCGGTCGTTGTGGGCGGCTTTCTGCTGCTGGCCCAGTAGACCTTCCTCGTCACTCTCGTGGTGTGCAGGAGTAAGGACGGCGAGGCCAAAGCCTAGGGTGGGGGCCACCAGCACCGCGCCCGCCCTCCCCCCTCC
>NW_004624730.1:29348471-29383302 GCF_000247695.1 Heterocephalus glaber
CCAATCAGTCTTATATTATTCTTCTTTGCATCATCTAGCAGCTGCTGGATTGATTTCTCATGTTCCCTTATAATTTTGAAGCAAGTTTTCTTTTCCTGGTCACGAATTGCAATCTTATCTTCTATATCTGAAATTCTGTCCTCACATTGGCTCATTCTGCTGTGTAGATTTTCAATGGAGTTTTTCATGTCCTGGAAATCTGTGTGCATCTGTTTGGATAGTGTTTTTCATTGAAAGTAAGTTGGTCATTCATTTTTGGCTCTATTGATATTTAAGACACAACCCTGTGATCAATTGATATAACGTATCTTTGACTCAGCTGTGAAAATATTGGCACCTCTGAAATGCATTTCCCACACCTATCCAGATAATAAAGTCTATTTTTCATCACTTTAAGGCTTCTCACCTTGAGTTTTTTTTTTTTTTTCAAAAACAGTGTTTTTTTAATGAAAATATTTGCTTTTCCTTCATTGGCCACCAACAGTCTTAATTTAATCCTTTCCATTATTTATTATTTTTGTATTCTTGAGGATTCCTATTGTGGGGTGAGATGGAATCTCAGTGTAGTTTGGATTTAGATTTGACTGATGTCTAATGATGTTGAACATTCTTTCATATAATTATTCACAATTTGTACTTCTTATTTTGAGAGATGTATGTTCAGCTCAGCTACCAATTTATTGATTGGATTACTTAATACTGTAGTGTTAACTTTTAGAGTTTTAAAATATATTCTGTATATCAATCCTCTGTCAGAACAGTAGCAGAGAAAGGTTCTGTTCAGTATGGAGGCTGGTTTTCTCTCTAATAAATGTTTCCTTTGTTGTACAGAAGCTTCTTAATTTGGTGTGATCATATTTCTCAATTATTGCTATTGTTTCCTTATCTATTAGAGCCCTACTCAAGAAATTGTTGCTTGTGCTCATATCTGGAAGTACTACCTCCATGTTTCCTTCTAAGAGTTTCAAATCTTAAACTAAAGTTTTTGCTTCATTTTCAACTGGCTTTTTTGTACACAATGACAAATAGGGATCTAATTTCAGTCTTCCATATAGGGATATTCAATTTTCCCAGCAACATTTGTTAAACAGGCTATCTTTCTACAACATATTGAGACAAAAATCAATAAAACAAGAGTTAGGATTCTATTAGGCAGAAAGGATAGTGGTCCCTAGTTGGAGTTGGGAAATCCAAAATGGAGTCTGCTGAGTCCCCATTCTTTACAGATCTTAAAAAATATATCTACCAGCTACCCTGTGGCTGTCTGGAACCTTGCCAGAGTTTAATCAGGCAGGCCATTGAATCAGTGGTGCATGGGCCCTGTCTGGGCACTGCAGGAACACTGCACAGATTGGCCCCTGAAAAGTATATAGCCTTTTATAGGGTAAAGATCATATTGCTTACACAAGAGCACAGACTCCCATACAGACTCCTTGAAAACTCCTAGACAAAGAGCTCTTGTGGATAACCTACTCAAGACCTCTCAGCTTCTGGGAGCTCTACTTCCTTGTTGTATATTTTATTTCCTTTCCTTTATATCTTTTAAGTAAATTTGCTTGCACCCTATCTCTTCTGGTCAGTTTCTTTCTTCATCATGATGGAACATGACCCTGGCATTCTGTTATCATATTTGGGGCTCATCTGGGATTCCAAGAGGAGGTAAGTAAAGTCTATGCTTTCCTATACTGTTTACTTTCACTTTGAGGCTTTCTGCTCAAATCAATATAAAGACCCCTTTGACCAATTAAAAATGGGCCGGGGATTTAGCTCAGTGGTTCTGCCACCTGCCTCGCAAGTGCAAGGACCCAAGTTGGATCCCCAGTACCAAAAAAAAAAACAAAACAAAAAAAACCCAAAAATGATTAGCAAACTTGCCAATCTTGGTCTCCAGGGACAGGTTTCACTGATATGGCCTGAGCTGATGTCCTTCTAACACAAGTAGAAGGAATGTTGTTCCAGTTTTCCTTTCTGATTTGATCCTTCCATTGGTGAGGCAGTGATCTTGGAGCTCTTGACTCTCAATGGGTTTAATTAACACAGAATTTAGAGGGAACAAATCACCTTTTTTCCGATCATGACTCTTTTTAATGGCTAAAGTTGCTAGGAGATAATAAAGATCCCCCATATCCTATTGTCTCATTTTAATTGTATGATTACACTCTTGCAGGCACAGATCAGATAGCTACAGGCCATTAGGGCATCCACTACTCGAAAGACTCCAAAAAAGGATAACCGAGTTACAGAATGGAACATTTTACCCTTTGCTTAGAACAAACAACCTTCCACACACAAAAAATTGGGACTCATTTGATCCCTAGACCCTGAAAAATCACCCTCTGACATTCTTTTGCCCAGGTACCTGAACCACCTACCCTTTGGAAGATGGCAAAAAATGGTTACCTGAGGGAAGTATGAATTATATCACTATTCTTCAATTTAAATTATTGTATTAAAAAAAGATGGTCATGGGCCGGGGATTTAGCTCAGTGGTTCTGCCGCTTGCCTGGTGAGTGCAAGGTCCGGAGTTCAATGCCCAGTAGCAAAAACAAAAAAGATGGTCAGAAGTCTTTCTCTGCCTTGAAAGATAACCTAAAGTTGTGTCTACAACTTAAACTGACCTGATATTCCTAGTACTTAACAAGTCCAGGAGACAAACCCAAGCTCCTCTCCAAACAAGCTTTATCTGCACCTTCCCATGTTGAACTATTTGTCCTACAGATCTTGATTCTTCCTCTAACAAAGTGGGAACTTCCTCATTTCTTCCCCTACAAAAGATAGTGGCAGGAAATTTGACACTCAGAAAGTACAAGTGCCCTTCTACTGCAAAATTTAAACAGATCAAGGCTGTTTTGGAAAAGTATTCAGATGACTCAGGTAGATACGTAAGTTCTTTTCTGGGACTCATACAGATTTTTAACACAATCTGGAAAGATGGAATCCTGTTAAACCAAACTCAGTACCACTAAAAATCAAGTTTCTTTATGGGAAGCCTAGGGATTCAGCAATGAAATGTCCTTAGTTAACAGATCGCAGAGCTCACAGCCCAACTGATAAGGCAAGGAAGAAAAGAAAAAGAAAAGATATAGCTTGCAGGGAATCAAATGATCCCTAAAGAAGATCCCCAGTGGGACCAAAATAGCCCTCTGGGTGAATGTTATTGCAAACATTGCCAAGCCTGTTCCCCTTAGGACCCACGGAAATCTCACTCCAAGCCTTTAAATTACTCTAAGCTGTCAATTATCACCCAGAGTTACAAAAAAATTCTTTCTCCATAAAAAGATTTAGAGAGGTCCTGAATAAGCATACCCTCATGTGCCCTAAAACCTCTGAAGGTCAACTTACGCTAAAGAATAATTGTATTACACTGCTCCAGATATTTGGAGAAAGCTACAAAAATACACAATAAAATCAGATAGTACTCACAAGAACCTTCCTAAAGAGGTCATCATGATCTTTTATACGAGAAAACAGGAAAATCTAAGGAAAGAGAAAGAGAAACAAATAAAAGGCTGAAGCCCTGGTAACTTCCTTTCAGAGCACCATCCCAGCATTCCAGAACTCCAAATATGGTCAAATGACTTGCTACAGCTGTAGACAGCCACAGCATTTGTGTAGAAAATGCCAAGAGGATTATTACTGCCAAAATAATGGGAAGCCAGTATATGTCAAGGTGATCACTGAAAGTTGGATTGTTCTTGGAGACAAAGGTTCCTTAAAGCATACTTAATCTTTAACTACAATACAACAACATAAGTATGCCTAACATACATTACATAACATAACATACTCTTTACAAGGAAGCAATTTTTGTTTCATTGATTATTTGTGCTGTTCTTTTATTCTCTGTTTCACTAAATTGCCCATCAGCCTCCTCATTTTAAGGATTTAGAGAGTTTCAACTTATCAAATATCATGAGAAGATTTAAAGGACATAATCATGTATAGCACTAATGTTAGCTATAATCACAATTATTGCTTCTATATTTTTAGAAAGAAATAAGACTGTTGAAATGTTAGTTAAGAAAAGAACTAAAGGAATTCCTTGATCATAAGGACATAATAATTAGAGGTCAAAGAGTGAAGTTCAATGACAAGTGAAATAGATTGAAACTATTTTAGGGATTGTCAATATTACAAAAAACAAACATAAGCAGAAGAGACTTGAATAAATGACAAACAATAGAGTGATCATTAGGCGAAATCCAAAAAAGTGCACAAATTAAAATTGTCATTGGGTTGGGATGGTGGGTGACCACTGGTGTGTTGCATTAATTTTACATCATTTTTAATATTGTTATGATATTGCTCAAATGTTCAAAATGAATGCATAGATGTTACCAGAGATACCTCTCCAATTTTATCCTCTTTTTAGAATGTTCTTTTAAACAAGTGTAGTCCATGAAGTGCTTGAAAGTATCATATTCTTTTTTTTGTATATCAGTGTTTTCTAGTTTTGCAACAGCAAACATACTTTCAATTAACAAAGTTAATTATTCATCTGAAAAACTACATATAGAAAGTGAGAGGCAATCTTATACTGTTAAATTTAAAAATCAATAAAAAATCACATCAAAAGATCTATTCTTTATTGCTTTGCACACTATACTGCCCTAGCATTATAAGCAGTTCCTAACCCCCTCCATTTTCACTCCCTCTAAAGAAAACCAGGACTTCTTGATCAAATAATTAATTACAAGTATCAAGCAGGAAACATGTCAAAATGTAGTAAAAATATGATAGGAAATGAAAACATCATTGGTCTTTGCAGTGTAAGAACAAAATGCAGTATTTCTTTATATTTCTATTCTAGAACACACACACATATATACACACCTTCTTGGATGAATAAATTTGTTTTTTTAAAAAAAATCTATAAATACTATTTAGCCACCTAAAATTTTCTGGCTGTAACATAAAAAATTATATAACTTTGGCAAATTTCTTAACCTGTTAAAACTCATTTTATCCATTTATAGAAGAACAATAGTATTGACATGATGGATATTATTTTGACTTAATTAGATTCACTAAGAAAATCACTTGGCATAAGGCCTGCCTCATAGAATAGATAAGAAATATTTTCTACTATTGTTTCCTTTCTTATTATCACATTTTTTATAATTCCTCTATCAATAATTATCATAACTAACTGCTAAATTGTTTCTTGCACGATTGTCAATTCTTTAAGGGGAGAGAAAATAGTTTTTGTTTTGTTTTCTATGCTCTCAATACACTGTAAAAATATGTGTATTTGTTTCCCTGTTTTCCATGTTGCACTGTTTCACAAAGAAGTTTCTGCCTCTTATATGATTGCTGTGAATAAATTTGTTAGAATTAAAGAATTACTTCCTTGATTATTGTGTAATACATATTTGCCTAGGGAGAAACAAAGATAAGAGTTTGATCATTCAAAGAACTTGTCCAAGCTTTTATCAAACATCGAACTTTGACTTGGTAATCTATGAAATTATTTTTGGATAACCAATTAAATTCTAACCTTACTCTGCTAACCTTAAAAGGAAGTGAGCAATTCTAAACTTTATAGAGAAAGCAAAGAGGTGGGGTTGCATCATACTGACTATTGAAGCTTGTTATTCAGGCAACCCTAGGAAGATTACTTTCTGTGTTTCTGAAGACAGAAGCCTAGAAATTACAGCATGGGGAGAAAGTCACTATGCCTTCTGATTGTGGGGATCCTTGTAGCATATTACATTTACACTCCTCTCCCAGATAAGCTTGAGGAGCCCTGGAGATTAATGTTGATCAGTGTACCACTGAAAACTTTTCTACATTTGGTAAGTCTGAAATTTATGAATTCAGATGTTTGTGTGCAATCATACATTCTGAAGAATTGGTCTAGGATACTTGTCTTTTGCTTTATTCATCTTCTTAAAATAAGTAGTATGCCTTTTGACTATTTACAGCTTTGAAACCTGGCTTATTTGTTCACTTGCTCTGTCATATGTTGAAAACATGTTTATAAATAGGAAATGACAAGCTAGAGGTTGAGTAGATTGTACTGAAATATTACTCTGTTTAGTTAGTATTAATGTTATGATGGTGGTTGTTTATTGAAATTTTTACCTTGGGGCTTGATTCATAAGCACATAGTTTCCTACATAAGCCAGAGATTTTTGGATTATGCAGTAATGCATTAGATATAGACTTTTAGGGATTTTTTGGGGGGGGATTCAGAGTACAGAAAATGACATGTAAATAGTATTTCAAGGAAAAACTGCAGAATGGTTGGCATCTGCCATGGCTTAAGGCAGAAAAAAATTAATAGACAAAAACAGAAGGGCAGACCCTCCTGTGTTTTGGAAACTGGCTGTTTTCAGAGCATCTCTGATGTGGTGAATAAGCAAAGGCAACCTCTCTGGCATCTAGAGTATATTTTGCTATTATTTTATTCCACTATTTCATTCACTTCATTTTTATAGCTCTCCTTTCAGAATTGAAACAAGATAGATGCTGTAATTCCTCTTATTTTTTCATTCTTTTAATTCTTCAAATCTCTGCCAGAACCTATTAGGCAAACAGAGTCTGTCTTTACAAAATTGATATTTTAGTGTGGGGGAAACTATTAAATTAGAATTAAATGAATGAATGATTTCAGATTATAAGGAACGCCTTAAGGGAGATGAGACAGGGAAGGTGAATAACGTGAGCAAGTAATGAGAGCAGGGCTACTGTACTTATAATTAGCAAAATTCGTTATGAATAGGAAGCTTATGCTTAGAGATCAGTGCATAAAAAAACAACCACTGTAAGTACTGAGGAAACATTTTTTTCAGTGACATAGCAACAAGCACATAATTCTTAACTACAAAATACTGACAAGTTGTAGAAATTGTATTAAATATTTGCAATTGATGTGATAGTGCCTCAATTTAATTCAGAGGCACAAAGTGTCATAGAATACAGTGCTTTGTGCTCTGTGGTAGTAAGTTTTAATTGAATTCTGTGTATAATATAGAGCTATCATAGAGTTAAGTAGTTTTATTTTTTTCATATTTGCTCAATTTTCTCTATAATTTTGAAGAGTTCTTTCAATTTTTGTTCTTTGAATCTTATTATTAATTAGATTTTACTTTTCATTTAATCAATTATGTATCTGGTTTTTGAGCTTTTCTTCTCTGTTGTAGTCTTTTTAGGTTTACTTTTTCCACTTTATTGATGATTTATGAACATATTTTCAGAGTTTGCAAATGATATAAACTTTAAAATGTATGTTAATATAGTTCTTCACTCCTTCAAACACTTTTTGTTTGCTGCAATTTCCTTGACTCAGCTGGGACTTCATGGAGAATTTGTCTGGCTCCTTCAAATTCTGTCATTCACTGAGTGCCTAGTGACATTTTATTGGAGACATGAATTATATTTACATTTGTGCTATGAATGAAGCATTGCTATTCTAGGCAATTATGCTATAAACTAAGAATCATGTAATTATTACAATTATAAGTTAATTATAATTATAATTATAAATTAATAATCCAGAATCAAGTTAAATGGACTTAAAATATCATTTCCTAGCTGTGTATGTTTGGACTAATTATAGTATTTAATTTCCCTGGGCTTATTTTCTTCCTCTTTCAAACAAGTGTGATAATATTATCTCTTTCACAGGTTAATAGGGTAATATTACTGAGGCTTATTCTCATAAAATGCTTGGACCACAATATTGCTCTAAAGCAGAAGCACAGGCTTCAGGCAAACAGGCTGTCCTCCCTTTTTCTCCATCCATCATGTCTAAATCATGTCTGCTCATGTGCAGCAGCATTATTTTATAATTGTTTTATTTTTATAATATTTTAATTGATGTATATTCACTAAATATAATTGTTACATTCAATTTGTGTAATTGATGCATACACATATCATATCTTAATCAATTTTACTTCTCTTTTCCATCCTGGTTCTCCATTGTTTTGCATCTCCCAATACCCTTTTTTACTACATGAAATCTAAAACTATTCCTCCCTGCATCAACAAGAGCACCCTCATCTCCAGGATATACTGGTCATCCGCCTGGAATGGGTTTTCTTTTTATTCTTTTATTTGATTAATTTCTTATGAAAGGTCTTTTTTTCAGGGGTCAAGTGCAATGACCTGGGTCAAAATACTTGGTTCAGGACTCTATCACAGCATTTACATTATTTTATAACAGCGTATTTACCTGCCTTTCATCCTTAACTCTGAGGTTCTTGAGAAGTACATTTATCTTGTTCATATATGCAACCCCAAAGCTTAGTATTGAACCTGAAACATTTTGTGGAATAGGACTAGATAAGTGTTTTTCCTCCCTTTTAACAATTACTGTAGGCATGATTATTGGATTTTTTTCTAAAAGGAAAAGGGGATTCATGTATGAGACTTTAGTTCATTTTCTTTGATCTAATTAAGTATTAAGTATTTATACCTTCATAAATTTTTTGAATTTAGAATTTGATTCTAGAGCTGCTTGTTAATTTTGTTTTTAGGCCACATTTATTGAGTTTCTGGGACTTTACCATTTTGCTGATTTAATTGCACTAACTGTGAACTTTGAAGAAGTCTCACCAAATTCAGATGAAAATGTCACTGTGACTGAGACAAAATTTGATAATGTTCCTGTCCGTGTATATGTGCCAAAGAGGAAGCTGGATGCACGTAGAAGTGCTGTGTTTTTTATCCATGGTGGTGGTTGGTGTTCTGGAAGTCCTGGTAGGCATTTTTTTAAAAAAATGATTTTCACTGAAATAGTTTGCAAATATTTTACTATAGCTGTATCCAGTGCTCTTCAGCAAGGGCACTGCAGTGCTTTTGTCTTCCTTGGCAAATTTTAATGTTTGCTGAACTTCAGATTATTGTTTTTCATCCATCTATGACTTTCTTCATCAAGCCAGGTTGTGCTAAGAAAATGTAAGTCTTGCTATTATTAAATTAATTTAGGAAAGGATAAGTGCTATTTCTATCATTTGTATTTGGTTTTATAGGCCTCAGCAACATGTTAATAATTTATTTACATACTTACTGTGTGTCTACAATTCTTCCAGAAACATTGGAGGGACCTTGGAATAGATGAAATTCTTCTTGGGACTTAAATTCTAATGAAGACAATCTAAACAATTAATAAGTAAATAATCCAGTGCATCATAAAGGGATAACTGTAGGGAATAATACGCCAGAGTAATCAAGATTGGGTACAAAGGTTGCTAGTCCCTTGATGTACAGAATTGTAGTCCAAAGAGGAATACATCCAGAAGTGGAAAATTGGAATAAAGACTTTAGGCTCAGTCATAACTGCAAAATATTATTTAACTAATTCTAGTTTCAGAGAACTAGATATTCACTAATTTACTTCCAATTAATGAAATATAAATCAACTGAGGGAAAGGAAATTGGAATGGCTCTAAATGAAGAAATCCAAACACCAGAGGTGAAGCATACATTAGTCCAGAGAAGAAATGTTATAGACCTAAACTTAATTGAAATGTGTCAAATGATATGAGAAATTAGAAGCACAAAGTAAAGAGGGGGAAAAAAAGAGATTGAGATGAGATGATTGCCCTATTTCTGGTAGGATGACTGGGAAAGTGAAGACAGATTCCTGGAGAACACAGAAGTAAATATTGGGTGGAAAAATAACCAATGACCAAAGCATTAAAAAGTGATCAAAGAGGTCAAAAAATGAAAAGGAAGCCAAGTGAGACTCTCAAAAAGAGAGACTAATGAGAAGTATTGAATGGAGGAAAAATGCCATGTAAGTAGGACAGAAATACATATCTTGGGCTGGGCATTCAGCTCAGTGGTGCCGTGCCTGCCTTGCAAGCACAAGGTCCTGTACCAGGGAGGCAGGAAGAAATACATATCTTGGATGCTGAACTTTTTATTTTCATAAGGCTGAGAATGAACTTGATGGATATTCACATAAAAACACATTCCAACTAGCAAAATGTAAGAGATAAAGAAATTATAGGACTGATTCCTGAACTTAAATATATTAGTTGTAAAAAGAATAAGCAAGAAAATGATAGATTAAAAGAAGAGCTAAGTAAGAGTAGTTTTTTGATTATTTGTGGAAGAGATATAAAAAGTTAGTAGAATGCCCTGGGGCGATGAGGAAGGAGGAGTACAAGTTTGAGTCCAGCTTGGACAACTTAACAACTTAGTGAGACCCTGTCTCAATGTAAAATAATTTTAAAAGGACTTGGATATATCTCAGTACAAAGACTGGAGTCAATCCTCAGTACCAAAAAATAAAGTGGATAGAATTAAGAAAATTGGATGATAAACAGAGGATAACAGATTGTTGATTAATGAACAAACAACAGAAGGAAATGGAGACAAGGAGAAAGATTTAGAGCACTGGTAATGTAGATGGAGGAAAAATTTTTAAAAATGAATACAGCCTTCTTCCTAGACAAGAAAAAAGAGAAAAACCAGATGTCAGTAGGCGAGATACAACAGAAAATGAGAGAATTCCAGCTTTCCAAAGCAGCATTGTCCTATCCAGCTTATTTTCACGTGATTTTTTTCTTGTTCCACAAGAATGCTGATGGTTGGTCTCCATTATCCAAAATCTGTTTAATACACTTTGGTCACATATCCAACCACACATGCATCAAGTCAATGACTTCTCTTTTTCATTCATGTATACCTATCACGTAAAACAACCAAATCAGTATCACTTACAGGATGGAAGCTGTGATCAGTCTTCCGGAGAATGCTGCTAGCTAAGAAGGACAAATGAGAAAATGTGCAGAGCAAGAAGTGTAAGGAAGAAGAGCAATTAGAACATTCAGTGAGAAATTCCACCAAGTTATAGATGAAAATTTTCTTAGGATAAGTACAGCATTAATTTTTTCCTCCTGTTAATTTGGTATACAATAGGTAGAGAATTGACAAAACACAAAACAAGCATGGTAGATTTTTGAGGTTTTTGGGGGGTTTTATTGTTTCTTCTTAAATTCTTTTATTGGTACATTTTAGGTATACAACACAATTACATTTCTCATTGGGAACTTGTACCTTCACATGAAGCATCTTGGTTCTTAGTTTTTCCCCATTCCTAGCCTTCCCTTCACCCCCTCCACCCTTCCCTATTTACAAAGACTTTATTTCCATTTTTTCCATTTCTCATCATTTTTCCTTTCCCTTATTTCCTTTCCCCTGCCCCGCCCACTACCTCTATCCCTTTGGACCTTTTCTTCCTATTTTACATTATCGATTATTCATTCTAATCATTGGCACATTTTAGGTATACAATATAATGACATTCATCATTGGAAATTTGCACCTTTACATAGTCTCTCTTGGTTCTTATTTTTCACCCTTGCCCAGCCCTCCCTTCAACCCCTCCAGTCCTCCCTATTTACAAAGATTTTGTTCCTAGTTTTCCATTTTCTCATATTAATCCCATTCTCTTCTTTCCTTTCCCGTACCCCTCCCACTTCCTTCCCCTTTGCCCCTTTTCTTCTTATTTCACATTACCTATTATACATTTTAGTCCTTATTTACATTTTCAGTTTCTCACATCAGAGAAACTATTTGGTATTTATACATGTGTGTCCTATTTATTTCACTTAAGAGTATCACCTCAATGTGCATCCATTTAGCTATAAATGTCTCCAATTTCTCATTTTTTATGGCTGAGTACTACTCCATTTTATTTTAAAAAAACAAAACAAAATGCATTTTCTTTATCCGGTCTCCAGTTGATGGGCAATTGGGCTGCTTCCAAGTTTTAGCTCTTACAAATTGTGCTGCTATGAACATGGATGCACATATATCACTGTGGTATGATTCTTTTAATTCTTTGGGGAAGATCCCCAGCAGGAGAATAGCAGGGTCAAATGGGACATCCAGTCCTAGTTCTTTGAGGTATCTCCATACTGATTTCCAAGGTGATTGCACCAGTCTGCACTCCCACCAGCAGTGGAGCAGGGTTCCTCCTTCCCCACAGCCCCGCCAGCATTTGTTATTGGTTGATTTCATGATAGCAGCCATTCTTTCTGGAGTGAGGTGGAATCTCAGAGTTGTTTTCATTTGCATCTCTCAAATGACCAGTGATGTTGAACATTTTTTCATGTATTTATTTGCTATTTCTACTTCTTTGTCTGAGAAATGTCTGTTCATTTCAGATGACCATTTTCAGATTGAGTCTTTAAATTTGGGAGCTCTGATCTTTTTAAGTTCTTTATAGATTCAAGATAAGAAAAAAATTCTGTCTTTCCTTTGTGCATTGTCACTAATATCTGCCTTTTATTCTTTTATTTAAGCTTTACGTAATTATGACCTGCTCTCAAGATGGACAGCAGAGAGACTTGATGCTGTTATCATATCAATTGAGTAAGAAGCTGCATTGTTTCATTTTGGGTTCAAATACTTAAACTACCAAGATTTTCTCCACTGTTCTGAGTGACTGATGCGTGATTTGCCAAAAAATAAATATTTCTCAATTGACACTGAGGCAATTAAAAGAAAAAGCTAGTTAGATAATTAAAATGACCAGTGTGCACAGAAAATATTGCTAAACATCAGAAGTCATTAGGAAAATCTAAATCAAAACTACTTCACATCAGCTAAGATAAGCATAATTTTTAAAACATAGAAATACAAATTATAATGAGAAGAACCAAAAAAATGAACCCCCCCACATATCACTGGTGGAAGTGTAAAATGGCATAGACAGTCTGGAAAATTGTTTGGCTGATCCTGAAAATGTTAAAAACAGAACTACCATATGACCCAGTATTTCCAGTTCTAGGTGCTTGCAAAAGGCCTATTAAACTATATCCATAAAAATCTTTTGTATTTGGAGCAGCATTACTCATAAAACTACTGAAGTGGAAAAAACTCAATTTCCATCAACAGATGTATGGGAAATAAAATGTCATATATCCACACAGTTGAATATTACTTGTTAAAGAGAAATGCTACCACTAAAACATGGATAAATCTTGAAAATATTATGTTATGTGAAGGTAGCCAGTTGAAAAGGGCAACACATTGTACGGTCCCATTTTAATGAAAGGTCTCGTATTAGGGAGTATTGGAAGCAGATTAATGGTTGCATTAGGATGGTAATTGATGAAACAGAAAGTGAGAAATATTTGTCAATGGGTATAGTGCTGTTATTTTGTTTGCTGATTTTTTTTTTGAGTGGTAGAAATGTTCTCAAGTTGATTGTGGTGATCATTGCAAAACTTTTAAACATATTAAAAACTCTTGAATTACATATCTCAAGTGGATTGTATGGCATATAAATTATAGCTCACTAAAGTTATTATATTAAAATTAAGGCTCAGTGCTAAGTAGGAAAATTATTCTTGAAATATTTGTGTATTTATATTTGTATATAATTAAAAATACTAAAATACAAATAGATTTTTTCTTATTCACAATATACAAACCACTACAAATTATTAGAAGTAGAGGAGAAAGGCTTTACAAAACAAAATATCAAAAACAAAATTGTGAATAAATGTATGAACATTTAGTATATTTAAATAGAAAATATAAATCAAATGTGCCCAGAAGTATCTCCATAATTGATTGTTATAGCTCAAATGAAAAGGACATAAAACATAAAAGGTTGGGAAGAATAGACACCAGAAGATTTTTATAAACTTGCAGTTAAAGAATAACTAGATTTCACATTTCTTTGACACTACTGAAACTATGCATATTGTACACATTATACTCATCAATGGCACAGGTAAGTATCAATCGGAATATATATGTTTACTAGATACCAGATACAAGAACATCTCTAACAACGTTTGTGGAAAGCTAAGACTGAACATAACCCAACTTATATGGCCTTTTAGAGTTGGAATGTATTATTCATTTACTTATTATTTATTTGCTGTGGTAAGAACATATAAAATCTACTTTCTAAACCAAGTTTTAAACACCCATTACCTTCGACTTTCTTACAATATTATAAAACAGATCTCTACAGCATATTCATTTTACTTGATTGATCCACTGATTAATTCCCCATTTGTCCCTCTCAACAGTCCCTAGAAATAAATATTTTACTTTTTGGTTCTATAACTAAACATTTTAGATAACTAATATAAATGAAATGACTCGCTTTTGGAATGATATGTGGTGTATTCACACAGTGGAATATTATATAGAAAGAGAAGCACACAGCAATGTGCATGAGGCTGAAAACTATAGTGTTGAACAACCAAATCCAAGGGCATAGGTGTACATACCATTGACGTTCATCTATTTTAAGGGCAAAAATATACAAGATCAGTTGATGCTGCTAAATTAGGTTAATGGAAACTTCAAGAGTTGAAGAGAATAAATAGAAGACTTCAATGTGCAGGCAAGATTCATTTTCACAATTTGTGGTTATGTGGCTACATTTAGTTCTAATTCAAGAAGTTGTACACTTATAGGATATGTGCCACCAAAGCGAGCACAAGAAGCTGTACAGTTATTACATGAACATTTCTGGCATAAATATTACACTTGAATTATTTTTTGAAAAGAGTGACATGATAACCATATTTTCTCTCCACAGCTACAGATTAGCACCTAAGTATCATTTCCCAGTCCAATTTGAAGATGTATATAATGCTTTAAGGTGGTTCTTACACAAAAACATTCTTGAAAATTATGGCATAAACCCTGAGAGAATCTGTGTTTCTGGAGACAGTGCAGGAGGGAATTTAGCTGCAGCAGTGACTCAGCAGGTAAGATGGTCATCATTTCTGTTTTTGAAAAATTGTTTACTTATAAATACCTAACTACATATGTGCAAATATAAAAGTGGCAATGTTTGAAACATTAAACAGAATATTGTTAAAAATGGCTAATACATCAAATGTCGATATCTGCTTTTGTCAAGGTTCTCTTTATTTTCATAATGAAATAATAATCTGAGTAGATCACTGAGTTAAACTTTGATATATGTCAGTAAAATATTATAATAGTCAGACAAATGAGATAGAATGAAAACAGAAAATGACTTTTAACTTTTTGGAGATTCAGATGTATTCAATAATCATCAGGTGGATTAGTCTTCCATTACAAAAATATTCTGACGAGTTTTAGAAAATAATCACATTTAAAAGTCCTAAAATATTTATAAAGATTAGAAATCCATAAACTTGAATTGATGAAGGTATTTTTAAATGGGATCTTGACGAGTTCATTTAGTCCCTCTAAGCATTCATTTCCTTATCCATAAAGAAAAATAAACCTTTTAAATACACAGTTGTCCTGAGGGCCACTTGCATAAATTTACATTAAAAATCTGGTAACGTGATATGATCTTTACAAATGTTTTCCAAAATATTCAAAATAATCTATTTTGACCATTATAATTAAAAAGTAGATAGATCCAAAAATTGCAAAATTTTAGGATACATTCAGTACCTCTAATTTTATATAGAAATTATATATAATATGTATTTATAGTATAATATCCATTTAGAAAACATAAAATCCCATTTTAAAGACTATATTCTCAAAAATTGAAATATTATAAAGAAATCTTTTTTTGGATCACTTTTGTTCAACAGTAATACTTGTATATTCTGCTTTTTTGATGACTGATCTTTACAAACATTAGCATATTGGGCCTGATATTGAAGAATAATTTTCACAGAACATCTCACAAAGAAAGCCTTTCCAAATCTCCTACAACACTATGTCAATTTGGGATCAAAGCAAAGTCAGAAATACTTCAGGGATCCTTTTTCTTCATGGCAAAACTTAAACTAGGCTATTTTAATATACTTTTGTACTAAGAGGAATGTAATGAGGTTAAATTTACAGAGTGCTTCTGTATGTCATTCTTGGTTGAAAAGTTATGATGTAAACTTACTAATTATTACTTAGATACTATTGCATTATCCCCAAAGGATTTAGGGAAGATGACTTTTCTTAAGTCAAACATATGCTTAGTTAAGGAACATCTAGTTCTAGAATTTCTTTTGAACCCTTCAAAGAAGGGTTGTTGAGATGGGTGATACACTTTGTTTATTTCTTACGTCTTTTCTGAGATGCTGAATTCATATATAGACTATCTTGTTGCAGTTGTTCATTATTTTCAAAGGAAATAATTTTTGCATATCATTTTAATTTCTCTTTAGCTTTTCAGTGACCCAGATGTCAATATCAAGCCCAAAATCCAGGCTTTAATTTATCCTGCACTTCAACCTCTTGATTTAGATTCACCATCATATCAAGAAAATTTACATATGCCGATTCTGCCCAAGTCACTCATGACCAGGTTCTGGAGTGAATACTTCACTAGAGACAGATCACTTGAGAAAGCCATGCTTTCAAACCAGCATGTACCTGCAGAATCCAGTCATCTGTTCCAGTTTGTCAACTGGAGCTCTTTGCTCCCTGAGAGGTTTAGAAAAGGATATGTTTATAACAATCCAACCTATGGTAGTTCTGAGTTATCTCAAAAATATCCTGGGTTCTTAGATGTGAGGGCAGCTCCTTTGTTGGCAGATGACAGCAAGTTGCATGGTTTACCCCTGACTTACGTCCTCACTTGTCAATATGATATCTTAAGAGATGATGGACTCATGTATGTTACCAGGCTTCGGAATGCTGGAGTTCAAGTGACCCATAACCATGTTGAGGATGGATTCCATGGGGCAATGTCCTTTCCCCAACTTAAAATTACTCATAGAGTGATAAATCAATATATTAGCTGGCTGAAGGAAAATCTATAGCAAAACATGTATTCCTGATATATTTTTAAAATATACTAAATATCAAAGCATCATAATATCCACACGGAATAAAATTGGTGTGTTTTGGAAAGATCTATAGAAGTCCCACATGTAGTATATTAATTCTTACTGTAAATATCACTTCTGTATTTTTTTCTTACTCAGAAGTAATTCATCCAACATTTCTCATTGTTTCTCTTATAGTACTCTTTTTTGTTTTTCAGTACTGGGGATCAAACTCCAGACCTTGCACTTGCCAGGCAGGCAAGGCGCCACTGAGCTAAATCCCCAGTCCCCCAACATTTTTCATTGTAAATGTGCTATTTCTGCCAACTCTCCTTATATATGGTAAATTTTTCTTTTTAATATCTTTTTTTCTTGTATAATATCTTTTCTGTGAGTTGGTAACCATTTATAATTGCAGAAGAGAAATGTAAGAAAAGATTTCCTCTCTGTGTAATATCATTATTTTAGTCAATGCACAGGGTTTGAAGGACTCCTAGTAACTGGTATAGGTTGGGTCTGTCCTTCCAAAAATGGTTTACACAATACAATGCTAGTTCGTTACATCTGTAAATTTTTTCCCTTTGAAGCATTGGTAAAATCCAAGTAATAAGAGTTATACTATTCAATACTTATGATCACTAGAGGAATTAGCTGCTTTGTATGTGGGGAAAGTAAAGAAATTGAAGCTCATTGAAGACTGAAGAGCTCTTTGGGATAGAAAATACTAAAAGCCACAGAATAGAGAAGTGGAAGTATCTAACTTGCAATAAAAAGTCAGAAAATTTTAATTTGTCAAAAAGCCTATCCTAACAATTCAGAGTGGAAGACAAGATAAAATGGATTATGGTTAAGACAAGACAGAATATTTGCATTAACCATGATTTATGTTATGTTTCATAATCACAAAGAAACCTATCAACAGGCATCCTTGACTGGTGGAGGAGTTCCATCCATGCGGTTATCTACTACCAAATCCTCTTCTGTCTTTGTATTTCACCAGTCTTACTATATTTTCTTTGTAGTCATGGTTATTAAACTTCTAGTACAATCTGCATATATAATCTAGACAAAGATGGAATAACAAAAGAGGTACATTTGAGGTAATTCTATTTTATCAGGAAAATAGTAACAATACAGAAATTCAAAAACCAATAAACTTTTTATTCAATTTCAACAATCATGTCATAAGACATTTCTCAAAATAGAAATTTTGTAAGGGGGAAAATTACATTATCTTATATCAATACTAAGCAATTAGCAGATGATGCCACACATAGCTATAGAAATAACTTGTTAAATAACAATTATGGGATAAATATTTCCTCATAAACATGTATATACAATGACAGCTAATAGTAAATGCAATGAGTAGACATAAAATTTGTATATGTGGTCTCTCAGTGATTTTTTTTCTGTACTATGTGCAAACATAAAATGTTTTTATTATTGTACATAAATTCTTAAATTAATCTATGTTTGACACTTGCTATTGTTTTAATTAATCTTTCCTTAAAAGTAGTAAAATGTGACACTAAAATAAACATCTAGAAGCAAAGATCTTGACCAGAGAGGTTGGCACTTGTCTCTCATTCTTTATGTTATCATTGTAAGTAAATATTTTTCACAATTACCAAATCCAGAGGGCACATGCCTATAATCTCAGTCACTCGAAAAGCTGAAGTAGGAGGATTGCAAATTGAAGGACAGATACAGGAACTTAGTAAAATTCTGTCTCAAAATAAATGAAAAGGGCTTATACCGCAGTAGTAGACTGCCATTGGCTCAACACACACACACGCACATAGACACAATTAAATTGATGAAAGCATAAAGCAGACAAAATAAACAGGACAGGAATTCAATTTATTGCAGAAATCACCAACAGAGTAAAAAGACAACCCAGAATGGAAAAAAATTTTAGCCACTTGTTCCTCAAACAAAGGACTAATATCTAGAACATAGAGAATTGAAAAAAATCAGGCCCCCTCAAATTTAAAGACTTGGTCCAAAAATAGGCATCTGAGATGAACACAAACTTCTCAGATGAAGTGCAAACAACAAATAAATATATGAAAAAATGTTCAACATCACTGGTCATTTGAGAGATGCAACTCTGAGATTCCATCTTATTCCAGAAAGAATGGTTATTATCAAGAAATCAACTAACAACAAATGCTGGTGGGGCTGTGGGGAAAAAGGAAGCTTTCTCCACTGTTGGTAGAAGTGTACACTGGTACACCTACTGTGGAAATCAATGTAGAGATTCCTTAAAAATGTAGGATCATAGGTCCCATTTGACCCAGCAAGTCCCCTTCTGGATATCTTCTCGAAAGAATTAAAAGCGCTATACCACAGCAATACATGCACACCCATGCTTATAGGAACAGTTTGTAACAGCTAAATCATGGAAACAACCCAAATGCCCATCAATCTATGAACAAATAAAAAAGATTTGTTTTGTTTTATACAATGGAGTATTACTCAGCCATAAGGATAAATGTGAAACATTCCTAGGTAAATGGATGAACCTTAAGACCATACTCTTAAGTGAAATAAATTGGATACATATGTGTAAATATCACATTATCTTTCTGGTGTGAGAAACTGAAAGGGTAAATACATACCAAAATGATAATAGATATTGTGAAATTGTTTAAAAGGAAAGGGGAACTAGGAAGGAGTAGGGGGAAAGGAAGGAAGGAAAAAGAAAAAGAAAAAAGAAGAATAAAATGGAAACAACTTTGTAAATAATGAGGAGAAGAGGGGTTGAAAGGAGAGGAGAGGAATGGGAAAAAAGAAGAACTTAAGATATATCATGTACAGGTACAAATTGTCTATGATGAATATGATCATTATATATATCTAAATGGTACCAATAAACTTAATTTTTCAAAAGCAGAAAAAAAGTTTTTTTAAGTTCATTAAACTAACATTACAAATATTTGAACCAGGTTTTGTTAAGTGTGATAATATTTTAGGTTAGCTTCATAGCAAATGAAACTGAATGGCAATGATGAAATTTTCAAATAGGGCAATTGTTTTGGAAAAAAAATCGCCAACATTCAAATCATTCAGCAATTCCACTTTCAGATATTGTCTAAAAACAAATTGAAACATAGTTTTTACAAAAAAGAATGCTACAGTTAAATTCATTTCAGCATTATGATATCAGTCGAGTTGGTGAAGGGATTCCTTAACTTTTTGTGCTTCATTTTCTTTAAGTTCAAATAAATGAAAACTAGTATTTTGTTGAAGTCACTTCTAGACCTAGAGGTGAGGACGGGGTTTGCCTTGCTCTTTGCTTGCTCTTTACTGTTTGAAGACCATTCCCTCTCCCTCCTGTCTTGTTCAGATGCAGCAAATTGCAGTCTGCAGGCCAAATCCAGACTGTGCCCTATTGTTGTACGCTACGTGAATGATTTTTTATATATTATAGAGTTGTCCAAAAAGGAAGAGGATATTGAATAAGTCTTGGAAGAGGAGAAGGAGAAGGAGTAAGAGGAGAGGAGGTGACATTTTATTGTGGGCCATTTTTAAAACAGCTTACAACCTCTCATAACAATGCTACCCAAGTTCAGGTTTCAAAAGATATTATGTTTACTGTCAATATCACACTACTACATTGATAATCTCAGTACCAATCAAGACAGCCTATTTACCAGCTTGGACTCCCAGTTCCTCGACACCCTTTCTCTAATAACTTTGTTATGTGGTCCTTGAATAAATTGCGCTTGTGGCTATGGCCTATAATATGCTATGACCAAAACCTGCCTCCTCTATGTCAATAACAAATACACAAACTCTTTCAAGCCAGGTCCTCATTTTCAGTAATATTTGAGATATTTGTAATTCATAAATTAAACCAAAATTTGACTCTTAAACACTGCTCTCATAATTTCTTCTACTCCCCAATAAAATGTGATCTATGATCAATGAGAACAGTATACCATTGGTCTTTCTGGTCTCTACTTGTCTACTTGTTTGTCAAAACTCCACCCTCCACATCAATCTTTGCAGCTAAATATGGCTGAACAAAACAATTAAAGTGCTCAAATTTCTTCCCTTAAATAAGAGAAGCCCGCAATGATGTCATTAATGATGCCTAATAATCATAATCATAATATGTTCCCTTCTCCTTTCCCCTTTCCCCAACCTCTGTCTCTTGGTCTCCTTCCTATTAATATGATCTATCATCTCCCTCTTTAATCATTCCTTTATTTTGCTTTTACTTTGTACTTTTAATACTCAAATGTGAGAAGCCATATAGTATTTAAGCTTGTGTTTCTGATTTATTTCACTTAACATTATGTTTTTAGGTGCTTTTTATTCTCCTTAAGTGTTTCAAATTTATTCCCCTTTATTGTAAAGTAGTATTCTATTATGTACAGATACCACATTTTCTTTATCCAGTCATATGTTGATGGATATATGGAAGGCTGCTTCCAAGATTTAGATATTAGGACTTGTGCTGCAGTAGCCACCTAAATATTTCTTGCTTTAACAACTAAACCCATATGACCTTGGCCTAGTTACTTAACATTTTAAAACTCATTTATGAAAGAACAGTAGTTTTGATGAAGATAAATTTATTCATTTATTTACATTTATTCATTACAATTTATTCATTTACATTTCATATAAGAAACATTTACTATAGGTATTAGATCATAGAAGAGATAATAAATTTTCACTATTATTGTTTCCTTTACTGCACAATATTTTTTGTAACCCCTCTATCAAGAATTATCCTAACTGCTACCATTTCAGTCTCCTGCATAATAATGCAAACTCTGTAGAGGCAGATATGATGATTATTTTGTTTTCTGTACTCTCAACTCTATAAAAATATAGTTATTTAATTTTCTGTTTTCCATATTGCACTCTTTTACAATAAAGATTCTGAATCTTGTTTGCTTTGTGTGGATAATTTGGTTAAAATTAAAGAATTTGTTCCCAGTCTTTTGTTCTGTACATCCTTTTTTATAGCAGCAATGAGAGTTGTCATTGTCAGAACTTGTCCAAGTTTCTATTAGACTTTGAACCTTAAGGTTCACTGCAATTATTGTTGGAAAAGCAATGAAACTTTAACCTTATTCCAACAACCCTAAAAAGAAGCTCTATAAATAAAGTTTCTGGGTGGGGCTGGAATACACTGATTATTAAGTTCATTTTTCAGACAAATCCTGGGAGTTTACCTATTCTGTTTCTGAAGACAAGGAAACACAGAAATTATAGCGTGAGAAGAAAGCCAATGTACTTCCTGATTGTGGGAGTTCTTATAGCATATTAGATGATTGCACTGCTTCCAGATAATTTTGAGGGGATATGAAGACTAATGTAGACCAAAACAAAACTGGAAGCTTTTGTACATTTGGTAGGTCTGGAAATTTTGAATTCAGATGTGCATATGCATTGAAGTGATATGAAGTTTTCCAAGAATCTGTTCTTTTGATTTATTAATTTATTTAAGTTTTCAAAATAAGTGTTATGTCTTTTGTATATTTGCTTCTTAGAAACATGACTTGTTTGCTTATTGTTTTATATATTTCAATTATAAATATCAAGAAAAATAAGCGAAATGTCATGTGAGTAGGTTGTAAAGAAAAATCGTTTTGATTAGGCATCATTAATGTCATAAATGTGGTTAGCCATTAAAATTTTTATCTTGAGTGTTGATTGGTTGGTATTAATTTCATAAATAAAGCAGGGATTGTCTGCCTATGTAGCAGAGCATTAGATGTAGAGTTTTGTGAAATCTTTGTAATTCAGAGTATAGAAAAATGCATAGAAATAATTTCTCAAGAAAATCATTGCAGGCAGGATATCTGGCACATGTATTGGTTTAAGAGAGAATAGGGGCAGAAATAGAAATGGAGACTGCTGTGTCACTCAAACTGGCTGAATGCCAGGGCAGCTCTGGTGAGAGCAAACATAAAAGGTGTAGCCCTCCCTGTCTAGTATCATATGTTTCCTATTATTCTGTTTATTATTTTAGTCATGTCATTATTAATGTTCTCCTTTCAGAATTTAAGCTAAGTGGAGGTTTCATTTCCTTTTATTTCTCATTCAATCAACATTTCAACTCTGTCAAATCCATTAGGCAAACAAAGTCGGCCCATGAAAAAGTGACTTGTAAGTATGGGGTAAAATAATAAATTAAAAGATGAATGAATTATTTCAGATGATCAGAGTGTCTTACAGGAGATAAAACAGAGGCAAGGAGATGAATTTGGGAAGATGGGGGGCAGGGCTAATGCTTTTGTGATAGGAGGAAGCTGTTATGAAGACAAATCATGTGCTTGTAGATAGGAAGAATGAATAACCAACCACTCTAAGTACTGAGGAAAAAGTTTTCCAGCAGAGACAACAACAAGCACAAAATTCTTAACTTCAAAATATTGACAAGGTAAATAAGTCACATAAAACATTTTCAATTGATAGAAACATTGCTGTAATTTAATTCATAGGGAAAGATGCCATATAATATAGTGCTTTGTGCCCAATGGTAGTAAGCTTGATTTAATTCTGTGTATAATATGGAGCTACAAGGTAGTTTTAAATGGTGGTTTTATTTTTCTAGTATTTGTTCTCCTTCCTACAATTTGGGAGAAATTTTATTTTTATTTGATTTTTAATATTACTTTTTATTATTCACTAAATTAATCATATTTCTAGTTTTTGAACTTTTCTTCTTCTCATAATTTTTAGCTCTACTCCTTTTCACTTTTTTTTTTTTTTCAGTATGGGGGATTGAACTTGGGTCCTTGTGCTTGCAAGGCAGGTGGTGGAACCATTGAGCTAAATCCCCAGCCCTACTCCTTTTCACTTTTATTCATGATTTATGAACAAATTTTCAGAACACTGAGATACATATTTTCAGCATATTTTCCTTTTTGTAAAGATTTCCTATTATTTGTTGTGGCCAATTTCCTTGATTCATTCGGCCTTCATATGATTAGCATGGCTGGCTTCTGCCTAATTTTTGAGTGTATAGTCACATATGATAGTGAAGAATTATGTAACTAGCTACATTTATTCCATGAATGAAGCATTGCTTTGCTGTGTGTTGTTATAAACGAAGAAACTAAAACCAGAATCAAGTCTTAGATATCATTTCTTAGTTGTGTAAATTTGAACTAATTATTTAATTTTCCTGCACTCATTTCTTCATCTTTGAAATAGGTTTGATAACGTTATCTCTTTCAGAGGTCGATAGGATCATATTATTGTGACTGATTCTCAAAGAGAGCTGGTCACGCAATCTTGTTCTAAGACCAAAGGACAGACTGGCCTCCCTTTCTCTCCACCCATTCCTTACTCTCAATCATGCCTCAGTTGTGCAATCAGCTTTAAAAATTCTTCCCTGAATCAACAAGTGTCTTCTCAAAACTGGGATAACAAGATACACTGGTACCTCTGTCTGGGAGAGCTGGGAGAGTTTTTGTTTTTTTCATTATTTGATTATTTCAAAAGTCTGTTCTTCAAGCTTTGTTTGCAGTCATTTACTGTTTGTTCTCAAATTACCCGGTCAGAGCTGAATCACAGTATGTACATTACTTGAAAACAGTTTACTTACACATATTGTACTCAGGTTTTTGGAAAGAGAATTGGTTTTGTTCATCTCTGGAAATCTTAGAGGAGAATATGACACAGTTTGTGGAATAAGAAATAAATGTTTTTCTTCTTTTCAACAAACACTGTAGGTATAAGTACTGTTTTTTCTTAAAGATATATTTTTTAAAGGGATATATTTTCTTACGTACATTTTTAAACAAGAGACAAGTTTCTGCCGTCAATGCTGTCCTCTGCTTTACCAGCATAAGTTTTCTAGCTCAGCCAGCTAGGGGAAGCAGAAGAGAATTCTCCAGCTGTGCCAGATTGACAGTAAGGGTGGTGGTGGTATCCTACGGCCTGGAGTGTTCTGTACTAAACTGTTACTTTGTGTCAAAAGACAAAGACTTTACTACAACAAATAAAGGTCAATTTTTGTAACTTCAAAAAAAAAAAAAAAGAAAGAATAAAGCGGATTCATGTCTGAGTCTTCCGATCATTTTATTTGATCTAATTAAGGATTAATATGTATTTCTATCTCATAAATTTTGTCAAATTTAGATCTTGAATTCTAAAGGTGTGTGAATTTCATTTTTACTTACTTTTGTTGAGTTTCTAGGACTTTACCATCGTGTAGATTTACTTGCACTAACTGTGGCCTATGAAGAAGTCCGTCCAAGTTCAGATGAAAATGTCACCGGACGGAGATGTGATGGAGACAAAATTCAACAATGTTTCTGTCCACGTATATGTGTCAAAGAGGAAATCAGATACACCAAGAAGGGTTGTGTGTTATCCATGGTGGTGGCTGGTGTTCTGGAAGTGGTGCTAGGTGGATTCTTTGAGAGATGTCTATCACTGGAGTAGATTGCAAATGTTTTACTAAGGCTTTATATTGTGCTTTTCAGCAAAGGTAATGCTGTCTTTTTGTCCTGCCTTGCTTTGACTTCTGTCAAGTTTTAATGTTCCTCAAAGCTTCAAATCATCTTTTCCTACCCATATGATACTTTTAATCATTTAACCAGATAAAAGGAAGTAGAAAATCTTCCAGTTTGTTGAATTGTATACCAAGGCATTTCTGTAATATTCCGTTCAATATCCTAGAACCATGATGTTCCTTCATTCATTCATTCATTCACATATTTACTCTGCGTCCAGAACTCTTCCAGGCACCTTAAGTGATCTCAGAGCAGACAAGATTCTTCTTGGAGTTTAAATTCTAATGGAGGCCATCATTAGTCCATTGATACATAAGTGAATAATACAGTGTTCCTTAAGGAAACAAGTGGAGGAAATAATAGATCAGAGTAGTCAAGATTATTTGTAAAGGAGTAAATCAGAAGTTGACACATTGGAAAAAAGTCTCAGTACCAGTCATGTTACAGAGAAAATCACGGGAGTCCCAATATACTCAATATTCACTAATTTGCAGGCAGTTAATAGAATGTAAATCAACTGAAGGGATTAAGATTGAGCTGGCTCTATATTATGAACTCTGGACTCCAAAGGAAAAAAAAAAGTTAACTCAAAGAAGAAATGTTAAAGGCTCTGTGTTAATCAACATGTGCCAAAGGATATGAAAAATTAGAACAAAAGTGTTAGGGGAGCAAAGCGGGTCTCTGAGATGAAATGATTGTTCTGTTTCTGACAGAATGACTGGGAGGTGAAGACAGATGTTTGGGAAACATAGACTTGTGTCTTGGGTAGAAGAACAAGCCACTAGGAAAGCATTAAAAAGTGATCAGAAATGTCAAAAAGTAAAAAGGAAGAAAAAAATAAGGTGAAAGCATCATAAAAGAGTGAGTAATGAGACGATGCCAAGTAAATAGAAAAGAAATATATGTATGCTGAAAGTTAAAACTTTTATGTTAATATTGCTTAATGGATTAATATTGTTAGATGGGTATTCACATAGAAACTCATTGTAAATTTCAAAAAGTAAGAGATAAATCATGATTACTGACCTTTATGGAACTTGTAGAAGAATAAGTAAGAGAACCATAGATTAAAAGAAGAATTAAGTAAGAGCATTTTACTTGGTTTCTGTTTTTGTGGGAGAGATAATGAACATGGTGGAATTCTCTGTGATGTTGACTCAGGAGGATCACACATTGGAACCCAGCCTGGGCAACTTAGCGATTTTGTGAGACCCTGTATTTAAAAAAATAATAAAAGAGCTGATAGTATAAGTCAGTTTGAAACCCCTAAATTCATTCCTCAGTAGTAAAATATAATAACAATAATTGGTAGAATAGGTAAAAAGAGAATTATAAACAGAAGTAGATTATAAAAGAAGGAAATGAAGGGAAGAATATTTAGTTCATTGATAAAATAATTGGACTGGACTGAGAGGGAGAGACGGACAAAAGGAGACTCAAGTCTTTTTCACAGACAGGGATAGAACAGACATACCAGGCCTTAGTAAGTTGCACTTTTAGGACAGTGGGACAGGTGCAAGGAGAAAATTTGAGAATTTCAGCTTCTCAAGGGCTCACAACTCTATTCCACTTATATTAAGGTTCTATACAGGTACTGGTCATCTGTCCTTTTGTTATCAAAAATCTGTTTATACCTCCTTGGCTCCATTCCATCCACATATTCAAGTCAGTAACTTTCTGTCTTTATTTGTATATGCATGCAAAAGAACCAAGTCAATTTTCTTTCAGCAAGGAAACTGGGATCTGTTTTCCAGATTATGAAGCTGGTGAAAAAATTACTGATGAAATGTGTAGAACAAAAATTGTAAAGAACAATTAGAAATTTCAGTGGGAAAGTCCAATTCCACTGTGTTGTAGATATGTATTTTCTTAAGGTGAGTACAGCATTAAATTTATCTCTCAGTTATTTTAGTATTCAATGTGTAGAAAACTTCCATAATGTAAAACAAGCATAGTAGATTTTTGTTAAGAGAGCATCTCTCAATTTGATTGTATATTCTCATTAATATCTGGTATTTATTCTTCATATTTAAGCTTTATGTAATTATGACCTGAGATCAAGATGGACAGCAAAGAAACGTGATGCTATTTTATCAAGCAAATAGCAGCTGCATTGTTTTATTTGAAGGTTTCACCGACCAAGATTCTCTAAGCACTTAGCCGGCTGATGCATGATGATACCAAAAATAAATGTTCCTCAATGATATTGAAGGAATTAAAAAAAACTATCTCTATCCTGATTATTATGCAGGAAAAACATCTGTTTGGGGTTGTGTGAGGGTGAGTGGTTGGAGTCCGTACCCTTTTACTGCTGGACCCACATGTATTTGTTCTTTGGGCAGGTAGGAAAAAGTGAAAATAAAGACTTTTTCTCCATAAGCTTATCTTGCATTTTCCATGGATATAATTACTTTTTCTGATCTACATTTGAACTTTAATTCATAATCTTTAAGATTGAGGTACTTAGACTCATAGGATTATCTATAAAAACATCATAAAGTATTGCTACTTTTTATTGTAATTATCAAAATTAAGAGATAACATCTTTGAAATGAAATTAGCTTAATATCTAGCACTTGGTTGTCTAAAACACTAACTTGTATTTTCAAATTAAGTAAAGCAATGAATTAATGTAAAATAATGTGTTATATCCATACTGCATGTTTGAAGGGGATACTGAGAGACAGTAAAATTGAAGTTAATTTGGTAGAGTCATGCCAGAACCTATGTAGTTATTTAATATTAAACTCACATAAAGAAGTTAAGATATACCAAGTTCACAACCATTTTTCTAGTTACGTCATTCTCATAAAGTTCCAACAAAATCAAGGTCAGTATTTGTAAGTGACTCTTGGTAAATGAACTAATTAGAATAGCATTTTTAAATAATTAGAAAATATAATTTTGTACTATTTTTTACCCTTTAGCTTTACTTTTAAAGATGGTTTCCTTAATGAGAGCAAGTCAAGTTACCCTGTAAGATACACCTGTGGTTGTGTCATTGAAATAACTAATAAATCACAATAACTTCAGAGGTAAAATTTTAAAAATTTATACAAGATCTTGCCTTCTGCAAACTCTGGATTTGGATTGTTCTCACTTTTCTAAGACATTGACATGCATTATCAAGTTACTTATTTGGACTTATTCTGCTTTTCTGATGTGGACGTTCACAGTTCTAAATTTCCCTCATGTACTGCTTTCATTGTGTCCCATAACTTCTGGTTTGTTGTACTGACATTATTTAATTATAGGAATTGTCTTATTTCTTCCTTAATTTCTTCAGTGACCTATTGATTATTTAAAAGTGTGTTGCTTAATTTCCATAATGATGCATTGTTTTGTGGTTTCTTTTGCTATTGATTTCTCATTTCATTGCATTGTGGTTTGATAATATGCATTGAAAAGTTTCAGTTTCTTTGCATAGACTTAGGTATGATAATAAGCTAGACTATGGCCTATTTTGGAGAAATCACCATGTACAGCCAAAAAGAATGTGTATTTTTGTGTTGTTTGATTGAATATTCTGTATATATCTATTAAGTCCACTTATTCCAAGTTTTGGTCCAACTCTGTTTTTTTTTTTTAAATTGAGCTGTGTATTTGCGATAGTGAGGTAGTGAGGTCCCTCACTATAATTGTATTGATATTTATCTGATCTTTTATATGTAATAGTGTTTGTTTTATGAAGTTGGGTGCACAGTTGTTTGGTGCATATGTGTTTATAATTATGATATCCTCCTGTTGAATAGTTTCATTAACCAAAATGTAATGTCCTTCTTTGCCCTTTTTATTTATTTATTTATTTTTGGTACCGGGGTTGAACTTGGGACCTTGCACTTGCGAGGCAGGTGCCGGAACCACTGAGCTAAATCCCCAGCCCTTCTTTGCCTTTTTTGAATCCCACTTGGTCAGGGGGTATGATCTTCTTGATGATCTTTTGCATTCTATTTGCCAATATCTTATTATAGATTTTTGTATCTATGTTCATTGGTGAGATTGGCCTAGAGTTCTCTTTTTCAGTTGGGTCTTTCTCTGTTTTGGGAATCAAGGTGATGCTTGCTTCCAGCAATGAATTAGGGAGTATTGCTTCCCTTTCCATTTCATTGAAGAGTTTAAACAGTAGTGGCAGTAGTTCCTCCCTAAATGTCTTGTAGAATTTAGCAGTGAAGCCATCAGGATCTGGGCTTTTCTTAGTTGGTAAGTTTTTAATGACATTTTCAATTTCATAGATTGATATTGGGTCATTTAGAATTTTTAGGTCATCTTTGTTCAACTTTGGTAGGAATCTGCCCATTTCTTCTGTGTTTTCCATCTTATTGGCATTTAGGTTCTCGATATAAGTATTGATAATCCTCTGGATTTCTGATGGATCTGTTGTGATTTCATCCTTTTCATTCCTAATTGCATGGATTTGGGCCTTTTCTTTCCTTTTTTTGAAAAAGTTGGCTAAGGGTTTGTCAATTTTCTTTATTTTTTCAAAGAACCAACTCTTGGCTTCATTGATTTTTTTTGTATTGTTCTCTTAGTCTCCATTGAATTGATTTCTGCCCTAAACTTTATAATTTTCTCCTTTCTGTGCACTTTGAGTTTGTCCTGCTCTTCTTTTTCTATAAGCTTGAGGTGTAATTGAGCTTGCTCTGTTTTCCTAATGTGAGTATTCACTGCTATGAATTTTCCTCGTAAGACTGCTTTCATTGTGATCCATAGATTCCGACATGTTGTATTGGCATTGTCATTTAGTTGTAGGAACTCTTTGATTTCTTCTTTAATTTCCTCTATGACCCATCTGTTAATCAGAAGTGTGTTGTTCAATTTATGTTGTCTGCACTCTCTCCTGTTTCTTCCTTGACTCCAATCACTCTGATATTATTCTTCTTTGCATCTTCTAGCAGCTGCTGGATTGATTTCTCATGGTCCCTTACTATTTTAAAGAATTTTTTCTTTTCCTTGTCACTAATTGCGATCCTATCTTCTATATCTGAAATTCTATCTTCAAATTGGCTCATTCTGCTTCATAAACTTTCAATGGAGTTTTTAGTCTCCTGGAAATCTGTTCACATCTGCTTTATGGATTCCATTTGTTTCCTATGTTGTGATTTCATCATGTTCCTCAGATCCTCTATTTTTTATCTGTGTCCACTCTAGATTTATTAATCATGTCTTGTACTATGAGCACAATCTTTGCTGTTATCTGAGAAATTATTTCTGATTTTGTTTTTTGCAGGTCCCCTTTCATTGCCAGTTCAGGGAGTCCAGATTGAGTATCAGATTGTTCCATCTTGTGCCCTTTGGGGTTCCCTTAGGTGATCTGGAACTCTAGTTTGGGGACTTATTTACCTGTCTTCTCATTTCAACAGATGCAGCCTGCTGAGTCTTTGTTGAGGTGACTTTTTGCTGAATTCTCAGCAAGCCAGAGAGCAGCCTTTACTCTGCTGCTCAACAGTACACCAATTCCTGGGTTCAGAGTGGTGGCCTTCTACATCCCTGAGCTGACCTGTTGTCTGGGCAGGCTGGCTGGGGCCTGAACATGCTTGGGATGGTATCAAGGCATGCCTCTCCCTGGGGCCCCTATTGACTGGGAAGGCCTTTGGTTGGGGGCTGTGCACCCCCGTTTCTGTTGTCTGCACAGGCTTTGGCTAGGGTCTCCTTGCATTTATCAGTGGCATCAGGGTGAGCTTCTGGGTATTGTTTGTGTGCCTGTATGGCTCTTCTACAATTGGGTCCCTGGCTGTGGCCAATGGTATGGCATGCCTCTGGTTGAAGCTGGGCCACACAGCTGCTCCCTGGGATCTGCTTGCACTTAGGGATGGAATGGCAGGCCTCCAGTGGGAGCCATTGTGCCCCTGCAGGTCCTCTCTGGGAAGGTTCCTCTACAACAAACTTTTGAAGGGATAGAAGTTGTTTTCCTTTAAAGCTTGAAGCTGTATTCTACACTCTCCTTTGTTGATAAGTCTTTTGTAATTCTGGTGGGTTTTTCTTTATAGGTGGCTCCTTGCTTTTCTCTCCCAGCCTTTAAGATTCTGTGCTATATTTCTTCTTTAATTACTATGTGGTGTGGAATTTTTTTCTGCTCCTGTCTATTCAGGGTTCTATATGACTCGTTTATCTTTGTGTTAAAATCTTTTACCACATCTGGAAATTTTTCTGCTATTACATTTGTAAAGAGGTTTTGTTTATGACCTTTTGTGTTGTTTTCTGATGTTTCATTAATTCCAATTACTCTTATATTAATCTTCTTTGAGTCCTCTAGCAGCTGCTGAATCCATTTTTTTTATTCACAAAGTTTATTGGTACATTTTAGCTATACAATATAATGACATTCATCATTGGAAATTTGTACCTTTACATGATATATCTTGATTCTTATTTTTTTTCTCCATTTCCCTGCCCTCCCTTCAAACCCTCCACCCCTCCCTATTTACAAAGACTTTATTTCCATTTTCTCCTTTTCTCACATTTACTCCTTTTCCTTCTTTCTTTTCCCCTACCTCTCCCCTTCCCCTTCCCGTTTGGACCTTTTCTTCCTATTTCACATTATCTATTATACATTTTGATCCTTATTTACACTTTCAGTTTCTCACACCAGAGAAACTATTTGGTATGTACATGTCTGTCCTAAAAATGGTCATCTGAAATGAGCAAACACTCATTAGACAAAGAAGTAAAAGCAGCAAATAAACATATGAAAAAATGTTCAACATCACTGGTCATTTGAGAGATGCAAATGAAAACAACGCTGAGATTCTACCTCATCCCAGAAAGAATGGCTGCTATCAAGAAATCAACCAATAACAAATGTTGGCAGGGTTGTGGGGAGAAAGGAACGCTTCTCCATTGTTGATGGGGGTGCAGACTTGTACAACCACTTTGGAAATCAGTATGGAAATACCTCAGAGAACTAGGACTACAGGTCCCATTTGACCCAGCTATTCCCCTGCTGGGTATCTTCTCAAAAGAATTAAAAGAATCATTCCACAGTGATATATGTGCAGTCATGTTTATAGTGGCACAGCTTGTAATAACTAAAACTTGGGAAAAAGCCCAATTGCCCATCAACTGGAGACTGGATAAAGAAGATGTGAGGTGGGTTTTTTTTTTATATATAAAATGGAGTACTACTCACCCATAAAGAATGAGAAACTAGAGACATTTATATCTAAATGGATGCACATTGAGGCCATATTTTTAAGCAAAATAAAGAGGACACACATGTCTGTTGTTTTTAAGGCATCTCTCACTAACTGATCATTGAACAAAAAATTCTATTCTCTAGAACTGATTTTCTGTGTTCACATTTGTTGCTTCTGTTACCCATTCTTTCAATGGTATTTTTTGATCTCCTGGATTTCTCTTTGGAACTTTTCTATGAACTACCATTCATTTCTCTGCTGGGCATTCATATTTTGTACCTCTTTTTTTAGCTCTACTATCTATCTCCTCTGACTGTCTCTCACTTGATCTCTGTGATAGGGTAGCACTTCTGTCTTGGAGTGAAACTCTCATCCATGGGTGTTGGTCTTCTCTTCACTCAGATCTGTCTTTTGGTTGTCACCTCGGCTGCCCTATGTTGTAGAGAACACAGGAGCACAAATGGCTGGGAATTTGGCCAATATCCTCCTCTGTTGCATATGTTGAGTCTCATGAGGCCCTGGCAGGTGGGGGGTGGCATGGTGTGTGTGTCCTCTTGGCTCCCATGTGTGTTACTGATGGGTGGGAACATTAGCAGAGGGCAGGGTGCACAAAGACTCTATACTTCTACCCCATGCATGGTAGCTTTGGCAAGGGATGGTGTGCACTGTCCTCTCTCCTCCTGCATCCTGCACTGGTCTCATGGGGCCCAGATGGAAGTTGTCATCAGCAGAAAGAAAGGATTCTTCCTCTTTTGAATTCCCAAGGGCATTCCATCAAGAGTTCTTTTTAAAATCCTGTATCAACAATTTTTCTTTCTCTCTTGGCTATCATAATTAACATAGAAACATACTGCTTTCTGGATATTTAAAAAATAATCACAAATCTTTCCCAGTGTTCTTTTCTCTTTGGCTTCCTTCCTTTTTCTCTTTTTTCTTTCACAAATCTATTTCTGGAAAGAGTTTTTATTCTTGATCTCTTCTGACTCTATTTTCTATCCTATTTGCTCTTATCACTATTCTCTCCTCATGAATCACCAAAATTTTCTTGAGAAGCAGCAACATTTACATCACCAAATTCAAGGGTTAATTTTATTCCTACTGTTCCCTTCACTAGAAGCAATATTTGCCCCAGTCACTCCCTCTTCCTTAAAGGCTTTCACTTTGCTCCAGGTCCTTAACTGCTCATTCTTTGCCTTCTGCCTCTTGGGCTTCTCATTCTCAGTTGCCCTTTCTGTGTTATCTGGTGTTTCTTGGGTTCTTCTCTATGGAGTGTTTCTGCTGTCAGGGCTTAAACTTGTTGTCTATCTGTAGTCATTTCTCTGTTGATGTTACTCAGCCTCATACACAACATCTCCAACTCAGAAACCCAGCCTGGAATCCTCAACACCACCTTGATATGGATGTGTGCCTACTTGAACACATTCAGACATACACGGATTTTTCAAACCAAAGTTTATAATTTTTTCATAAAAGAAGTGTTACTTGTGGACTTTTTCATTTCAGTATGGAAAATCCAAAATTACTCATGTTGCTAATGCCAAGAGCATTTCAGTAACAACATTTAGTTCATTTCCTTCTCATTCAAAAGTGAACCTGTAAATCCTTGTCATTATATCTTCAAAATATTTAAAGAATTCAACCATTTTTTTAACATTGGCACTTTGATACTATATACTATTAAGATTATAATTGTTTTTATTTTCCTTCTTGGCATTCTATGAAATTATAATTTGTTCCTCTGTCTTTATTCTGTCCTTTTGAGACACTACTCTTGACACAAATAAAAATAATCTTCATAAAGGGAATTGAAGACATATTTTCCCCCATTAAGTTTATTGGTACATTTTAGGTATAAAATACATTTGCATACATCATTGGGATATTATACCATTACTTGAGTATCTTGGTTCTTATTTTTTTCCCCTTTGCCTGCCCTCCCTTCACCTCCTCCACCCTTCCCTATTTGCAAAGACTTTGTTTCCATTTTTTTCCCTTTCTCATATTTTTCTTTTCCCTTCTTTCCCCTACACCCGAACTTCCCCTGATCCTTAAGACTTTTACTTCCTATTATACAATATCAATTAAACATCTTTAAAATTAAAATATCAAGACCTAGGAGACATTGCCACAGATTTTACAGAATTTAAAAGGATACAGAAAGCATATTAAAAAAATCTGTTATGAAATAAATTTGAAAACTTCTAAGAAGTACCTTGGAAGGCAAATTAATGAAACTAACTCTGGAGGAAATATAAAATTTGAACAGCACCTAATAAAGAAAGTATATTCCTAGCTTGAAAACCTACCTATATGACAACAACAGGCTCATATACGTTTTAACTGATAAATTACATCAAACATTTAACGTAGAAAAAAGGAACACTTCTCCCCTCATTTTAGGAAATCAACATTGTGCTAACCCTAAAACTGGATAAAGATCATAGAAGAAAAAAGTATGAACATAGATAGAAATTCTTTTAACAAAACAAACTATTAGAAGTCAGAT
>NW_004624730.1:29419934-29436057 GCF_000247695.1 Heterocephalus glaber
CTCACATCTCCTTTAGAAGGGAGCTTTTTCCAAGCTCTAGTGGCTGCGGTCTGAATCTGGGCATACAACCCCACATCAAATTGCATCTGTTGATCGCTGGCGGCATAGGCTCCATCCCCCAGAAGCATATCGAGTATCCAACCATTACCCGCCTGAGCATTGCGTCTAGCAGTATCTCAGCAATTTTCCACATATTCAGATTTCCATAGTAAATAGTCACCTCCTGTAAGGGTGGCGCAGGCCAGAGTCTGCCAATCGATTGGGGTGAGCCAATTTTCTGCCACCAATTTTAAAATGACCATTGTGTAAGGTGCAGTGGCCCTGTATTGAGCTGCGGCCGTTTTAAGTTCTTTAATGACCTTAAAATCAAAACCACTGTGGTGTCTCTACGCCTGTCTCTGTGCGTCAGTAGTTTTAGTTACGGGAAAGTCTTCTACATTTTTAAGTTCTAGGGATACTCCTGACCTGGATGGCAACCTAGGGGTCGTCCCTCTAACGGGGGGTCGTGGCTTAGGTTTGTCCTCTCTACGGACATTTTTATGGGTTTTGCCTGTTCTTAAGCCCTCGAGCTGGGTAATAAGTTCCTGGTGTTCCTTTTCTAATCTTATTTGTTCTTTTAGAAATTTTATCTTGTCCCAGAGTTTTTTTGGGGGATCAACAGCAGGGCATGCCAAAATGGGCACATTGGGAGTGTTGGGTACCAGAACATAAGGAGGTGGACATTGGACTATGGGCGGCCAGTCAGGATTATGATATCTGGCTGCCTCCTCCTCAAGATTGGCCCAGTCAGCCTCCCCCGGATCATTCTGTGGCAAGGGGGTTGTCTGAGGTGGCGGAGGGAAGGGTACAAGGTCGGTTCCTCGTTCACTGGTGGGGCGGGGTTAGAGGCAGGGGCTGAAAGGGCGGAGGTGGAAGCTGAGGAGTGCCAAAGCTTTTTCTTAAAAGGCTTGGATGAGGCAGAGCCCGCCTGTAAACCCTCATCGGTTGCATTTTTTTTTTTGTCTGGCTCATCATCACTATCAAAAGACATCAAGTCTTCTTCCTCATTCTTTGAGGAAGTCCCGTCCCGCAGGGGCTCGGGCCTCGGTGCCATCTTGGCATCTCGGGGGGTATTTACACACTCCTCACTCCGAGGGAGAGTGACCGACCCTTTCTCTGATCGGAGAGCTGTCTCCCCGACCTGGATGGCTTGAGCCACCACCGGATCTTTGGTTTTTTGGGAGATAATTTCATCAGTAAGATTCCAATAAGAAAATGCAGTAATCGGGACCTTTCCTGATCTACAAGTAGCATAATAATCCTTAAGGGCCTCCCCTACTCTTTTCCATCTCCTCTCATCGATGGTACCCTCAGCGGGAAACCAAGGGCAGAGATCTCTAATATAATCAAAATATTTTAACAACTGTTTGACTGTAACATTTACCCCTCGTGCCTGTAAAGTTTTTTTTTAAGACCTTCTACAAACAACTCACGTTGGCTAATCTCCTGTCCCATAATCGCTGCTCAACTCACCGAGGTGCAGGAAAGATGGCAGGTTCACGTCAGACGCAATCCTCTTTTTTCTATTTTATTTGTCTCTTCTATTTTATTGGGCCCCCGAGCAGCGTTCTTCACTGGATCCCCCGTTCTCGGGCCCCACGTTGGGCGCCACTTGTCCCGGCCCGCGGGTAAGTCAACGGAGACCCTAGAGGGGGAGTGAGAATGACAAGGGACAAGAGACACGAGAGATGGAGACAAGACAGGTTTCTGATCAAGTCTCGTTTATTGCGGAAGCTGCTACAGCATATATACCATAGGGCTAGGGGGAAGGAGCAAGGGGAGGGTACTGGGGCTACTTCCTTGTTGCCGGGTAGACTTGCAGCAGGCCCAGACATGCCCGTAAAAGGCACTCAAGAGTTCTAGCGGGGGGGGCAAGGCCCCCCACAAATAATTTTAGAAATAAAAATTAAAAACGAATATGAAGGGCCTCCTGCAGGGTATGTCTCTGCTGTCACAATAGACAACATTGGCAGCAGTGTGCAGATATAAGTCAGAGGGTGTCAGCAGGCCAGTCACAGACCCGTAGGATTCAGGCAGATTTTTGGAGGCATGTCCAAGTTGAGGTCATGTCTTCCTGTAGGGTTGAATTCTGCAAGGTTGTACTGCAGGTTACAACTGCCGTTCCCCTGAAGATAGTCCAGGTTCCAATCGGAGGTGATGATCCCTCCGACTTACCCAGTATGGTGGTCTAGTGGTCTGGTGTCCCCTGTGTCTTTGTAGTGTGGAACCAGGTAGTGGTACAGCCACGAGGCCAGAGGTGGGGGTGGGGATGGGGGGGTGTCCTGCAGGTGCCTGTGAGGCTAAGTGGATGGCTGCAGTGGGTGTGACCAGTGACAAGGGGTCCTCACCTTCTGGCTGGTCACAGCCAGTGTGCTTGGTGCAGACTGGATGGAGCAGGACCCGGGACCACTCTCTCCTGGGGACTCTTACAATATTATTGAATTGTTTAAAAATACCAATTTTTATGAAGATGCCCCACCACTTCAGATAATGTCTCTGCAACTTACACCAAATTTAACAATATTCTTATCCATATATGTGTGCCAAAAAGAAAGTCAGATACACTAAGAAGGGGTGTGTTTTATGTCCATTCCAATATTCTACCTCTTTTTTAATAATAATAGTAAACCAATAATAATGAATATATTTTCTCCCAGATTACATGTAGAATGGGTTTTGACTTAAATAAAAATACTGTTACTTTAAAAATTAGCATATCATATATCACAAACATGTACTACTATAAATAAATATTTAAAAATATAATTTTTTCTATGTAGTAGAATGAGATTGGGAAGCTATCTACTATTTAGTTTTGAACTTATTGATTGATTTTAAAAATAAGATAGATTATGTCAAGGTACAAATTTCCAATGATAAATGTCATTATATCAGATACCTAAAATATACCATTACAATTAATTTTTAAAAACTTTTACTTTGTTTCATTTGTTCATAATTTTAGAATAAAATATTTTAGCTTCTAGTGTCTGAGGTACAGTAATTTCTATATGACATTTTAATAGGTCATTTAGTTTCTCCAAGCATCCATTTCCTAAAAGTGAAGAAAAATAAATTTATCAACTTCACACTGTTGTTCTAAGGCTCATATAATCAAATCTGGGAGCATGAAATGAAATTTAAATATTTCTCTAAAATGATCTATTTTGATTATGATAGTTCAAATGTAGATAAACATCATAAATTGTGAATTACTTGGGTACAATCAGCACATGTACTTATAGAGAAATTATGTAGAATTTACATCTTTTATGGCAAAATATGCATGTTAGAACCCTATTAAAGTACATTTTATAAAAGATGTTCTTAAAAATTAACAGTTTTAAGAAATCGTTTAATGGATCACTTTTTGATATACTTTGTTATTTGCACATACTTTTTTCAGATCACTGGACTTTATAAATATTAGCATATTAATCCTGATAAAGAGAGAGCAAAAAATAGCTATTCTAATCCAGCATGGCCAGTATACCTAAAACTGTGCCTTGACTTAGTACAACTGTCTTATGTAGTTTTACATTATTTTTCACCTCATAACTGAATATATGATAATCAATTTTACAAGGACTTATAAGATAAATAAATGGATCTCATACTGACAAATTAAAAAGAAGGTGGAGGGAAGGAGGAAAAAATGAGATATTTTATGCACATGTACCAATTCCCTGCAATGAATGTAATCATTATGTACTCCAAAGGTAAACAAATGAAAATTAAAAATATCCTGATATTGAGAAATGATTTAATTGAACACTTCACAAAGAATGCTTTCTCAAAGCACCTAAAAACAGAAGGTTATTTTTGGGGGGAAAACGATAGCAATACTTAGTGATACATGTTCCTGAAAAGTGTAATCTAGTTTAGTAACTCATACTAACTGAAAACACTCGGGTTAAATTTACACAGCTGTTTGTATGTCATTCTTGGTTGAAAGCATATAATAGTAACTTAGTAATTAATGTTTAGATCTTTCTGATTATCCCTGAAGAGCATAGGACAGATGATTTTTCTTAAGTTAAAATGATGCTTCAGTTAAGGAATATTTAATTCTGGAAACTCCTTTGAAATATTTCAAAGTTTATTGTGAGGGATGGTATATTTTGGCTATTATTTTTCTTTTTGATATTATTAATGTATTTATAGAATAAAATTGCAGCTATTTTATTATTTTCAAAGGAAATAATTTGTGCAAGTATTGTCAATTTCTTCTTACCTCTTAGATAACCCAGAAGTCAAGATCCAGGCTTTCCTTTATCCTGTTCTTCAGTTTCTTGATTTTGAATCACTATCATATCAAGAAAATTCACATAGGCCAATTCTATACAAGTCACTCATGGTCAGATTCATAAGTGAATATTTTATAACAAATAGATCTCTTGAGAAGGCCATGCTTTCCAGCCAACATGTACCTGCAGAATCCAGTCATCTATTCAAATTTGTTAATTGGAGATCCTTGCTCCCTGAGTTTAGAAAAGGAAAAATTTATAGCAATACAACTTGAGGTAGAGTTATCTCAAAGGTATCCAGAGTTCACAGGTGTGAGGGCAGCTGCTCTGTTGGCAGATGACAGCAAGTTGTGTGGTTTACCCCTGACCTTTGTCCTCACTTGCCAATATGATGTGGTGAGAGATGATGGACTCATGTATGTCACCAGACTTCAGAATACTGATGTTCAAGTGACTCATAACCATGTAGAGGGTGGATATCATGGGGCTCTTGTACTTCTGTATCTTAAAATAGACTATAGACTTTTGAATCAAAAAATTAATTGGCTAAGGAAAAATTAATTAAAAAACAGACATCAATGTATAATTTAAAATTATATAGAAAATTATACAGAAAATTCACATGGTAAAATTTGGTTTGTTTTAGAAAAGTCAATTGTCCACATAAAGTGTAAGAATTTCAAATTTCTTTTTGTTCTTATACTTCTTGAATTTACCCAATATTCATATTGTAAACGTGCTATTTCTGACAACTCCCTTCATATATTCTGAATCTTATTTTTGCATCTTGCTTTTTTTTTTTTTTTTTTGGTACCAGGGATTGAACTCAGGTCCTTGCACTTGCACAGCAGGTGGTGAAACCACTGAGCTAAATTCCCAGCCCTGCATCTTGCTTTTCAGCAGCCTTTTTTTGTGTGCTGCCTACTATTAACAATTGAAAGAAGAGAAATGTAAGAAAACATTGCATACCTGAGTAATGTCAATATTTTTTATCAAGACACATTTATGGTTTCAAATACTCTTTAACACTAATATGACTTGATTCCCCCCAGTTCTTTCCAAAACTGTTTTCCTCAGTGCAATGCCAGTTTACTACATCTAAATTCTTGTTCATTGAAATACCACTATAATCCAGGTAACAAATGCTATACTATTCAATATGATGGATCGCTGTGGCTCTTTGAGGAATTAGAAGTTTTGTGTTCAGGAGAAAGAGCAAATCTAAAGTTCATTAAAGACTTCAGGAGGATGGAAAATGACAATAATAGTCATAGACTTAAGAAATCAAAGTAGATTAACTGTGATTGGATGGAAACTAATGGGACCAAAGCAATACAGGGTATTGCTAGGAGAGTAAGCATTAAGAAACATAAGACATTTTTTGTCATAAATTCACGGAAACAGGTGAGTCAAACCCATATTAATTCATTAGAATGTTCCTATTGATGAGTTACTAATTTTAATTTTATGAATTTTATTGTATTAAACAATGAGTGATTAACATGAAAAAATCACAAAAATAAAGTATTGCATTTTTAATATTTACTGAGAGTTTATAAAAAAGCATCAAGATTTTCAATATTGACTGCTTTTTGGTGTACAAAGTCTAAAATAGAACAAAAGAAATAAATTTCTATATGAACTACAATAAAAATACCAATAGAACTCTACAAAAATAATCTTTACTTCAATTATAACACCTAAATAATAAGAAAATAAGATATCAAAATAAATTATCAAATATATTATGAGTGCTTAGAATAGACATCAACATTTTCACATCAGCTGTGTACTTGCTTACAAAACCTAAAAGATAACATCAGAAATAAAACCCTATGTAAACTACAATGAAAATACCAATAGAACTCTACAGCAAAATAACCTTTGCTTCAATGATCACACCCAAGGCAGTCTTCACATCTAAATGCATGTTCCAAGCACATGTCTCATTTACACTGAGAGCACATGTGCTTAGCTTCCCTTTCCTATGTGGCAGGCCATTCTTGTCACTTCTCTTCTTTTCCTCTGTTTTCAGGAGCTTCCTACTATGTTGTACAATATGCACTTAACAGGAAAAAATATATCAATAAAATAAAATATAAAATGTATAATGAGTGCTTAGAATAGACATCAACATTTTCACATCAGCTATTTACTTGCTTACAAAACCTAAGAGATAGCATCATAAATAAAAACAGATGTGAACTGCAATGTAAATACCAATAGATCTCTGCAACAAAAAATAATCTTTGCAGGCCAGGGATTTAGCTCAGTGGTTTCGCCTCCTGCTGCACAAGTGCAAGGACCCGAGTTCAATCCCCCGTACAAAAAAATACCCCTTTCCTTCAATTGTCACACTTAAGGCAGTCTTCACACATGAAAACTTCATATTTCATGCACACATCTCACACTGGTAGCACATATGTTTTTTCTGTCCTTTCTTGCATGTAAATTTGACATGTTTTTGGTTTTCCTGTAGTCATAGTAGGTCTTTTGGATGCTTGCTGCTTGCCTGCCTGTTCACCTGTCAGCTTACCAGTGTGTTCCATAATTTTTGCATAGTGCCCTGGGCAGAAACATTTTTTTTCCTCTGCTGTAAATGATTTCTCATGAATTCCCATCCCAATCATTTAAGGAAATTTCTTTATGATATTTTGCACTTGTTGTTTTCTTCGTAAACTATCAAACTATGCTGCACATGTTTAGTATGAAGTGAAACACAACCTTTGGCCAACACTTGGTGTTTCAAGTGACATCATAGTTGCTGCATAACTCATCAACAACATCTATTCTTCCTGCCTTTGGTTTTGTTGTAGAAAGTTTCCCTGTGAGGCTTATGTTTTGTTGAGGTTTCCCTATCAATATTTCCAACATTGTGCGATGCTGACATCAGCATTACCAGGTTTTGTTTGTTGTTTGTTTTTTGCCATATACATGGCCAAGGTAAATCTTTCTGAAGTTCAAAGATTGTTCCATATATTTCTCTGTTTTGAAATTCAACATTTCATTTGAAATTTCTGCTTTGTTCCTGTGTACAGTTCCTGCACTGGTCAACTTGTGCTCTGTTAGCAAATGTAACACTAATTGGAAACTGGTAAACCAATTGATAAATATCACATTCTGATTGGTTTAAGAAATGGGTGCAATAAGTCTGTTCACAACATCATTTGGTTTATTACTATACAAATAAGGACCCAATAGCTGAGTTCCAGGATAAATTTCTAAATTTCAAGCAGAATAAGTCTTTGCATCTACAAGGGCATTAATTTTCATGTCATATTTTGACCCATCACTTTTCTATAAGTCTTACATTATGTGATACCACGAGAAATTCCTACTATGTACAGTAGATCTATGAATGCTTTCAGTTCAGCTAGTGAGCTGTCATAATAAAAATAGTTTTGAATATGGCTATTGGTGCATACAGAACATTTTACTTGTATTTCAGCTTTGTGTATTTCATCTGTTACAATTTCCAACATTGAATGACAGTGCTGGTACTCTGTCCAATTGGTTTCACCACTGCCAAAATTCTCACTGTATTTTTGAACCTAGTTCTAACATTGGATCATTCTACTTTGTTGGTCATTCTATTTGCAACATTTCAACTTGTCAAATGTACACTCACATTGCTGTTTGCTTTGTCACCTCAATCAAGGAGGTCTGTATTCCCTGTGTATGTATCAGTCAATTCTTGCTCCATTTCACTGTCACAGGAACTTTGGCTCACATGGCCAACATCAAAGTCATCTGCATCATCATCACCATCATCCACCATACTTTTATTATAAAAACATGTATTTTACCATAATGGAACATCTCCATAATCCATGCATAAGTAATCTGGTGATTCATTTTTTTATCTTCTCCAAAACTTGCATATCTGATTTTTCATGTGCCATTGTACTGTACTGGGCTACTTCTACCAGAAAAATCAAAAGAAAACTTTTAAAAAAACAAATCCTAGAGCGTGTGGGTGTACAATAACCTCTGTGATGCTCAAGTAAATTTAAGCAAAACCTCTTAGATGGACCATCATGTGGGTGAAAATCCCAGTTTGAAAATTTTGTACATATGCACAAATCTTGTTCATTGTACCAAGTGGGAAAACACAAAATTTGTTTCTTACATCCCCCAGGGATAGGTACTGAGCTTCACAGCTGGGTGTATTACACTAAAGTAAAAATTTACAGTAGAAAAGTAAGGGATGTGTTTGTGAAACCCAGTGTTAATTTTAGGGATTAAATCCTGTAGCTTCATATCCAAACCCCAGGGCTAGCTGTGGTGAGATGTGAACTCCAAAGGGCTTGGAGTGCACCCCATAAGTAAGATATTGCCAGTGGTTGTACCCCTCAAATCTTCCCCTTTCAGTTGGCTTGGCTCATTTTGTGGCTTTACTCAGACATTCCATGTTCCAGACTTCTTCACCTTGCTTGGATTTCCACTGCATTTTCAGCTTCATTCTTACAGCTTCAAGGACTGCTCTCTCAGGATCAAACTCTCTGGCCTCCAGGTCTTTTTCTGAAATCTGGGTGGAAGCTCTCCTGTACCCCAAACTCTTGCATTTTGCTTGCCCATAAAACTAGCCCCAGATGCAGGATGCCAAGGTCTGCCACCAGATCCAGCATGATCTCCTTTGAGCCATGGCTTCAGACACCTCTGAATGTCTTGAAGGTGAGTGCTCTGACCTGAATCACAGGGATCAAATTTCCTAGGTAGTGGTTCTCCAGCATGATGTCTCAGGGCTTTCTTCTCAAAGAAAACTCTTTCTCTTCTGCAATTTTGAATCTGCAAGGGCTGGAGCCTTACAAATTTCTAACAAGCCCATAAGTCATTTTTCCTATTGTTCTGATCTAAAATACTTGGCTTTCTTCTAATGTTAATTTTTTGGCAAGCAAGTTCCTCTCTACTCTATCATTTCACATCCTGTCTTTCTGGCAGAACTGAACATTTATTAAAATGGGTTTCATACTCTTAATTTTCATTATAAATCTGGTTAACAGGTCCCAAAAAGCAATAGCCTGAACACTGAGTTGCCTTGAAATTCTCTCTTCCCAGATTAATTAGTCTACCACCCTAATCTCAGTCTCCCCATAAAGTCTCAGGACCCAAGAAAAATGTAGACAAAAATTTTGCCTGTGATAATGCACCTGGTCTGGAGTCCAAATGCCAATGGAGTTCTTGTTCCCAACTAAAATCTCTTTAGCTTTGACTTTACCTTTCACCTTTTTATCAGCATTCTGGTTTTCTGAGCTCTGTCCAGAATATCTTATCAAGCTAGGCTTGAAGGATTCTAGGAGTACTTCTCTAAGCGGCATTGCCCAACCCAGTCTCAGTGAACCACTTCTGAAGGCTTTTGAACAACATGGTCACACAACATCACAGCAAAGGCCCCACTCATGGTACCCAAATTTGTCTCAGTTTCTTTCTTTTTTTTTTTGTAGCTGAAAAGCAATACCCAACACCCACAACTTAAAGGTGGAGAGATTTATTTTGTATCACTTTTCAGGCCATAGTAGGCAGGTTCCAAGCAGGATGACATATCACCAGTATGACTGAGAAATAGTTGCTCATGGCATGGCTCATTAGAAGCAGAGAGAGTCAAGGGAGAAGCCAAAAAAAGAGATAGACCCTTTTGATCATTCCCACCTTGACCCACCTCTTCTGGCCAGACCCCACCTCCTAACAGTAAGTCAGCAATATGACACCATAATTCAATCATCATCCAAACACCTGATACTTTCATGCCATTTTAAATCTGTATTATAACAAGTTTACATGGGGGTTCACACTCTTGTGAGAATCTAATGCTGCCCCTGATCTGACAGGAGGGAGAGCACAAGAAAGCAAATGATGAGAAAGAGCTATAAATACAAATAAACTTTCACTTGCTTGTTCATTGTTCACCTCCTACTTACCTTTAGCAGTCCATGGCCTGGGGGCTGGAGATGCCCACTATTGTTAATTATATCCTACATTTTATCACCATGAAAACTGTATTTTCATTTTATAGTTATTTTTGGTATTCTGAAGTCCCTCCTCCCAAACTTTTTAGATCATTCCTTCTTGGATTCTCAACTTCAACAATTTTCCAAACTTGTGTGGTCCATGAGAATCTCAGACTTGTAAGAGACAGCAAAAAAGCAATTGGCCAAAGAATAGTAAAAGTGCACGTCAAGGCTGAGCACCTACAGAATAACCATGCCTCTACTCTAATCAGGCCTCTGGTTCCAATGTGGAACAACCAAACCTGGACCAGCCAGTGCTGGGGCAATCATCCCCAAAACATTCTGACCTAGTAAACTCATGCCTAGGACAATCCATTTTGTGACTGAGGAGAAGAATCCCTGCAGCTTGATATGAAATTCCAAGATAATTTTTTTTACCAGTGATTTGGAGGCTACCAGGTAAATCACTGGGACAAACCACAAGTGCTCTAAAAGTCTAAAGGCCTAAATTACTCTATGAACAAGAAGCCTGGAAATAAATGAATATGGATTCAGAGTCTGAATTCATTCCTGGTAAGAGTTTTGTTTGTTTTGCTTCATTTTGTTTTGTTTTGTTTCAGAGTGATGTGTCTAGTAATATATTATTTCTCATTATGCCTGTTGTGACAATTTGAGATGTGAAGTATGATTGAAATCTAATCAAGGAAATTTCAATAACTTTGTCTACTTCAACAAATCCCTCTGACTGTAGATAAGTAGAACTAATACTAGTTTTGATATTTTTAGCATGTAGAATCTATCTCAAGTTTAGAAAGTAAAAAGATGTCTGTTGAAGGAATAGTACAGACACGTATGATGAAAATTGTTTCTATTTCTGCTATTGAGGGCCTTTTCTCGTTAAAGCTTCAATTAGGAGGCTTGAGGTATAGATCAGTGTTACTGTATTTGCCTAGTATGTGCAAAGCCCAGGATTGCATCCCTAGAACAACACACCACGCACACAAAAAAAACCTCACAAAGCACTAAATTCTGTTGTTTTATGTAGTACTGGGGACTGAACCCAGGGCCTTTATATTGAGCCACATTCCCAGACCTTTTCTAAATTTTAAGACAGGGTCTTCACAGTTTCTTGAATTGCCCACAGAAATTTAGTTTGACTCATGTTTTAGATCCTCCTGCCTTGCCTTCTCACAGTGCAATGATTACCAGTGCATGCTACCATGCTGGATAAAAATAATTTTTTAAAATCCATCATTCAGGTGAAGGGTTAACTTAGAGTGAGCTTCATTGATTTCCTCCACACCTTGGGCTCTGTGTTTTATTGCCACCTCCACCGTGTTCACTAATATTTGTAGAAAAATGTTTTATACTTGGTTGCACCAAGACAAGTCAGGTTTCATTAGCTAGTTTAAATACAAATGAATAAAAAACAACTTATAATAAAGAGGTCAACAAACAAGCACTCCCTTGACATGGAGGCATAACCAGTATGAAAAATGGGAAAATAAAGTGAAAAAGAGAATTTGAAAATTCATGAGCAATATGTCATTGAAACCTTATAAAATTTCAACTATTAATGGGTGATTTTACTACAGAAATGCAATTACTAAGAAAAATGTAAAATATTCCACCAGTAGCAATATAATACCACCAATTCAAAATTATTTTCTTTAATGAGTCTTTATCATGGGTATTATTAAAGATTACAATTTTTAACTTATAATATTGCATCTATAAGAATTTTAAATCTTAGAAGAATTACACAGATATAAAGTGGTACTTTATAATTAAGTTCATTCTGTTTAGGTAAATACAGTGTAATTAACTCTAATGAAGTATTTTTTAAATGCTATGCCATGAGAGTCCCCACATAAGGCATGACTCTTGGTCCATAGGAATTGGGTAGTGAACTCTGAGCATTAACATGTTGACATTGTTTTAGAGAAATGCTGATAAGATATTTTGAAATATCTTGCTGATTTATTATAGGTCTGAAAGTTTCAAGTCTTTTATAACTAAATGTGACCTAGCATCACTTTGTAAGGCATTGTACTTGTGATTAATGTTCTCATTACCTGTTATCATATGACTAGCCTGAGCCATGTGGGGGATCTGGAATAGAAAATTCTGAAGCATTTCTTTGCTGTATGAATTAAAAAATGTCTGCAAGAGAAAGAGAAATACTTTTGCTTCAAAATTCTGGGTGCATGGTATTCTCCTAATAGATATTGTCACATCCTTCATATCCCATCCTGCTCAATACTTTTTTTTTGAGACAGGGTCTCACTATATAGTTCAGGCTGTCCTTGAACTCACTATGTAATCCAGGCTGAGCTTGAACTTCCAGTGATCCTCCTGACTCAGCCTCCTTCCTGACTGCTGAGATTACAGGCATAAGCCACCACACTTGGCTACTGAACACTTTTTAAGCACCATTTTTTTAGGTTAAAAAAGTCCAGAGGAAGCAATTGCAGCCTGACTGGGAACTACTTCCTCCGGCTTGCTCCACCAGCATGTGGCCAGGACAGGCTTGGGACCAAGACAGCCTTGTGACCAGGACAAGCATGGGACCAAGACAGGGTGAGGAGGACCCCCCACCCCGGGGCATGCCCACCAGCCCCAGCTTGGCAGAGCAGGGCCAGGCAGGGCCAAGCAGGGCCAAGTGGGGCCAAGCAGTTGCAACCTGACTGGGACCTACTTCCTCCAGCTTGCTCCACCAGCTTGCGACCAGGACAGGCTTTGGACCAAGACAGGGTGAGAAGGACCCACCCAGGCACATCCACCAGCCCCAGCTTGGCCATGTGGTCATCTCCAACAACAGATTCCCCCCCACCCCACCTCTGGCCTTCTGGCTGTGAAGCTACTCGGTTCCACACTACAGAGGCTCAGGGGGACATAAAAGTCATTGTCTGAGCTAGAAGTGAACAACCCAGAGAGGGCTTCTCTCAGGCTCCATGATGAAAACAAGCCCACTGGAAAAGTGAAGAGAATCTCTGCAATAAAAGCACACCAGACCACCATGCTTGGTAAGTTGGAGGGATCATCAGCTCCCATTGGAAACTGGATTTTCTTCAGGGGAAAGGCAGCTAAAACTTGCAATAGAACCTTACAGAGTGCAACCCTGCAGGTGGACAGGGGGCTCAACTTGGGACTTGCAGCCAGAAATCTGCCTGAATCTCAAGGATCTGGGACTAGCTTACTGAGACTCGTTGACTTATAACTGCACACTGCTGCCCATATTGTCTATTGTGACAGCAGAGACATAACCTGGAGGAGGCCCTTCATTTTTAAAGGTGATAGATTAATAACTACCACAAATTGTCATCCTCTAATGATGTGTTTGATGCTATGGTGTTGCTGATTGTATCACTTGGGCTAAGGTATTGTAATTGATCTAATCAGTTGTTCATCCTGGTATAATAAAAATGAGATAGCCTGAGAGCCATCAGAGACTCAAAACCTAAAGACCAGCTATATCTGGAAGACACTTCTGAGAAGCAATCATTTCATAAGGGTTCTAAACACATCAACAAAGATACTTACAATAAGCAACTTCAAAATATCAACCCAGGAAATAAACCAAGGACATTACCAAAAACAAAAATGAGAAGACATTTAAGCAAGTCACAAACTCAGACTTCCACCCCCCCAAAAGGCAAATTCTGGGGGAAATAAGGTGGAAAAGTCTGCTAATCAACCAACTGGACACCCTAAAATGACAGCACAGGAAGTAACAAAACAGATGAATGAGACTCTAGAAAAATTCAAAGCAGAAATAATCTCCCAGATAACTACAGACATGGTGAGCAGAGTGAAAGACATGATTAGAGGCTCTAGAACAGAAACTGATAAAAAAAAATAGATGAGCTCAGAATCATGCTGGAAGCCATGAATGCCCAGCATAAGAAAGAAATGGAAACCATGATCGCCCAACATAAGAAAGAAATGGAATCCATGAAACAGATTCAAACAGATATTCAGGAGATTAAAAACTCCACTGAAAGCATGCAGAGCAGATTAAGAGAATCTGAAGATAGAATATCAGATATAGAAGACAGGATTGTAGTGAAGGACCATGAAAAGAGAAATTTCTTAAAAATAGTAAGGGACCATGAGAAATCAATTCAGCAGCTGCTAGATGATGCAAAGAATAATAACATAAGACTGATAGGAGTCCATGAAAAAACAGGTGAAAGTAAAATTGACATTAAAAATAACTTCTCACAGAAGTAATAGTAGAAAACATCCCAGACAGAGGTAGAGAATTGGACATATAGATAAGTGAGACATATGGAACACCACCTAGCCATGATAAAAAAAAATCTACACCTAGACATATAATAGTCAAGATCCCAGAAACTCAACAAAGGAACAAGATCCTACAGGCAACTGGAGAAAGGAGAAAGATCACCTATAAAGGAAAGCCCATCAGAATCACGGCAGACTTCTCAACACAAACCCTCAACTCAAGGGGAGCCTGGAATCAAGTATTTTGATCCCTAAAAGAAAGTAACTTCCAACCTAGACCGTTGCATCATTATCTTTCAAGATCGATGGGGAATTTGGATACTTCCATGAAAAAGAACACCTGAGAAATTTATTGAATACCAAACCATCACTCCAGGCAATTCTAAGCAATACCCTGGAGGAAGGCAACAAGGGTGACAGATCCATGAGGCTCAACAGAGGAAAGCCACCAGACAAGGTAAGAAACTAAATGGAAAGGGGGAAAAAGAAATAAGAGACACCAACAGTAAAATATCATGACAAGGATGAGTCAATATCTATCAATTATAACTATCAATGTTAATGGCCTCAATTCACCAATCAAAAGAGGTAGACTGACAGAATGGATTAAGAAGCAAAATCCAGCAGTATGTTGTATACAAGAAACACACCTAACTCAAAAAGAAATTCATAGACTGAGGGTACAAGGATGGAAAACAGCTCTTCATGTGACAGGAACCCAGAAAAAGGCAGGGGTGGCAATCTTATTTGCAGATAAAGTAGATTTCAAACCAAAACTAAGAGAGACAAAGATGGTCACTACATCCTTCTGAAGGGAACAATCCAAGAGGAAGAGATGACAATCCTAAATATATATGCACCAAATATGAATGCACTCAACTATACAAAGCAAATATTAATGGACATGAAAAACAAAAGAAGCACTAATACAATTGTAGTGGGGGACCTCAATACCCCACTATCACAAATAGATAGGTCATCTAGACAAAAAATTAACAAAGAAATTCAAGAACTGAACCAAGCTATTGAACAAATGGACTTAATAGATATTTACAGAGTGTTCCACTGCACAAAATCAGAATACACATTCTTTTCAGCTGTGCATGGTTCATTCTACAAAATAGATCACATGCTGGCTCATAGGGCATATCTAAGTCAGTGTAAAAGAATTGAAATTATGCCCTTTATATTATCAGACCATAGTGCAATAAAATTGGTGATCAATAACATGAGAAACTGCAAACCTGCTACAAACACATGGAAATTGAATAACACCCTCCTGAACAACCAATGGGTCATAGAGAAAATTAAAGAAGAAATTAGACAGTTTCTACAAGTAAATGGTAATGCCAGTACAACACACAGGAATCTATGGGACACAATGAAAGCAGTTCTATGTGGGAAATTCATAGCTGTGAATGCTCATATTAGGAAAACAGAGAACTCAGATAAATAACCTAATGCAGAACCTCAAACTCCTAGAAAAAGAAGAGAATAACAAACCCAAAGCCCACACAAGAGAGGAAATTATAAAGATCAGGGCAGAAATCAATGTAATGGAGACTAAGAGAACAATACTAAAAGATTAATGAATCAAAGAGTTGGTTTTTTGAAAGAATAAAGAAAATTGATAAACCCTTA
>NW_004624730.1:29438387-29513819 GCF_000247695.1 Heterocephalus glaber
AAACTGGATAAAGAAGATGTGGTTTTTTATAAAATGGAGTACTACTCAGCCATAAAGAATGAGAAACTAGAGTCATTTATAGCTAAATGAATGCATATTGAGGCCATACTCTTAAGTGAAATAAATAGGACACCCATGTGTAAATACCAAATAGTTTCTCTAATGTGAGAAACTGAGAGTGTAAATAAGGATTAAAAGGTTTAGTAACTAATAATTGATATTTTGAAATAGGAAAAGGTCCAGAGGGGTAGCAGTGGTGGGAGGGGATGGGGAGGGGAAAGAATGGAAAAGAAAAATTTTGAGAGAAGAAAAAAAATGGAAACGAAGTCTATGTAGGTGGGAAGGGTGGAGGGGTGAAGGGCGCACAGGTAATGGGGAAAGAATAAGAACTAAGATACATCATGTACAGCTACAGGCACCCAATGATAAATGATACCTAAAATGTACCAATAAAAGAATTTAAGAAAAAAAAAAGTCCAGGGGCAGAGCAGCTTTGAAATCCTTCCTTTCTTTGCTCTGGCATTCATATCTACCAACCTAAATTGCATATGAGGTTCTTGAGAAATATCTGGATTTGAAGCATAACAATATCATTTTGATATATGCTTTCTATAGGGTTCAGTTTACTTCCCTCAATTTCTTTTGAATATCTTTTATGTTAAACAAACATTGCTTCGTGTACTAGTTAAAACTTTTATTGATTTTTTGTAATATGTTTGAATTACTTGTTTTTGTCACTGTGAATTACAATATTCAACTTTATCATAACTACTTCTAGCTAAATTATAGTAAGGTAAGGCAATCTTCCTAATAGGCAGACTCCACTTTGTTCTGCTTCTTTCAGCCATGAGTGAGATACATTTTATATCTATATACAGAATAAACACAACTTAAGAGAAAAGCCGAATATATAGGTACAGAAACAAATAGCTTGAATCTAAAGAATGCAAAAGATAAGCCATAAAAACAGTAATTATAAAAATATTAGATGCATTTAGTAGCATCAAACAAAATTCAACTTTAAGTAAACAACACATTTAAAGACAGAGAGGGCTGGGGATTTAGCTCAGTGGTTCCACTGCCTGCCTCGCAAGCACAAGAACCCGAGTTCAATCCCCAGTACCAAACAATAAATAAATAGAATAAAGACAGAGAAGGACATCTAAGCAATCTTTCATGAAATGAATAAAGTTTACCACTTTTAATTCTCCTCATTCTTTCTTGTGCATTTCAATTATCTAGTTCTATAATTTCCATTCAGCATAAATGACTTTGAAGTGTAGCTTAGCAAACATCCACATTCTTTTATTTCTATTTAAAATGTGATGATTCAATTAGGAAGGACAGTTTTTCTAATCTTTACAGAAAAAATTTCTGGTTGAGAGTAAATTTGTTTGTAGAAATTTGTATATGTATGTTCACTGCACTCTGGCCTTCAATATTTTTGATGAAAAGTTAGCATTATCTCTGAAAATAAACTTTGTGTTAATCTCCTAAATTAATGTCTAGTCTCTTTTTAAAGGACTACGATATGACATAACTTGTAACATACATTTAAAAATATTTTATTGCTTAATACTTATATGTCATAATTTCAGAGTTATTTTGATGATTCCATTATAGAAATGAAGAAATACGTTTGGTGTGGTGGCACACGCTGGTAATCCCTGCATTTGGGAGGCTGATGCACAAGAATCATTGTAACTTCAAGGCCAGCCTATGCTACATTGTGAGTTCAAAGGCAGCCAGCACTTCAGAGCAAGACTCTTTCTCAAAAAAAAAAAAAACAACAACAAAGAAAAGAAATGAGGAAATAAGTCAATGACATTATTTAAATTATACAAACTCAACTGACCAAAAAGGTAGTATTTAAACCTAGTTTTCATCTCCAAAACCTTTCTTATTCACACTGGTAATTAGAAGTGAGTAGAAATCTTTAGGAAGTAATTGTGTCCCTGACATCTCATACTTTAATTTTTTCAGAAATCATTTTTAAGCTGTTTTATTAGTTTTCACTTAAGTCACTGTACCCAGTGTTCTCTCTAACTCTGCAGTGAAAAGACTGTAACCAATTTTTTATATCCTCTCTTACACAGCTTCATAAATTTAATCACTATAAGTATAGTTGTAACTAATTGCCATGGCAATTCCAAACATTATGATGTTGGGCCAGGGATTTAGCTCAGTGGTTTCATCGCCTGCTGCACAAGTGCAAGGACCTGAGTTCAATCCCTGGTACCAAAAAACAAACAAACAAAAAACCATTATGATGTATAAAACCTTTGCTTAAACCAAACTAACATAGAGCTTTTAGTCATTGACATGACAACAGAATCCAATAAGCTTAACACCTATTAAGACCATAACTATGAAATATTAAAGAAAAAAATTAGAATACTGTTTAGAATTGGCAAATAAGTTAATGGTTATTTCCTTGTGTAGAATTTGCACAGATATATTTTATCTTTCTCAAAATAGAAAAATCTACAGAAAGATATGTGACAGTAAACATGGCAAGAAAGTAAGTCAAACATGTGAATCAACAATATCTGCATTTGGTTTACATTGCAACTCAAGTGTTCCAGAAATTTTGTCATGCCAGGTACGTTGATATCTTTTGGAAGTACAGATTGAAGGCAAGTCTATAAAACTTATATTTCTTCACTTCCTTTTTACTGTACCTACTTCAGAAAAAAGCAAAGAAAATGTGTGAGAAACAGCTTGAGATATATATTTTTACTAATGTGCATACAATACATTACTTATTTGTGTCATCAAGATTCATATAGGTAGATTAAAGTCATGCTGTTTCAAACAGAGGAAATCTGATATAAATAGTGGTGGGTATATTTCTTAGAAATGTAAAAACTAATTCCAGTTATTGGTTATTGCCAGAGGCTGCTAGCATCCATGGGAATAACTGTGCAAAAAGAAATAGATTGTGACACAAAATTCAAGTGTACAGAAGGTGGAGCATTGCATGTCTTGGTACTACCACCATTTAAGGATACTGCATGCTGATGCTGATATGCAGATGATGGGTTTATCTCTAAGTAATACACAGGTTTTTTTCCTGGGATTACAAAAATTTGGTGGAGTTCTTACTGTCTGAATATTTTTAAAATATCTCAGTGAAACAAGAAGTAAAAAGGAAGAACCCTATTCTTATATTTTATTGTCCTAAATCTTACTGATACCAAACATTAATACAAAGTATCCAGAATCTTTAAAGCAACAAGTTTTGGGAGACACAGTTAATAGAAATTCATTTCTGGAATGAAAAATATGAATATTAAAAGGTAGGTTATAATCATAACTGTAGTAACCATATCACTGATTATTATAAAATTAAACTTAAAATATATTTGCAAATTGAACACACATTGCAACAAACAAATCTAAATACACAAAAAATGAAATTATATTGACAGTCTTAATTATGTGATTCAAGTGATTGAATTTAAGAGAGAAATATTGCATGTGGTAATTACTAATTGCAGTAATATTTGTACTTATACTATTTTATTCTTATATCTTAGTGTAAATCAAATATAAGATAATGTCAGCCAAAAAGTTTTTCAGGATATTAAAAATACATAGTTTATGGTTGGTGAAATGTATGCAAACACAAATTGTTTTATTCTGAAGAAAAAATGAAGATATGCATAATTCTACATATAATAAGGAAAATTATGGTGAAGAAGATAATTAGCTCTGTGAATTTGGTCAGTTAAATTCTCTGTTCAAAGAATTCTCATTTCTGTAGGCAGAAAGTATCAATTAATCCTTAAGAAAATGAAAAGAGACAACCATACACTATCACTGAAATTAACTTTATTATATCACATGTGTAAATACTGAATAGTTTCTCAGGTGTGAGAAATTGAAAGTGTAAATAAGGACTAAAAGGTATAATAGATAATGTGAAATAGGAAGGAAAGAGGCAAAGGGGAAGGGGAAGTGGGAGGGGTAGGGTAAGGAAGGAAGGGAATGGAATTTATATGAAAAACTGAAAAAATGGAAACAAAGTCTTTGTAAATAGGGAGGGATGGAGGGGTTGAAGGGAGGGCAGAGGAATGGGAAAAATATAAGAACCAAGAGAGATTATTTAAAGGTGCAAATTTCCAATGATGAATATCATTATATTGTACACCTAAAATGTACCAGTAAAATTAATTAAAATAAAAAATATTTTTTAAATAACTTTATTCTTTGAAGAAAGACCACTGGTGTGTTCTTTATTGAAAAGATCTGAAGGAACTTGCTCAGCAGTGAAAACATAGTATCTGGGGGTCAAACAAGAAAATTTAATGGCAAATGAACTAGATTTAAACCATTTCAGGAGTTGTAAATATTATAAAAAGTCAATAGAAGAAGAGAGTGCAGTAATCCGTAAATAAATGAGTGACCAAGCAGACATCATCCAGAATGCACACAAGTTAAAACTGTCACGATGGTGCATGACCACTATTTTGTTGCATTAAATTTTAAGCCATTTTAATATTAGTATTATGTTCCTTTTATCTCTAAAATGAATACATACAAAGTACCAAAGTTAACCATGAAATTTTATCCATTTTCTCAGAATGCTGCTTTCAAGCAATGTATTCCATGAAGTGCTTTGAAGTATTTTATTTTCCTTTTTGGATCTCAATATTTTCTAATTTTGCCACAGCAGTATATTTGATTTCAGTAATATAAAATGAAGATAAACCACTCACTTTGAACACTCCATTTAATTCTATAAGTAAATAAAATGAGGAACAACTTGCAGTGATAATTTAAAAATCATTATGAGATCATATTTTAAATCTATTTTTTTCTAGTTTTGTACACTACCCTGGCCTTTCTCACTAAAGAAATGTAGAACTCCTTCAAGATATGGTTAGTTGCAAGTTTCTGGCAGAAATATGTCAGAGTACAGAAATGTAAAAATGTGATTTATTATTCCATCTTTGTAGACACATACATTCAAACACAAATTCAGATCATTGTGGAATAAAATTGCTCTAAAAGTTGTCTATGTACTGTCTTAGTTACCTAAATTTTTCTGGATCCAATACTTAAGTTTTTCTGAAACTTGGACATGCTATTTAAAAATTTAAAACTCATTTTACACACTTATGTGAAAAAATTATTATTGGCTCTCTTGTTGCCTTTGCTCCCTTGTGTGATCCATGTTGTTTCTCCTCTGCAATGCCTGTTTGCCATCCCTGCCTTGAAACCAGCTGGTAATGGACTGAAACCTCTACAAACTGTAAGATAAATAAACCCCTTTCCTTCCAACTTTTGGTGTCCACTATTTTGTCTCAGCAATGAGAGAAAAGTAACTAACACAGAAATTTGGTACCAGAGAAGTGGGGTCTTTGCTGTGACATTACCTGGCCATGTAGCTCAAAAGCCTTTGGAATTGGCTTGTGGGAAGGGGAATAATTAGGATAGAACTGGAGCCATTGGCTACAGAAGCAGAGCTGGAACGCCTTGGGCTGTTTTGTATGGGAGATTCTGGTCAGAGGTCAGAAGACCATAAAGCTGGTAAAGACTAGGCTCAAGAAGTTTCTGCTGGGAAGAAGGACTGCATTCGCTGTTGGACTCCAGATGTGTGTTATGACTTGACAGAAAGTTTGTCTGAACTTTGTTCATGTTTAGAGACTTTGCTTGAAGATCTGGAGCTAACAGCTAAAGAAGTAGGGCTGGAATGCCTTAGGCTATTCTGTATGAGAGATTCTGGTCAGAGATCAGAAGACCAGAAAACTTATAAAGACCAGGCTGGGAAGGTTTGTGCTAGGAAAAAGGACTGCATTGGCTGTTGGACTCCAGGTGATGTGTGTTATGGTCTGGCAGAAAGTTTGTCTGCATTTTGCTAATGTCCAGAGACTTTGCCTGAGACTTAGATTAAGGGCAGTGGACTAATTAATCTTGCAGAAGAGATTTCAAGGCAGTCTAATATTGAGGCAGTGGCATGGCTACTGTTGGGAGCATTTAGCCAAATCTATGTTGAGAATCAAGAGTAAAAAGCCCAGCAGAATGATTTAAAATGTTTTAAATTTGGCCAGAAAGGAAGCTCCAGTAAAGTTGTGAACAGCAAAGATAGAGCAGAGGAGATCTTGATTGCTGAGAAGGAAGAGGAGAATAGAAAAGATGGCCTGAGGGCATCTAAAGAAGCAGCAGGACTCCAACATTTGCAGCCTCAGAGTTGTAAAGGTGAAAGATTTTGCTTTGAGAAGAGAGCCCCAGAGCACCATATTTCAGAATGGCGGCCTAGGGAAGTTGTCCCAAAATGGCCACAACCTAGAGAATTTTTTCCTTGAGATTGAGTTCAGAGAGCTCAGTGATCCCTGCACTCAACCCCTGCAAGCAAGAGAGAAGGAAGCCTGACTACTACTGCTCCAGCTGGCAGCAGACCTTGACTTCATCCACGTGGTGCTGGTGTTAGGTGCACGCAGAATGCAAGAGTTGTGGGGTCATGAAGGCTTCCACCCAGATTTCAGAAGAAGGCCTTGGAGGCCAGGCAGTGTGCCCCTGAGAAGGCTGTGTGTGAAGCTGTAAGTGTGAACCCAAAGGTGTAATGGAGACCCCAGAAGTTTGGAGAAGCCAAGAGCATAACTGTCGGTGGAAAATTGCAAGGTGGGATCAGAACTGGCCCCAGAAGGAAGCCATGGGAGCTACAACCACCAGAAGTGCCACAGGGACAGAGCCACCCAAGCCCTTTGGAGTTCATAACTTGCCACAGATTTCCTCGGATGCTGGTAGTGGAACTCTGGAACTTAATGTTTGGCCTGCTGGATTTTGGAGTTACTTCATCCCATTCCTTTGAATCCTCCTGTTTGTAGCTTTTGGAATGGTAATGTCTATCTTGTGCCATTGAATGTCAGAAGTGTTTGTACAGGGATCTGCAGCTAAGAGCTTGCCTTAAATCTCAGAGGAGACTTGGGACCTGGACTTTTCAGCAATGCTGAAACTGTTAGGACTTTGGCAACTCTTAGAGATGGACAAAATGCCTTTTATGTAAAGGAATGTACATGAGTCTTTGGGGGGCCAGAGGCGGAATGTTATGGTTTGGGTCTGGATGTCACCCCAAAGGCTCACGTGGTCATAGGCTTGATCTAGAGTGTGTGAAGCTGGAATTGATTCATGATGCAATGCTAGGCTCAAGGGCACTAGGATTAAGGGTGTGAATGCTTCCCACCCTAAGTAGTCTGAATAAGATAAAAGGGGCAGGGAGACACTGGTAATGCTCCCTTGTTGCCTTTGCTGCCTTGTGTGTTCCATGTTGTTTCTCCTCTGCAATGCCTGTTTGCCATCCCTACCTTGGAGCTAGCTGGTAATGGACTGAAACCTCTACAAATCGTAAGTTAAACAAACCTCTTCCCCTCCAACTTTTGGTGTCCACTATTTTGTCTCAGCAATGAGAGAAAAGTAACTAACATATGCACTAATTACAAACTGAGTCTATTGACCTTTGATTTCTGAAGCAACATCAAAGTAAGAAATAAATGTCTTTCAGTTAAGGCATCCACTATATGGAATCATGTTACAGCATCATAAAATGTCTAATTCACAGTGTCTGCGTACCTATTTCGGAAACTTCCTATGTGATGTAGTTTGGGTCTAAGGAAACATATGGTCCCCCAAAGGCAAGCTGATGGATTTTTTTTTAAAGATTTGATCATAAGGGTACTAATTCATCAATGGATTAGTCATATTTGAATAGGGTAACAAGAGGTGGTATCCATTTAAAGAGAGTGGATCATGGGATTGTGGCTTTGGGGACTATATCTGATCCCCATCCTCTTCCTCTCTGGATCATTTTTTTCCCCTCAACTTCTTGGTTGCCGTTTTTTAAGCAGCTATCTTCTATATCTTTTTGTCATGATCACATTTTATCTCACCATGGGTCCAATAGCAAAGAACAAACTGACCATGAACTGAAACCTCAGAAATTGTGAACCCTAATAAAACTCTTCTTCAAAAAAAAGAGAAAAAATTATTATTGATCTACTAGATGTATTGTTTAAAGTCATTTAGATTAAATAGATAGATAGATAGATAGAGATAGAGATACCATCATAGGCTCTGGATCATAGAATAGATAATTAATAAATATTCACTATAACTCTTCCTTTTACTATCATTACTATTTTAATAATTCCTCTCTCAAAAATTATTATAACTAGCTACTAACATTTCTCTCTCCTGGGTGATAATGTAAACTTTGTAGAGTCAGAGATAATGGTTATTTCTTATACTCTCAGCACTTTAAAAACATGTTCATTCTTTCTTCTGTTTACCATGAACTTTAATACAACATTCTTTGTCCTGTATGTTTTTTACATATAACTTTGATGGACTTAAAGAATTTTTTCCATATTGCCGTTTAACACATGCTTGCTTAAAGGAACAAAGATTAGTGTATAATCATCAACAGAACTTGCCCAGGACATTTAACTTTGACTTATGATCAACATGATTGTTCATTGGATAACCAATGAAATTCCAAGATTACTCTGCAGGCCCTAAAAGGAAGTAGTAACCCTGCATTCAAAAGAGAAAGTAAAACTTCTGGGTGAGGCTGAAGCACACTAGTTAATAAAGTTTGCTATTAAGCACAACCAGGAAGTTTACCTTTTGTGCTCCTGAAGACAGAGAAGCATAGGAATTACACCATGAGAAGAAACTCACTGTATCTTCTGATTGTGGTGGTCCTTGTGGCATTTTATATTCATGGGACTCTCCCAGGTAATTTTGATGAGCCATGGAAACTAATGTGGTTCAACATACGTCTGAAAATTTTTGTGCATTTGGTAAGTCTGAAATTTTATGTATTCAGATTTGCATGGAATTTTATGAATTCCAACTTGCATATGATGTGAAAAGTTAAATTTCTAGGATTCTGTTCTTTTGATTTATTGATTTATTCATCTTTTAAAAATAAGTGTTATGGCTCTTGATCATTCAGTACTTAGAAATGTGGATTTTTCTGCTTGCTTCCTATTTTACATTACAATTATAAGTGAGGGGCCATTTCCATGGGTTATACAAAGAATTATTTTGTTTAGATAGCATTAATATCATGATCAGGGTCATTTCTTTAATTACCATCTTAAGTATTGGTTGGCATTTAAATTCTGTAAACAACCTGGAGATCATTCTACTTTGCAACAGTGCATTGGTTATAGATTTGTATGCAATCTTCTATAGGTTTCAGAGTATAAAATAAGGGTATGTCATTAATTTTCAAGGAAAAAATTGTAGGCAGCATGATTGGCACATACTCAGTGTTACCCCAGAGAGGCAAAATATGCAGAAATAGAAGGGGAGAATCTGTTGTATCATAGAAGCTGGCTCCTTGCCAGAGCAGCTCTGGTGCAAACAAGAAAGGTGTAGTCCTCTCTGGCAACTTTGAAATATTTTTGAATTATTTCTTTCAGTATTTTAGTGACTTCATATTTAATATTCACTTCTCAGAATATAAACCAGGTAGACATAATTTATTTTATTTCTCATTTATTCAACTCTTCAACTCTCTGTCAAACCCTAGAAGGCAAACAAAAGATCTGCTCCCAGAGAATAGATATTTTAGTGGGGTAGGGGATAATTAATTAGAATTAAGTGAATGGATGATTTCAGATGATAAGAAGTGACTTGAAGAAGATAAAGAAAAAGAGACTAATATGGGAAGATAGTGTAGACAGGGCTACTGTATTTATGAATGGAGGAAGCTGTTGTGAAGAGGAAACATAGTTATAGACAAGAAAGATGAAAAAGTTCTAGCCATACTCTAAATGCTGAGGAAAATTTTTTCAGCATAGACAGCAACAAATAAAAAGCTCCTACCTACACAATATTGACAAATTCAAGAAATCACATAAAATACTTTCAATTGATAAGAATATTGTTGCAATTTAATTTGAAGAAATAAGATTCCATTTCATGGCTTTGTGCCCAATTTAATTCTGTGTGTAATATGCTATCAAGAATTTTAAGAAGGGGTTTATCTTTTTTAACACTTGCTCTACTTGAGCTGTAGTTTGGGAGATATCTTTTTTGTTGTTGTTGTTATTGTGATAGCCAACCTGACTCCATTTGTGTAAAGTCCAGTGATTCCAGGTGGTTGCCTACCGCTTTGCCTTCCCCCTTAGGAGTCCCCTCCATTAAGGCATAACATCCTGTGTGAGTCTGAAACTACATGTTATCTTTGTGACCTTTTGATAGAGCAGTCTGCAACTATGTTATCTTTACTACCTTGTAAACAGATGACTCCCACACCTGTGTGATATTTTGTTTTAACTAAATTGTGTGAAACATCCCCCACCTCCACTAGTTTAGCAAAGTTCTGCCCCTGTGAAACTCCGATTATGCTCACCCGCTCCTCTCCGTGAGACCTCCCCAAATAGAAGAGCCCTTAAAGGACCTTGCAAACTGCCTTTCCTTAGTCCAGAGTTTTTGGATGCATGAGCCCACTCTGAAACACCAGCTATGATAATAATGGATTCCATTTAATTCAGAGTGTGGTGTATCTCTATAGTTCCAATTCGCCTGGCCCTATTAGATTAAGTCTAGCTAGCTATTAATTATTTTCATTATTTATTTGAGTAATATATCTGTTCACTTTTGAGTTTTTCTTCCTCTGTGTTAATTCTTTAGTTTTGTATTTTGGCTTCTTATCTTGGTTTATAATATATTTTAAGGACTCTCAAAGGATATACATTTTAAAAGTAATTTAATGCATTTTTATTTCTGAATTACTTATTTTTGTTTATTGTGTTCAATTATTTCCTTTATTATTTAAGCTTTTTTCTGATTGGTTTGTCTGCCTTTCTTTAAATCCCTGTCAATCATTGAGTTTCTACCCACATATTTTATTGAAAAATTATGCTATAAATGAATCAAAATCCAGAATCACTTCTGCTGGACATATAATATCAGTGTCTTAGTTAATTTTTTCTCTTGCTGAGAAAAATACCAAATACCCAAAGTTAAAGAGGAAAGGTTTATCAGGCTGACAATTCATAGTGGTTTCAGTCCATAATAGACTGGCTCCAAGGCAGGGTGGCAGAGAGCAACAGTTCATGGCAGGAGAAAAAGCAAAAGCAACAAGGGACCCTTACAGAATCTTTCTGCCCCTTTTATCTTATTCAGATTACTTAGGTTGGTTAGCACTCACACCCTCAATTCTAATGCCCTTAAGCCTGGCATTGCACCATAAATCAATTCCAGACAAAGCTCACTCATGACTGCATGAAGCTTGGGGGGCATTAATACACAATTGGTAACAATCAGGAAATATCACTTCCTAGCTGTGTAAACTGCTCCTTTCTTCATCTCTCAAATGATAATGATAATATTATCTATCTCAGATACAACTAGGGTAATTTTACTGAGACTAATACATGTAGAATGCTTGGCAAACTGTCTTATTCTTGGGTAGTACAGACTGTAGGCAGGCAGACTGGCTCTCTTTTTCTCTACCATTCATTCCTTCACTCTCAAACTTGTCTCCCCTCATTCATTTAGCTCTATAGCCATATCTCCTGACATTAACAAGGGCCCTCTCATCTCCAAAATACACTAGCATCTTTGTGTAGAATGATTTTTCCATTTACATATTGTTGACATATTGTAAAAAGAAGGTCTTTCTTTTAAGCATTAGATAAATGTTCTAGTTTGAAAACTCTTTTCTGTTTGCTGGCTCCAACTAACAAGTAGCATTTTCTGCCACCTGCTGGGTGATCTCAAAATACTGGGTACTGATTTCTTGGAGCATTTTTATTGTTTTTTTTTAACAGTTCCTTACTTGTCTTTCACCCTTCAGTCTGAGGTTCCTGAGAAAAGAATTTGTCTTGTTCACCTCTGGAACTCTAATGATGAATAGGAAACCTGAACAATTTTGTAGAATACTAATTAAATAAGTGCTTTTTCTTTTTTTATAACAAGCATTCTAAGCACTGCATTCTAGTTCTAAAAAGATAAAGGACATTCCTTTATAAGGATGTCATTTATTTTATTTGTGCTAATTAAATATTAATATGTACTTAAATGCTGAAAAGTTTCTTCTGATTTGGAATTTGAATTATAAGGTTGTGTACTAATTTCAATTTTAGGGTACATTTTTGGAGTTTTTGGGACTTTACAATTTTTTGGATTTACTTGCGGTTACTACAGCATTAAATGAAGTTCCTCCAACTTCAGATGAAAATGTCAGTGTAATTGAGACAAAATTTGACAATACTCCTGTCCGTGTATATGTACCAAAGAGGAAGGCAGAGACACTAAGAAGGGCTGTATTTTATATACATGGTGGTGGCTTCTGTTCTGGAAGTGCTGGTAAGTAATTGCTTTGAAAAATCACTGCCACTGAGGCAAATTGCAAAGATTTTCCTTAAGGCTTTATACAGTACTTTTCAGCATGGATATTACAGACTCTTTTGTATTTTTGTGCTTTGATCTCTTGTATAGTTTTATTCTTCCTTAAAATTTCAAACCACTCTTACTCATTTATATATACCTTTCTTCATCAACGTAGGCAGAGCTGCAAAGGCAAAAGGCTTCCATTCATTGCATTACTTTTAAGAAATCATACATTGCTACTTGTATCATTTTCCATTTGATATTACAGGACCAAATAACGTATTGATTTATTTATTGAAATATTTATTTGGTGCCTGGAAATCTGCCAGGAACTTTAGAGAGATCCTGGAGATCTTGGAACAGACAAAATTGTTGGAGCTTAAATTCAAATGAAGACACTATCTAATCAATTAATATATAAGTAAGTAATACAGTGCATTACAAAGTGATAAATGTAGGAAATAATAGACCAAAGTAGTCAAGATTGGGTGAAAGTTGCAAAATTCTGGGTGTAGAGAGAATTAGAGCAGAAATTGGAATGTATTCAGAAGTGAATACTGGGGGAAAAAATCTAAGTCATGTGACTAAGAAAAATCACTTAATCTACTTTTATTCCACAGTACTTAACATTCAGTAAGAAGAATCTACATTACGGAGGAAGCTGGGGATTGGATGAGGTCTAAATTAAGAACTCTAACTCCAGAGGGGAAGATTAAATGAGTCCAGAGAGGAAATATTACAGAAAAATGTGTTAATTGACATGAAAAGTCAGGAAAGCTGAAGGAGATTAGGGAGAGAAGGAGAGAGGGTGGAAAAAGATTTTAAGATATGAGATAAACATACTGTTTCATAACAGATAGCAGATTTACAGGGAGATTGAAGACAGGGCGCTGGAAAACACAAACATTAGTATCAAGTGGAAGAGTAGGCAACCAGCAAAGCATTAAGAAGTTATCAAACATGGGCGGGGGATTTAGTCCAGTGGTTCCGCTGCCTGCCTCGCAAGCACAAGGTCCCGAGTTCAATCCCCTGTACCAAAAATAAGAAGTTATCAAATAGGTCATAAAACAGAAAGGAAACCAAACAACAAAGAGGGACTAATGAGAAGGGCTGAATAGTATAAAGATGCCAAGTAAGTGGGATGGTAAAATGTCTTTCAGGTGCTGAACTTTTTATGGGAATAGTTGATAGATATTTATATAGAAACATATTCTAGCAAGCAAAAGTGATAAGGAAAAGAAAGAATGTTTCCTAGCCTTAAAGGGGCTTAGTTGTAAAAGGAAAAAGTAAGAGAAAGACAAGATTAAATGGGAGTGTTAAGAGCATTTTATTTCATTTTTTATGCCAAAGATATTAATAATTTTGTGGGCTAAAAAATAAATGAAATAATAGAAATGGATTAGAAAAGAGATGACTGGGAATGTTGACTAATCAATGAACAATCATCATGGAGGAAATAAGATGGAAGAAGATTTAATTTGCTGGCAAAATAATTGCATGTGGGTTGAGGAATAGAAATGGATAAGAACAGCATCGAATTTCATCCCTAGATAAGAATAAAGGAGCAAAAATATGCCTCAGCAAGATACACTTTTTGGATAGTAAGACAGGTAAAAGCATTAAATGTGGAAATTCCAGATTTTTAAGGAGGCATAGTTCTATTTCACTTATATTCAGATGGTTGTCCTCTTGTCCCATACAATTGTTGGGCCTTCATCGTAGCATTATTCTGCTTTCAATTCCTTGGCTCATACATCTGATGGCACATTGATTATGTTGATGATTTGTCTTTTTAACAGTGTGTAACTATCTCATCAAGTAATCAGATTAATCCTTCCACCTCTGAGGGACTCAGGATTTGTCTTCCCGAGAATGAAGTTGGGTAAGAAAGGCCAATGACAAAGTATACACAAGAGGTGTAAAGGATAAAAAGCAAATAGAAGGTTCAAGGAAAACCTGAATTTCACTGAGTTGTGGATGAGTAGTTTCTTATATAAGTGTTAAATATGTCTCCCTGTTATTTTAGTATGCAACACATGATGAAGTTACACAATGTAAAACAAGTGCAGCAATTTTTGGGGGGTAACATCCTTTCATTTGTCCATTGTCACTAATATCCTGGCTTATTCATTTCATTTCAGCTTTACATAATTATGATCTCCTCTCAAGGTGGACAGCAGAGAAACTTGATGCTGTTGTTGTATCATGCAAGTAAGATCTGTACTGTTTTGTTTTAGATCCAGATGCCTCGCATATCAAGATTCTCTCATCTTTCTTGAGTAGCTGAGGCATGATTATGCCAAAAATAAATATTTCTCATTTTACACTGAAGGGATAATCTAAAATGAGTATTATATCTATGCTAATTACCATTCAGAAAAAAAATGTGTGCATGTATTATAAGCCAGGTGGAAAAATAAAAAAATATTTTCACATAAGCTTAAATTGTATTATCCATGGACATAGTTACATGTATTAGATTGCTATTCCACTTTAATTCATAGTCTTCAGGAATAAGTTTCTTCAGTCTTATTTCCCATCAACTGGAGACTGGATAATGAAAATGTGTTTGTTTTTTTTTAATAAGATGGAGTACTACTCAGCCATAAAGAATGAGAAACTAGAGACATTTATAGCTAAATGGATGCACATTGAGGCGATACTCTCAAGTGAAATAAATAGGACACACATGTGTAAATACCAAATAGTTTCTCTGCTGTGAGAAACTGAAAATGTAAATAAGAACTAAAAGGTATAATAGATAATATGAAATAGGAAGACAAGGTCCAAAGGGGTAGGGGAAGTGGGAGGGGAAGAGGAAAGGAAAGAAGGGAAAGGAATAAATATGAGAAAAGGAAAAAATGGAAGCAAAGTCTTTCTAAATAGTGAGGGGTGGAGGGGTTGAAGGGAGGGCAGGGGAAAAGGGAAAAAATAAGAACCAAGACATATCATGTAAAGGTGCAAATTCCCAATAATAAATGTCAGCATATTGTATACCTAAAATGTACCAATAAAATTAATGGAAAAAGTGAGTAAGTTTCTTGGAATTCGTAGTTTATCAATAAAATCACCTTATAAATAATCCATACCTCAAATGCTCACTGAAAAAAAGAGATACCAACCAAGTTAATGAGTTAATGTAAAATAGAGTAGTAAATGAAGAGTCCATTTTTGAAAAGAGAACCAAAAGGCTGCACAATTGGAATTAATTTGATAGACTAATATCAGAGCACTATGTAGTTATTTGAATTTAAGCTTCAGAAAATGAAGGAAAATGTAAGAACTAACACATTCATGACCATTCATCTAGTTAAATCATTATTATAAAGTTGAAATATAGTCATGCTCAATACTTGTTTTTAGGTGTTCACAAATAAGGAGAGTAATTAAAATATTATTAAAAAGTAATAAGAAAATTCTAACATTGCACACAGTTTCGTACTTTAACTTTTTTTGTGGAGGAGTACTGGGAATCAAACTCAGGATGTTGTGCTTGCCAGGCAGGTGCAGCACCACTGAGCTAAATTCCCAGCCCTAACTTTATATTTAATGATAGTTTTTTTCAATGATAGCAAGTTCAGTGACACTGTGAGACATCTGTCTGTGTTTTTTCATTATTCACTGAAATAACTAGTAAATCACAATTATTTCAGTGATAAAATTTTAAATATTCATGCAAGTTTATGACTTATTTTTGAATATACACTGATATTAAAGGTAAACAACAATTCTTACACCAAAAACCTGGATAATTTCATTTCTATTATAATTTAAATGGCCAGTAAGCACAAGAAATATTGCTAAATATCAATAGCCATTTGGGAAATGAGTATCAAAAGCATAGTAAATCATGCACTTCACATTTTCAAGGATGACTACACTAAAAATGCAGATTTTTAAAAATGTTAGCATACAGAAAAAATGAATCCCTCTATACTGCTAGTGGGATTGCAAAATGATGCAGCTTTGGAAAATAGTTTGACAATTCTTGAAAAGGATAAAAACAGAATTACCATATGACCCTGGTTTTTCTATCCTGGGTATATCCACAAAAGAATGAAAATATATCTATATAGAGGTTTTCATCTTCATAGTAGTATTATTAATAAAAGCCCCAAAGAGGAATAACCAAATGTCCATCAACTGATATGTGGCTAGATATAGCCATACAGTTGAATGTTACTTGTCATTAAAAATAAATGCCACAACATGCATAAAGTTTGAAAATACTGTAAGTAAAATAAGCAAGTCAGAAAAGGATATCAAATGCATTATTTCATTTTTAGAAATACTCAGTGTAGGCAAATCTAAAAAAACAGAAATATTCGTGGTTGGAGTGGGTGGAGAGAAAAATAGAACATGAATAGCAATGTGCACAGGTTTGATTTTTTTCTTTCTTTTCCTTGTTTTTGATGAAAATGTTCTCAAATTGACTGCAGTGACTGGTGCACAACTCTGAAAAATCCTCTTCTAAAAAATCATAGTATAAACTACATACTCTAAATAAGTAAATTTCATGAAATATAATTTATATTTCAATAAAGTGGCTGTTTTAAAATTAAAACCTTATGTTACTTAATATATGCATAGATATATGAATGCTAAAATACATGCACTTTTTTCTTATGAAAAATATATAAACACCTGTAAATTAACTGAAATCTATGAAAAAGTTTTGAAAAGTAGAAAAGAATATTTAATTTCTCAAATATATAAAAAGCTAATATAAATGAAGGAAATATAAATCAATTATAGTATGCAATTCTTCTATACTTGATATTATGGCTAAAATGAAAAAGTCATAAAACACCAAATGTTGAAAATAACAGACCCTTTCATAAATTGATTGATAATAATTTGGTGTATTATTTTTCAAAATTCTTTGACAATATTAAGTAAAACTACTCATATATTTTAACTTTCTAATCATCAATACCACAGGTAATGATGTACATATGTACATATGTATCACAGAATACCATATGTTCACTGAATACCACCTACTAGTGATATAGGGGGAAGAGATGCAACTCCCAAACCTACTAGATATCCTAAATGCTGTTCTCTAAAATCGAAGAATGAATTCTAGGAACAACCGAGGTAAGAGTAGGAAAAATTTATTGAGAGAAAGAAAGCTTGTGCCTAAGAGAGACAGAAGGGGGACTGGAAAGTGAGTTGCCTAACAACCCCATTTTTCAAAGATGCTTTATACAGCAAAGCCATGTGGTGAGGCGGGTACAAAGCAGGACAAAGCTGTAAGACCCAATGGAAATTTACAAGGTGGGCATGAAGTGGGACAAAACCATGACCCACCAATAAGATTACACGTACAGTCACTCAGGTAATGTGGATCAAATGGAAAAACAAGTCATATACAAGAAATTTCCCATTTAGAATATCAATCACTGCTATCTATCTCTAGGTGAATTAGTACTTCTTTTCCTTTTTATAATGTTAGCCAATGAATGCGCCTCAGTTTTTCTCCATGTTGGTTCCTTGCTGTGTTGGCTCCTGGAGGGCTGGTGCCTTAAGGGAGGCCCTGTCTACCTGCCAACAAGATATCTAATTAACTTACCTATATATCCAGATCAGCATTGTCTTTGAAAGCCCAAGACTGCCAACAGCCCAAATCCCAATAGCATTTTTAAGTTGGAAAATATGTATTTATTTATTTACTAATTATTTATTTAGCTTTGATAAAAATATTTAATATAGTATTCATTCTCAACAAATTTTTAAATGCAGAGTACATCATTGTTGACTATACACACAATTTATATGACAGATCTCTACCATTTATCCATATTATTGACTGAATCTTTGGATTATTAACTTTCTCCCTCTTCACAGATTCTGGCCATCAACATGTTAGTCTTTGAGTCTATGATTTGCTCATTTTAGATGCTACATATAAGAGGAGTCACATAATACTTGACCTTCTGTGGCTAGCCCATCAGCATGTTATTAAATAAGTGAGTTGTGGTGCACTCACATAGTGGAGTAAGACAGAGGGCACCAGAAGCACACAGCGATGTGTATGAGGCTCAAACAATAAAATAAACAATATAATCCAGAATAGCTGTACATTGTATTTGGGTTCATTTATTTTAAGGGCAAAAGCAGCCAAGATTAATTGGTGCTGCTATATCAGCTACAGAACATGCAGCCAATAAAAAGAAGACTACTGGGTGTGGTAGTATTGAGTTTCATTACCTAGGTTGTACTCTATGTTCAGTTTGAATTCAAGAATTTGTGCACTTAGAATATGTTCATTTCTGGCATGTATATTACACTTTAATTGATTTATTAAACTTGACATGTTTTCTCTCCAAAGCTACAGATTAACACCTAAGTATCATTTCCCATTACAATTTGAAGATGTATATAATGCCTTAAGGTGGTTCTTAAGCAAAAATGTTCTTGAAAGCTATGGCATAAACCCAGAAAAAGTCTGCGTTTCTGGAGATAGTGCAGGTGGAAATTTAGCTGCAGCAGTGACTCAGCAGGTAGGATACTTGTCATTTCAATGGAGATCTTTGATAGTCTACCTATAAACAGATCCAAATACATATATGTAAATATAATGGTAGAATTTATAAATATTAAAGATAATATTCTGAAAATTCTTACATCACAATATCAATTTTTGGTCTTGTCACAGACTTTTTTTCTTAATCTATCAGCAATTCTCTAGTTAAGTCACTGGGTAAGACTATTATATGTGTCAGTAAAATATTATAATGAGACAATGAGATAAAAAAATTACTATTTAACCCTTTAGAAATTCAAATGCATTGAATAACCTCAAATGGAGTATTCCTCTATTACCAGAATAATCACATTGCTTTTAGGAAATTATCAGCACATTCAGATTTTTTTCCTACTTACAAAGAAGAAATACAAAGAATTCAAAATGTTTATTTGTATATGTATGTAAAATCAGATACTTCACCTATTATTAAATAATGACAGTAAATCAATAATGATAAATAGCATTTTGCATTGCAGGTTATACATATAATGGATTCGATTTCATGACAAAAGTATGATTGTTAAAATATTAACCATTTTCTCATGTAGTAGTGGAGGGAAAGTTGCTTACTGCTTGAAAATGAAGAGGTTTGGATTTTTTAGTTGATTAAGTATAATCTGGATTTAATGAAATGTAATGTCCAATATTTGTTTTTTTAGTTATATTCATTTATACTTGTTTTAAATAAAAAGTTAGCTTATAGAGTATATTTGATAACATTTCAAAATAAAAGGATGTCACTTTTGGACATTCCTGTAATCAAAATATGCAACTATTGAAATTTGGAAAAGATTTCTAATCGCTATTGTGAGGTTTATAATGCAGTTGAAAAATCACTGTATTAAACATCAGGGATTTGAATTTTCTTGAGATCCAGTCATTTCAAAATGTCATCTTGCCAGTCCATTTAATCTCTTTATGCATCTATTTCCTCATCTGTAAGGAAAAAATGAACCTTTTGAACCTTCCAGTCTTGTTCTGAGGGTCACATGCCTAAATTTACTTTAAAAATACCTTGGGGCAAGGGCTGGGGATTTAGCTCAGTGGTTCCACTGCCTGCCTCATAAGCGCAAGGACCTGGGTTCGATCCCCGGTACCAAAAAAAAAAAAAAAATACCTTGGGACTTGTAATGATCTTTTTTTTTCATTAAGTTTATTGGTACATTTTAGGTATACAATATGATGACATTCATCATTGAGAAGGTGTACCTTTACATGATTTATCTTGGTTCTTATTTTTTTCCCCATTCCTTTGCCCTCCCTTCAACCCTTCCACCCCTCCCTATTTAGCAAGACTTTGTTTCCATTTTTTCCTTTTCTCTGGAGACTAGGCAAAGAAGATGTGGGTTTTTTTTTTAATAAAATGGAGTACTACTCAGCCATAAAGAATAAATAACTAGAGTCATTTATAGCTAAATGGATGCACATTGAGGCCATACTCTTAAGTGAAATAAATAGGACACATGTGTAAATACTGAATAGTTTCTCTGGTTTGAGAAACTGAAAATGTAAATAAGAATCAAAATGTATAATTGATAATGTAATTATCTTTACAGAGTCTCTAAAAATGGTCTATTTTAAACATAATCATTAAAATTTAGATAAATACTATAATTTTTAAGTATTTAGGGATATTCAATATCTACTTTTATTTACAAGTTACATATGTATTTATATTGTAATATACATTTTAATATCATAAACATACATTTAAATATATATATTTTATAAAATTAAAATGTATTTTAAAAAATGTTTTAGTGGATCACTTTTTGTTTTACTCCGATAGTTGTACATTTCTGTTTTCTGACCACTGAGCTTTACAAATATTGGTACATTAGGCCTGAAATCAAAGAACATTTTTAATGGAATGCTTCCCATAGAAAACCTGTCCATATCTTTTAAAGTAATATGTGCCTTTGGAGAATCCAGAAATCCTTATTCAGTGAAGCTTCTTCTCCATCACAGAGGCTATTGATGTACTAGTATATTTTTTAAAACTTTTATATTAACCAAAAAATAATGAGGGCAATTTACAAAAGTCTTCAGGATGTCATTCTTGGAAGCAACAATAGGACACTGACTTAGCAATTATTAACTAGACCTTTTTGCATTTTCTACAAGGAATGTAGGACAGATGATTTTCTTTAAGTTAAAAGTATACTTTAAGAAATATCTAGTTCTAGAAAGAAATATCTAGTTCTTTGAATATTTTAAATTTATGGAGATGGTATGTTTGGTTTAGTATTTAAGGATTTTTAGATTATAAATTTATATATAAGCTAGAATCATCTCAATTCTTTTTTAGCAATTACAAGACCCAGATGTGAAGATCAAAGTCAAGATGCAGTCTTTAATTTATCCTGCACTTCAGGCTTTTGATTTAGATTCTCCGTCATACAGAGAATATTCACATATGCCGACTCTGTCCAAATCGCTGTTGGTCCGGCTCATGAGTGAATATATTACAACAGACAGATCACTTGAGAGAGCCATGCTTTCCAACCAGCATGTATCTGCAGAATCAAGTCATCTATTCAAGTTTGTTAACTGGAGCTCCTTGCTTCCTGAGAGATTTAGAAAAGGACATATTTATAACAACCCAATTTATGGTAGTTCTGAGTTATCTCAAAAATACCCTGGGATCCTAGATGTGAGGGCAGCTCCTCTGTTGGCAGATGACAGCAAGTTGCGTGGTTTACCCCTGACCTTTGTCCTCACTTGTCAGTGTGATGTCTTAAGAGATGATGGACTGATGTATGTCACCAGACTTCGGAATGCTGGTGTTCAAGTGACTCATAAACATATTGAGGATGGATTCCATGGAGCATTTGCCCTTTTGGAATTTAAAATTGGTTATAGACTGATAAATCAGTACATTAATTGGCTAAAAGAAAATCTATAGTAAAATATGTATATATTTTTAAAATATTGTCAATCTTGAAGCATCAGAAAATCCACATTAGAAAGTGGACTGTTTTGGAATAGTCAATTTAAGGTCCACATACAGCATAATAATTCTTGTTGCGAATAAGTTTGTTGTTTGGGTTCTTATACTTAGGGATTTCCTTCAACATTTCACATTGTGAATGTGCTATTTCTGAAAATTTTCCTCTTATGTTGTTAATCTTATTTTTTAATATTATATTTTGTTTTATACTCTTTGTTTTCTGTGTTGGCTATTATTTGCAATTGGAGGAGGAAAAATATGAGAAAGTATTGCTTGTCTGAGTAATGTTATCATTTGCCTCAATGTGCATTTGGGGATTGAAGCCCTCCTATACACTTGAGTGCCAAGTCTTTTCAAAAGCAGTTTCCCCAATACAATGTCATTTTTTTCCACAGTAAATTTATCTACTTTGAAACATTTCTAGAATCCAGGTACCAAGTGTTATACTATTGATAATTATTGTGACACTTTGAGGAGTTAGTCCCTGTGGATTTGGGGGAAGGCAGAGAAACTGAAGTTCAGTAAAGATGGAAAAGGTCTTCAAGATGGACAATGACTTAGTGACAGCAACAGCTATTCTGTATATGTAAGTAGATAACCACTAATAAAATATCATAGAAAATTTTAACTCGTGAAAAGTCCATCCTGACATGGCATAGAGAAAGGTAAGATAAAATGAACTGAATTACAATTTGGGTGGAAATATTTATTTTCCTCATGAACTATGCAATGCATCATCATCACAAGTGAGCACATGGAAAGGCACCTTTAAGTGGTACAAGAGTTCCATCAGTGTACCAAAGATATCTTCATCTCTTTTTGACTTCACTATTCTGAGTTTTTTTGTGTTTATACTCACAATTGTATTTTTGAGTGCCAGTCAAATATTTGATGCTGGCAGAGATGGGTAGAGAAAAATAACTACATTTGAGTTTATTCCATTTTATGAGGAAAACAGTAGTAATCTCAAGAATTTTTACCAATAAATTTCTTATCTTGAATTTTCTAGAATACTGTCATAAGAAATTTTGCCATTGACAGTATTACAATGTCTTTCCTTAATAAATAAAACATTAACAGGCAGCTAACATACATAGGATGTATACCTACAGCAATAACTTGTTAAATATTAATTCTGAAATAATTATTTTCTGGATAAATAAGTTCATTGTTAATAGTAATTATATGGGTATACAGCTAAGTTGAATGTGTGTTCCCCAAAATTGTTTCTGTAACCTATAAAAACACCAAATGTGTTTTCTTCTTTGAAATAAATTAATTCATTCATGACTGGTACCTGATGTTGTTGCAACTTATCCATTCTCGGTGGTGGGAAAATGTGACAGTAACATGGACACCTAAAGGCAAACATCTTTTTTGAACAGATAGGTCGATACTCAACTGTCATCTATTATGTTTTCAGATCAAACAAATATTTTTCACAATTTAACTCAGTGACTATAAAACATTCAATAAATCATGACAGATCATCAATTTATTAAAATTCATGAAAGTAATATTTCAATAGTGTGAACTATGTCTTGATAAGGGTACAGACATAAAATTTCCAAACAAGGTGATTGTTGTGGAAGAAAAATCCCCCAATTCTAACCATGTAGAAATTCTATCTTCAGTATTTTCCGAAAACAAATTAAAACCTAGCTTTTCAAAAAGGCGTATTCATTTTACCATTATTGATGTAAAAATTTGGGAGACTCCCTAAATTTTTGTATTTTCCTTCTCTTCAACTTCAAATGACTGAGAACTAGTTTTAACTTAAGGATTATTCATCCTCTATATTTCTTTTTACCCCAGCTCCTGGAGTTAAGGTGGAGTTTGCCTTGTTCTTTGCTCCTTGCAGAGCATTCCTTTTAGTCCCTGTCTTGTTCAAATAACAGATTTATGCTTGCAGGGCAAATCTATGCAGTGCCTTGTTTGTGTACAATACTAAGCTAAAAATGGCTATACATTATGAATAGTTGTGAAAAAAGTGTTGAATAGAAGAAACAGGAATAAAAGGGAGAGGACAATAATATTTACAATCTGGCACTTTATAAAAAAGCTTACAGGGTAAGGGATGTAGCTTAGCCGCACAGTGCCTGCCTGCCAAAAGCAAGGCCCTGAGTTTGATTCCCAGTATTAAAAAAAAAGAAATAAAGAAAAACATGCATAAACATGCGTGTTATAAACATGCATAACGTCTCTTTCTTTTTCCAGTTACTGTGCTGAGCCTGAGTATCTCCAGCTCAAGTCTCAGAAGACCTTATCTTTGACTTTCCTGTCAACTTCTCACTATTACATTGCTAATTACAGTACTAATTTAGATAACCCATTAATCATCCTAGAGTCCCAGTATCAGGCATGCTGTCTTCTAATAAGCTTGTTTAATTCCATGACTATAATGCTCTTGGGGCCATGTCCTAAAATGTATCATGACCAACAACTATGCCTTCTCCATAATTTCAGTACTAAATCCTGAGCTTACTCAAGCTGTTTCCTCAATTTCAGAAATATTTGAGACTTTTGTAATTCACAAACACTTCACTTTTCCTTCCACTGCTTTCATATAATTTCCACCCCTTACCAAAATATGTTCTATGATTAGAGAGAGTACTTTCTCTCATTTATATGATGAACTCTCTTGTCTCTGCTGATCTAGTGGTTACTCAAAAAGTGCACCCTTGAATAAATCAATCTTTCTGCATACTCTGCATATGGGCAGCTAAAAATCTGCGAAGAAAAATAAGTGCTGAGATTTCCTTTCTTTAAACAAGAACACAGACCTGAAGTATGTCATTAATGATGCGAAGCAATCCGTCCATTCCACTGAGGGAAAAAAAATTGAACTCTACAAATTATTAGCCTGTATGGATCGATGCATCATTGCACTCACCCATATAGTTCAGTCTCACCTCCTGCCATTATAAATGACCTAAGCATTTGTGTGCCTATGTACTAACATTGCTTGTTTTGATGTGTGCATTTGGTTCCATCCTATTTTAGATTCAGAGTATCATCATCTCAAGAGTTCTCTTCTTTCAATCTGTATCATTAATTTCTCCACTGGAATATTGCCATTAATGTATATATTTCAATTTTATATATCTTAAAAAATAATATTCTTCATTATCATTTCATCCTCAGGTTTCTTACATCTTTTCCACTTTCATAACATATTTTTAGATAGAGTTCTTAGGTTTCTTACTCTTTTTTCTACTTTCATAAAATACTCAGGTAGAGTTGTTTGTTGTTGCTGTTTCTATCTCCTCTCACTGTGTTCTCCATTATCTCCACTTCCAATAGTCTTTCATTCCTTTTAACCTTAGACTTGAAATTGTTTTCTTTTTCCTGTATATAAAAAATTAACCTCAACCCTTTATTTCCATACATGAAAATAACTTGAAAGGATCTATGAACCTAAATATGAAAGACTAAAACTATAAAACTTCAAGAAGAAATTATAAGGGAAAATGTTTATGAATTCGGGGTAGGCAAGAACTTCCTGGGATACAAAAAACATGATGTATAAAAGAAAAAAATTGATAAATGAGATTCCATCAAAATTTAGAACTTTAAATGACATTGTTAAAATGAAAAGTAGTCCTTAAACAGACCGTATTTACAATGCATATAACCTATGACCAGAATATATAAAGAACTCTTACAGCTCACTAATAGACAACCCAATTAAAAAGTAGACACAAGAAGATGATAAATAGCCAGTACAGCACAAGGAATGGTGCGCAACTCTAGAATCAGAAAAATACTAATCAGTACAATAACAGATTGAATTATACACTCATTAGGGAGATGAAGTTAAAAGTTTTAAAAGCATTGTCATGACTTTTTCTTTTTGTTGGAATCTCTCCCTTTGTGTTTAATTTGTCACACCCAATGGATTCATTCTGCTGGGCTTTCTGGAGTTGTCCTCTTTATCTGTTCCTAGGATATTGTCTAAAATTTTTTGGAGTGTTGGTTTGGTATTCATGAAGTTCCCAAGGTTCTCTTTATCATGAAAGTATCTTATTTCTCTATCAATTTTGAAAGATAGTTTTGCAGGGTACATCAATCTGGGTTGGAGGCTGTTTTCCTTTACAGCTTGAAATACATCACTCCAAGCTCTTCTTGCCTTGAGGGTTTGCATTGAGAAGTCTGCTGTGATTCTGATGGACTTTCCTTTGTATGTGATTTGTTTCTTTTCTCTCACTGCTTGTAGAATTTTGTTCTTCTGTTGGGTGTCTGGAATCTTAACTATTATATGCCTATGTGTAGATTTTTTTTTGATCAAGGCTAAATTGGAGTCTTATATGCCTCACTTATCTGTATGTCAAGTTATTTTCCCCTGCTTGGGAAGTTTTCTGCCATCACTTCTGTGAAGCTTTTTTTTTTTTTTTAATAGTTCTTTTATTGGTACATTTTAGGTATACAATTCGTTTACATTTATCATTGGGTGTTTGTACCTGTACATGATATATCTTGGTTCTTATTTTTTTCCCCATTACTTGTGTGCCTTTCACCCCCTCCACCCTTCCCTATTTACATAGATTTCATTTCCATTTTTTTCTTTTCTCATAGTATTTCCTTTCCCTCTTTTCCTTTCCTCTTCCTCTCCCTTCTGTGAAGTTTTTTTTATGTCATCTGCACTCTCTCCTCTTTCTTCCTTGACTCGAATCAGTCTTATGTTATTTTTCTTTGCATCGTCTAGCAGCTGCTGGATTGATTTCTAATGGTCCCTTACAGCTTTAAAGCAATTTTTCTTTTCCTGGTCACTAATTACAATCTTATCTTCTACATCTGAAATTCTGTCCTCACATTGGTTCATTCTGCTGCATAGACTTTCAATGGAGTTTTTAATCTCCTGGAAATCTGTTTGCATCTGTTTTATGGATTCCATTTGTTTCCTATGTTGGGATTCCATCATGTTCCTCAGATCTCCTATTTTTTATCTGTGTCCTCTGTAGATTTATTAACCATGTCTTGTGCTATGGGCACAATCTTTGCTGTTATCTGAGAAATTATTACTGATTTCATTTTTTCCAGATCCTCTTTTGTTGCCAGTTCAGGGAATCCAGGTGGTTGAGTATCAGATTGTTCCATCTCACTTCCCTTTGGGGTTGCTGTAGGTGATGTTTTTGAGGCTTGCTTACGTGTCTTCTCATTTCCACGGGGCAAGGGTGCTGCTGGCGCCCCCGTGGCTCGGCTCACCTCCTCTGCCCTAGGAGTGGATCAGCGGTGGGGGACCCTCCTCCTGGGCACTGGGATTGGCTCACCTCCTCTGCCCTAGGAGTGGTGGAATGGTGATGGGGGTTGAAATTGTCTTAATAAGTGATATCTGTACATTGCCAAATTCAAGGGCCAATTTTCTGTCCTCGTCTTGCTTGTCCCACAACCAATGTTTGACCTGGCCAGTCTCTCACTTAAAGGACTTTTACTTGCCTTCAAGCCCCTCACATCTCCTTGATTTCCTGATTTCTCTGGGACACTCATTCTAAGTTCTACTTGTTGTTATCTATGTTCCCAGATCTCTTCTAAATGGAGTATTTCTGGTCTCAGGCTTCAGACCTCTTCTCTGTCTCTACTCACTTCTCTGTTCAGGTGCTTAATGGCCTCTATCCTGAAACCTCCAACTCACAAGTCCAGCCTGCTTGTCTGGTAACTATGATCACTTATCAGAGACCCCTGCTGAAGATCCTGATCTTCTGTTCAGTGCTATGACACATGGCAAGAAGAAAGACTTAGAATTAAAGAGACAGAGCTCGGGGAACTGGGATGACCAGTGCTTGAACAAGCAAAGGCCCTGAAAACCAGAACCTTTGATATTTACTGGTGACAATCATTGTTGCGTTAAGGTGAGGGGGCTATTTCTGGCTGGTAATCATACATTGTTGATGCAGGCAAGGCTTATAAAAGAAGAAACAAAGCATTCTTGTGTTAGGCTGGGAACAGAATTTGGGTAAGAGTCATTCTGACCTCGGTTGTGTGCTATCTCATATGCCTTGGTGAGACTAACTTCTTAAAATAAGCCAATTGTGGGGTTAACTCTTCATAGCTTGCACTGCTTATAGTTTGCTTTGGGCATAATCAGTGGGGCAGTAGTCCCCTGCAGCCACTTCCTGTAAAAAGGATGAATTTTCAGCACATTTAAAAGATTTTTTTTTGTCTTCTACAATAAATATTCTTTTGACATAATAAGGTTTTGTTAACCTTAATATGTCATTTTTATGATTTCTTTGGGAATTTTTGGCATGCCTCTATACCCATATATTAGCACTAATCCTCACTATTTTTTAAGGAGTTTTAGAGCAAGACATTTTGTTAAGTATTTGTCTTGCATGAGCATGTAGGATAGAATGGCAGTTTTCAACATTTTATTAGCCTCACATAGGGAGCTTGCTATAAACACACACCTGGGATCCAACCCAGGATTTCTGACTTGAGATGTCCAGCTTGGAACCCAAATCATTTATATTTTCCATAAGTTCCTGAGTAACTAGTTCACCTGGTTCAATGATCATAAATTAGTAGCTCTCAGTTTTGGGGTTTCTTCAAATTTAAATTTAGTGGCGAATAAAAATCATTAGTAAGGTTAATACAATCACACCAAGTCTTCTTCCTTCAGAAGACCTGAGGGTGACTCCAAAGTATCTTGGAATAAAATCAGTGAGTAGCACAGATAAACAAATGTGTTAAGTACTTCAGGAAATATTCACAGATAATGATTTTGTTGTCCAGGTAGAACAAAAGCAGCAATGTGCCTGCAAAATGCTTCACTGGAGATTCAACATTTGTACTAAATTTTGAAGAGCATTCAGGAGTGTCTCAACTTGAGGGCAGTTGGAGAAAGCATTTAAAACATGAGGGGCAATGCCCCCCAAACCCTGGAGATGGTTAGCCACATCATTGACTTCATGCGGAAAAATGGATTGGCAGGGAAGTTGCATGGAAAAGCAGAGTCATGAGAAGCTTGAGTGGCTTAGTCAAATACCCTGAATGCTGCCTTGAAAGGCTCTGGGAGCAATGTAAGATTTATATTAGTGAGGTCCATGACAGGATCTTTACGATCACAGTGTGGAAGACAGACTGTTGTTATACCAAAAGGAAGCAGAATGTTCCTGTAGATCCTGTAGATTCCTTAGATGTTCCTGTAGTGATCATGCAGCCTGAGAAGCTGCAATAATGACTAGAATTGTGTTTCTGAGGATGTAAGAATTTCAAGAGGCAGGGAGTAATCTGTTTCATTAATGTCAAAAATAAGATGGTTGGGGCCGGGGATTTAGCTCAGTGGTTTTGTCGCCTGCTGCGCAAGTGCAAGGACCTGAGTTCGATTCCCAGTACCAAAAGAAAAAAAATAATAAGATGATTAAAATCTAAGATAGGTTACAAAAGTATATTTCATAAGTCAATAACTTTCCATGTTTTCCTATTATCTTCCCTGAGCCTTAAAGCATTGTGATTTAATCAAGACATTTTTCTTTTTTTCTATTTTCCTGCCACAGGCCAGTAATCTCATATTACTGTCATAAATAGTACATTCAATTCCTTTATGTTGAAGCCATATCCCAAACTAGTTAGTCTGAATCTCTGGAGGTAAGTCACAAGGATCAATATATTTTATGTGCAAGAGGGTTAAGAAACTCTGTTTTAGAATGAGGAATATTCCTTGTTCACACACAGATTTTCAATCCCTTTAAATGATTAAATTTCTCACTGATAAAATTTCAAACTTCTAGAGCACTTACTATATGTCATATCCTAATTTAGAAAATAAATATCTTGAAGAACCCTAGATAATAGTACATAACTGAGTATATAAATATGTTTGTGACTACTTATCTAATTACCAAGATTTCCCTAGGCAAATAGTAATATTAATTAATATTTTGCAGAGAAGGGGAAGGAAAGAATGTAAATTATGTGGGTTTCCAAGACAACATGCCAAACAAATGCCAGACCTGAAATAAATGCTAGTTAGGTCAGCTAGGCTCTGCTATCAGTTGCTTCAAGAAATTAGAGACCACTCTTTGCTTTTTTTAGGGAGGGTGTTAGGAAGAGGAGAGAAACTGAGTAATAGAAAAATCACTTTAAGAATAAAACATCTATTTGAATAGGTTATTTCAGGCAAGTCTCAAAGTTTTTGGGATTCCCCTAAATATCCAAAGCCCTATTGTGGATAGTGAGACATGTTGTTAAACAAAAGTTATTTATATTTAGTTTTTTGCCTTAAAATCTAATCAACATACTCCTAACATAATTCTGATGTGCCTCAATAATGTTAAGAACTGTTATTATTTTGGAAAAGATTTCCTGAAAATTGTAGTAGATATTTCTACAATACTACAATACTAGGCTTAGCCTGGTCCTTTCCCTAAGTGCATATATTGGACAAAGCATAGGAGGAATTTTGACATGCACACTTTGCCAGTGAAAGGGAAGGTGTTCAGGCATTTAGAAACTCACCAGATGATAGAGGAACCTGAGGTATGGAAATCAGAAAAAGATTTGGATTTTCCATGGACCAGGGAATAATCTACTTATCAGTCAATCAAAAGAAAGCATTGTGGAAAAATCTACACAGTGGAAGCTGTTCCACCTAGAATGCTTCAGCTCAAGAAAACAAGCAAATGAATGAAAAAAGAAAAAACAATTCTTTCTAATCACATCAAAAAATATCACTAAATGTTTATTGTGCTGGATAACTTATTTCTATTTTTTTGATCTTTAAAACTTCATATTTTGGCATGTTTCTTTTCACATTTGTTGTATTTTACTGTTGTAAACAGAATCTTCTTACCTTTACTTTAGATAGAATTATCCTTCTAGGATGAGTATTCTCAATTTCTTTCTCTTGACATCAAGAAAAGACTGATTAGAGCTGGCACGTTATAAATTTCAAACTGTTTGGTCACAAAAAAACCAAAAAAATTCAACACTACTGAAACCATTTATCGTTGAAATATTAATCTTTGTAATTGTTATAAAAATTAATGCATTGACTAAGGTTAATACTACTCTATTTTTCTTGAACATAAAATATCAGAATAAATTAATTAATGCAAAATAATGAATTAAAAACAATGTCAATTTATTCTTCCACCATATTGCATGAATTCAACAATTTTTCTTCTCTTAGAAGAAAATAAAAGGTGATAAAGTCAAATCAGTTCAGATTTTGAGTTAAATTTTCCAATATTATGTAAAGAGTCAGTGAAATTTCTTTCTTTTTTTTTGGATCGGGGGATTGAACTTGGGTCCTTGTGCTTGCAAGGCAGGCAGCGAAACCGCTGAGCTAAATCCCTGGCCCAGTGAAATTTCTTTCATGTAGGAAAAAGTAAGATAAAATTTATTACTAAGATAATTCAGTTCAAATGTAGCTTTCCATCAGAGTTAAAAGCAAATACAGGCAGGGAAGGGGGAAAAAATAAGAACCAAGAGAGTATGTAAAGTGCATGTCTCCAATGATGAATGTCACTATATTGTACACCTAATATATACCAATGAAAGGATATACAAAAAATAAATAAATCAATCTACATAAACTACTACTACTCTCCAGACTCCCAGAAACCTCCAGCAAAAAAAAAAAAAAAAGCAATTGCAGATGGAGAAATTATTTTCTTTCATTTGTTCAAAGTCTGCCCCCGTGTGGTAGCTAAGAATATGTTAGCCAGCATAAACTAAATGTTAGTTACATAATAGCCTTATACTATACAGCCAATAAAATTATATTCAATTTATTTTAATTTGGAGTTGCAAAATAATATCAATGCTTGCTCTAATTGAATAAAATATTTCAAATTAGAAATAAATACCTTAGAGCCATTTCTGAATAAATTGAAAGTATTATCTTTAATTCCTGAAATTTGAAGTATGAAATTACTACATAAACTATATACTTATATTTATTTCAATACCTTTGATATATATGAACTTTATTGAAGTCAGAACTATAAAGCATCTGTGAAAAATTATCTGAAGCAATAAGGTAGAGGCTTTTTGCATTCATTTAGTAATATCCTATGGTAAGATTTTAAAACCATTTGATACCATTTTATAAAAATAAACCAAGTTATTGTTACCTGAGAGAGGAAGAATGTGTAAATACTATAGCTTACAGTAGTTGGAAATCACCAACAGAGAAAATGCAAACCAAATCTTGATTCCAATAAAGATGATGTCATCCCTTTATTTGTTTCTATGTTTAATGCAAATAGCTTCAAGTTGTAAAATATGTCCAGGGCATATTTTGATAACTAATAAGTAAATATTGCTTATATATTTTAAGTTCTTAAAGTTTGAACGTTTAAACAAACAACTTCTGAATTACAATATTATTAACCAATAATATATTTGATTTAGTTTTTATTCCTTATTCCACATTTTTTCATTTTATCTTCTACATAACAGCTCTTCTATCATGTAGGGAATATGTTTCTTTTTCACTTTTAGTGAGGTAATGGATATTTATGTTTCTGGCTTTGAATTTATAAATGGTTTTTTAAATAAGAGAAAAAATAAACAAAAACACTATCATTGATTCAAATGATATTTTCTGAAATAGTGTCCCAAGATTCAGTAAATTTAACCTTTAAAAGAAGTATATTATGTTAATTCAAAAATGATAGTTAAAGGAAACTAGATGGGTACAAACTATATAATATGTTTATACAAGTGCCCATATATATGCATGAACTTCTACATTATGTTTTATCAGGTCCTGCCCATAACTCTTTGGTGATATTAGATAAGACCCTTCACCTGAGACTTAACTTTTTACACTTTCAAAATGATAATGTATAAATTGGTCAATATTTTCTAACTGGAGTCTACAAATCTAAGCATTATAATTATGACAAAGCAATGTTTATATATTTTATTTTCATTACTGTGGTAATCTGAACATAAATTTAATTGTGGGTTATTCAGATGACTACTTTATAACTGTCAGGCACATGTCTGATGCCAAAACCTGAGAGGTTTTGAAGTTTTAATTTCTCAATATATATTTCACAAATCTTAATCCTTAAAGTTTTTGTGATTGTCCACTACTGCTCAAATATGAACATGTATTAGAAGCTCAGTTCTAATGTATGCTCAAATTATCTTCAGCATTTAATTTTTGCTTTAAAATATAATACTCATTTGTGTTAAATGTAGCTACCCAGCAGAAGGCAATATACTGCAAAAAAAAAAGATTTTTTTCTATAATTTTTGAAGACTCAGGTCGTACAAGGATTTCAAAACAAGCAAACCAATCTAGGAGGCCATAAAACAGGTGATATCGGAAGCCAAGTTGCAACAGTGTTTGCAAAAGAAACATCAACTTTGAAGAAATTCTTGCTAACATTTCTAGCAAAATAATGTTAATCTTTAAGGCTCTTTTGTCAAGGTGTGAAGAAGGGATCTCATAAATGAAAACCAAAAAAAACAAAGCTTTCGTGAAACATTCTAACACAAGGAATGTGAAAAGTTTAAAGAAATAGCCTTCTTAAAGCACAAAAGTTTCTCCAATAGTGCTTCAAAGTAATTAAGTTTATGCAAAGATAACTTTAAGAATGAATAAATTGCACATTAAGAGCAATTAACCAAAACACAGACTGCTTGATGATCAGTTTCAGAATAAACATACTTTGAAGGTAAAGATGATACAGAGTATTTGATTAGTTAGTCAGAAAGCTCCAGACAGATAAAATAGATCACCCTAGAAAGACAAATGTTGACTGGGCTTTCAATACATATTTATTTTATTTAGTTTATTACTAAAATGATCTATTAATAAAAATTATAACTTCAAAATCAGTTTCTATTAACAAATACATAAAAATCTACAGAGTTAAGATCACATGAGAAAAAAAGAATTCAAAAGTTAAGTGCAGTATTCTTATTTAGGAACCAATGTAATTAGATACCAAATTATTACTTTATTAGTGTTACTTACTTGATCTGATTATTTGTGTTATATTTATTTAATCTGATAATTATTTATATATTTATTTAGTCTGATAATGTATAACATGACAATAATTATATTGCCAAAATATTTTAGGGTTTAATTTTTTCATTAAGCATTTATCATTAATCAAAAATTCTTAACTGAATAAATATTTTATTATAATATATCTTGTTATCTTACAATTTCTTTCTTTGCATATACATTTAATCTGGACACATGGTAGAGGGGATATATTTCTAATCAACATGAAATTGTAACTTTAGGATGAATTTTATATTTCTTTACAAATGCACACTTAAATCTTTAAAAAGTTTTAATGACTCCATATAGTCATTCCTGAGTAGACACCCTGAAATAAAACAAAACCTCAATTTAAAACAAAGCTGGATCTACCCCTTCTTTTATCCCAACAATAGAAAAGTAATCAGTTTGAACACCTTTGCAGAAAAGCTACATCAGATCTAGAGGTCAAAAACAAACCGATAAACAGGCCCTGTGTTTTATTATGACATTAGCAGAATTAAAAGAGAAAGCAAACGTCTTTCTGCTTTCACAGTACATGAAATTGGAAGTAACAGCTGGTTGTGCCTTCCTGAACCCATCTATTATATATGTGATTGCCTAGTATCATAGTGGAGAAAAACCCTTTCCATAAATTGAGCCAAAAGCACATAGAGAGAAGGGGACTGCTTATCCTTTCTGGGACTCCTTGCTGAGTCCTGTTTCATCTGTAGCAATATTCTCCTTTGGCTCAGGGAAATGTCTTGAAATTTTGATAATTTGTATAAAAGAGCTTTGATCTTGCTATGTCTATGGGCCACCTATATAATTAACTTTAGTTACATTTTCTTTTTTTTTTTTGGTACCAGGCATCAAACTCAGGACCTCGCACTTGTGAAGCAGGCAGCAGACCCAGTGAGCTAAATTCCTAGCTCTTAAGATTTTTCTCTGTCTGTAGGTTGGCTCTTTTTTTTCTTTTTGTTCCCAGGATCGAACTTAGCATTTTCTATTAATTGTTAGCAAGTTAAGTATATTTTTTCTTTAAAAAGGAAAAAATGTAAATGAGACAAATATCAACCACCACAAACATAATGAAACCAATAAATAATAAATAACATCTGAATTTTGGATTATAAATGTTCTGAGCCATAGTCTCACACTTTTTTTAAAACGGGTAGGAGTAAATGTTAGGGAATATTCAAAACTTGACTACCCAAGTTTATGGTGGCACCATTCACATTTGCTAAGGTATGGAATCAATGCCCATCAACAGACAAATATAAAGAATATACAATGGAATATTATTCAACCACAAAAGAAGAATAAAATCCAGTCAAATGATAGAAGCCAAATGGTAGCAGTGGAGGACATTATTTTAAGTGAAATAAGCCAGACCCAGAAAGACAAGTGCCCCACATTTTGTCTCCTATGTAGAAGCTAAAAATCATCCTGAAAATAGAATAGTGATGAATAGAAGTTGAGAAGGATGTGGGGGTGAGCTCAGTGAGGGGAGGTCGGATCAGATCACAGCTTTTGCTTTACATGTGTGGAGATGTCACACTGCCTCCCATTAATATGTACAATGAACACATGTCAATACAAATAAAATAATTGTATAAACCTTGAACTTATCAAAAGAAAACCTTTGTTGATGTATTCCACAAAGATTGAAAGACAGTTATAAAGGTGTAGGTATCTTTCTCTGTATGGGAGAAGATGTCAGGGAATCCTCTAAAATCACCTGGTGCATCACCATCAGTAGAAGGCCACATTTAAGAAACATGGAATGAGAGCCTAATAAAAACAAGACACTTTACAAAGAAAAATATCAGTTTCACATCAAGTTCCAAGATGACCCAGAGCGGCCTATCATGCATCTTCCAGGTTGGAATCAGTTCGGTAGCGTTCATCCTCAAAGACTCTGCATCTGTTCTTATTCCTTTCTTCCAAGACACCATTCTCTTGTCAAGTTTACCACAAGCTAATTGGGTGACACACTTGCTTTTATTTTTAAAAATCTTTCTCTTTTTCTTTTTGGAACCGAGGATCGAACTCAGGACCTTGTGCTTGCTAGGCAGGTGGCAGAACCACTGAGCTAAATCCTCAGCCCTTTTTTTTGTGGTACCGCGGATCGAACTCGGGTGCTTGCGCTTGCGTAGCAGGCAGCGAAACCACTGAGCTAAATCCCCGGCAACATGCTTGCATATTAGGATGAGAGCAACCTAGGGGTATGAATAAAACTTCAGTAAATCTCAACAGCTTGGAATTCGCTGTTGTTTCCAATTTACTTACCTCCAATAGTTAGCTAAGTCAGCGTTGTGTTTATTTTGTTTGATTTAGCTCAGTTTTATCAATCTTTGAGTATTTGTGTGCCTGCAAAGACTGTCACTGATCAATCAATAATTCCATTTCTTGAAATGTATGATAAACCTCGACAAAACTATGCCCAAAGCACATCAGCACTTTGGTCTAACACCTTTAGCTATATGTAATCCTGTTCATTTTCCAAGGCTCTACTCAAACTGTTTCCTCTTCCTTTATTTCTCTAATCAGGACTCATTTGCTGTAATAGTAAATTTTGTCCTCTTTTTTAGTAGTAGTAGTTCATTTATTTCCTATTTTTATATTCACCCATGCTACTTATCAGTGTTTCGTACATAAAAAATAATTTTTGACTCAGTTTATGAACAAACAGAAAGTGAATTTTAAACAAAATTCCATTAAAGCTTTCACAAATATGTTGATTTTATAAAGAGAAATCTATCATTCTTTGTACAAAATTATATTAAATCTCTAATGAAAATAAGCTTTGAAAATATGATACTTGGAATATCAACTCTGTATTTTCAATGTATAGAATATTTACCAAGATAAACATTCTGTATTCAAAAGTGCCCCTCCCCCTCCAAGAAGAATGGAGAAAGTCAGTCTAATCCTTTCTTCATAAAACAATTTTTTATGTCATTAAAGAATTTTGTTGATTACATTTTTTATAAATTCAAATATAACAATAACAACTTATCTTCAGATAGAGACTAAAGCTTTTTAAATTGTTCTATAAAAGCATAACTAACAAATTTTATAAGGTGTATTATTTTAACTTAGTTATAATTTATTACTGAGAAAGAATAGAATCAAAATTAATCATCATCTATGTTTTTATATTTTAAAAAGAACATCTGAAATGGTGTATTATTTTCCACTGGTATTTTAGTGAACTACAGATGTTTTATCTATTTATCTATCTATTTATATATTTAGCAAATATTTCTTGTGATATTGTGTCAGGAATTTCAATATATAACGATTTGCCAGTTATTGTCCATTCCACTTAGTTGAGAATTTTTGGTTTCAAGTAGAAGAAATCCAAATAAGTATATTTGTGAAGAAATGTGGAAGAGAGATTATCAAAATACAGAAGGGCCAGGAATTTAGCTCAGTGGTGCTGCCACCTGCTTCCCAAGCTCAAGGTCCTGAGTTCGATCCCTGGTAACAAACAAACAAACAAACACAGAAGATCAGCTCATAGAAAACCAAGAGCAAGACTGCACAGAACAAAACCTCATGGAAATAACATGAAGCAGCCATGAACCTAGGCTGCTCTCTCCGTGTGGGTGGTTCCCCCAGCTTGCAGGACTTCTAGTTTAAAATTGACTCAATGAGAAGACCACCATTGACTTTAGAAAAACTTTCATGTACTTTGGCTTCTGCTCTTGGTACTGCCTCATTTACTAAGTTACATAAATTGAATTTTTTGAGGAGAAATTCGATTGTTGAGTATAATTTTTCAAACCAGGCTATTGATATTTATTTGTTCTTAAGTAGTTTTACTGACGTGTACTAATTGTACATGTGGAATTCAGTTTGATTCACCCATGCAAATAATTTGCCCTGGTAAAATCTAACTTAGCTACCACACTCCACCCCCCTGCCAGCCTTCTTGGTCATTCTTTTCTTTTTATTTTTTTATTTATCTTCTTAGCTTCTACATATAAGAGAGTATATGAGGTCATTATGTCTCTATGACTGGCTTGTTCCACTTAACATAATGTTCTCCAGATTGACTCCCTAGATGAAATAACACAAAAAACATTGTTTATCTACTAAAAAGCAAATGTTTACTCCTCGGTTTAAAGGGTGTGAGTTTAAGGACTTCTTTTTTTTTTTGTGGTACCAGGGAATGAACTCAGGACCTTGCACTTTTGAGGCAGGCAGCAGCACCACTGAGCTAAAACCCTGGCTGAGTTTAAGGATTTTCAAGTTACTTTTATTGACCAATTGTATAGAATTAATCAATATATAGTAAATACATTTATATGATTTATTTCCCTGAAAGCTTAGCTTTGATGTAGACTTTTAATATTAAAATTTACTTTTTGTCAAGTGCAATTACTTCTTTGCATGATATACTAATTAAAATGTTGAAGAGACATTCTATATACAATGAATGGGAATGTATCAATTTTAAAAGTTTCATTTATTTAATTCAAGGAAAATTGAAATAGGGTAAAAATATTTATTTTGACATAAAAATAAATCAAATAAGCTAATTTTCACTCGACTTAGTCTTGGAAGAGGTGATACACTTTCCCTAAAGACTTATTATGACCATTTCTCCTTAAACGCAGAGAACTGAACATATATATATTTGTCTTCTCTTTCAAGAAACAGAACTAAAATTGAGAAGGAAGGAATTGCATCTTATAAACACACTAGAAAAAATACAAGAAATAGAGAAAAGAAGGCTCTACAAGGATAGGGAATATAGAAAGATTTGAAAAAGAAGTAGCAGCAGATGTCTATGAGAAGAAAGAAAATGAAGAGTTAGGAACCCACACAGGTTTAGGAGTAGGAAGTTGAGACTTAAGAGGTTGTGAAACTCGATAGTTTATCAAGGAATTAAAACCTAGAGAAGTGAGGTAAATTTTTATAAGTATATATTAAATAAATGGGAACTGGGATTTAAATTCTTAAGATCCATTAAGTAGTCCCTAGTCTTGTTGACAGCAGGCCCATAAAAGACAGGGAAGAAAAAAGTTAACAAAAACTTACACACTGCATCGAGCTACTTGAATGTTATGGTTCCAAATGTATCAGTATCAAGTATACCTGTTTCACCAAAATACTGAACAAACTTTCCCTCAATTTTTTGAACAGCTGTGGAGATAAGGCCAAAGATTAACATTTGTTGATCTTTCCAAAATGATTTTACCACTGCATTCCTCTCTGTAAAATGAAGTCCACTGGTTGGCATAGAGATCTTCTGTTTGTTTTATACTATATTACTCTTTAGTACTGTGAACACAAATAAGGTCATTTGACAATTGAGGAAAGTTTCTAACAAGGGAAATATAGAACGGTGTGCAAAAGAAGGTAAACAAAAGAAGAGGTAAGTCAGGAAGCAGAAAAATCCTTTAAAAAGTCAATATATAGTCAATATATTAAATAATATAAATGAAGAACTAACATTAGTAAAACATCAATAGTAAAAAATGAACAGAAAGCAAAGAATTAGGGTGCTCAGTGGTAGACTGTACTTAGCACGAACGCAGCCTAAAATCATTTTCCAGCTCCCACTCCCCCCCAAAAAAACCAGAACAACAACAACAACAACAACAACAAATATATATATATGTGTATATATATATATATGTGTGTATATATATATGTGTATATATATATATGTGTATATATATATATATAGGAAAATATATGGAAAATGGTAGTATAAATAAAATATTCGATAAAAACATTGAACTAAAAAGTACAAAAATGTCACAGTGACAAATGTAGACATAGTAGAAAATATAACCAAATGGGAAATAACAGAAAAAAAATAAGGAAACTTGAGGACTAATTCAAGAGTTGCAACATTAAAAAAAGAGAATTTTTTTTAAAAAGATATAAACAAATGGATGATGGCACAGCAGTATATCAGTTTTTTAGAACAGCCATAGCAAAGTACCACAGACTTTGTGGCTTAAACAACAAATTTCTTTTCTTATAGTTACAGGATCTAGAAGTTTGGATTAAATTTCAGTAGAGTTTACTTGATCTGCACATAGTAGATAGATGCTGAAAATTTTTGAGTAGGAGAAGATTTTGATATATTGAAAAAGTTAATTTTACGTTTTTTAATACTCAGGCATTTTGAGGATAAGTTGAGATAAATTAGTATTTTACTTGCATAAATATTCCAATAGTTCAAGTATGAGTAAATAAAATTCATAAGATATCTCCATACTGATTTCCACAGTGGTTGCACCAGTCTACATTCCCATCAACAATGGAGAAGGGTTCCTTGCTCCCCAAACCCCTGCCAGGATTTATTATTGGTTGATTTCTTGATAGCAGCCATTCTTTCTGGGGTGAGGTGGAATCTGTGTTGTTTTCATCTGCATTTCTCAAATGACCAGTGATGCTGAACATTTTTTCATATATTTATTTTGTGCTTTCACTTCTTTGTCTGAGAAACGTCTGTTCATTTCAGATGCCCATTTTTGAATTGGGTCTTTGAATTTGGGGGGGGGTGTGATTTTTTTCCGTTCTTTATATATTCTACATAGTAGTCCTTTGTCTAAGGTACAGCTGCTGAAAAATTTTTCCCACATTGTAGGCTGTCTCTTAGCTCTGTTGGTGGTTTCTCTTGCAGAGCAGAAGCTTTTTAATAAGATGAAATCCCAGTTGTTGATTCTTTGTGCTAGTTCCCATGCTACTGAGGTTTTGTTCATAACTTTTCCTATGCCAATGTCTTCAGGAGTTCTGCCTAACTTATCTTCCAGCAAGTTTAGTGTTTCTCTCTTAATATTTGGATTTTTAATCCACTTTAATCTTAGTTTAGTGCATGGTGATAGGTATGGGTCTAGTTTTAATCTTTGGCAGGCTGAAATCCAGTTTTTCCAACACCATTTTTTAAATAAGCTATCTTTCTTCCAATGAGGGTGGTTGACTCCTTTGTCAAAGATGAGGTGGTGGAGTATGTCTGGAGTTGTTTCTGCATCTTCTAATCTATACCACCGACCCTCAGATCTGTTTGTTTGCCAGCATCATGCTGTTTTTATCACAGTAGCTTTGTAGTATAGCTTTAAGTTAGGTATTATGATACCCTCAACCATGTCTCTGTTGCCCAGAATTGCTTTTGCTATTCTAGGTCTCTTCTGATTCCAAATGAATTTTTGGATTGTTTTCTCTAGTTCTGTGAAGTCTATTGTTGGAATTTCAATTGGCATTGCATTGAATCTATGTAGTAGTTTTGGAAGTATGGCCTTTTTCACTATATTGGTTCTTCCTACCCAGGAACAAGGGATGTCTTTCCATTTTCTTATATCCTCCTCAATCTCCTTTTTCAGAGTGCTGTAGTTTTCAGTGGAGAGGTCTTTTGCTTCCTTTGTTAGATTGATTCCTAGAAATTTCATTTTTTTGGATGCTATTGTAAAAGGAATTGTTTCCCTAATTTCTCTCTCAGTGAATCTGTTATTTGTGTATAAGAAGGCTATTGTTTTTTGAGTGTTGTTTGACCCAGCTATTCCCCTACTGGGGATCTTCCCAAAAGAATTAAAAGAATCATACCACACTGATATATGTGCATTCATGTTTATAGCAGCACAGTTTGTAATAGCTAAAGCTTGGAAACAACCCAAGTGCCCATCAACTGGAAACTGGATAAAGAAGATGTGGGTTTTTTTAATAAAATGGAGCACTACTCAGCCATAAGGAAAGAGAAACTAGAGACATTTATAGTTAAATGGATGCTTATTGAGGCCATACTTTTAAGTGAAGTAAATAGGACACACATGTGTAAATACCAAATAGTTTCTCTAGTGTGAGAAACTGCAAGTGTAAATAAGAATTAAAATGATTAAAACAAATAATTGATAATTTTAAATAGGAAGAAAAGGTCCAAAAGGGTAGGGGTGGTGGGAGGGGAAGGGGAAAGGAAAGGAGGGAAAGGAAAAATTATGAGAAAAGAAAAAAATGGAAACAAAGTCTATGTAAATAGGGAAGGTTGGAGGGGGTGAAGGGCGCACAGGTAATGAGGAAAAAAATAAGAACCAAGATACATCACGTACAGGTACAAGCACCCAATGATAAATGTAAATGTATTGTTTACCTAAAATTTACCAATAAAAGAATTTAAGGGAAAAAATAAAATAAAATTCATAGCAAGAAGGTAAAAAAATAAAATGTGTGCCAGTGTGTTCAGAGACTAATTATTTCAAAATTTAAAAAAAAAAGAGAGAGACAAGGAAAAAGAGAATAGAAAGGAAAAAATGGAAACAAAGCTATTTTTTTTTTTTTTTTGGTACCGGCGATTGAACTCCAGTCCTTGCACTTGCGAGGCAGGCGACGGAACCAATGAGCTAAATCTCCCACCCAACAAAGCTTTTTTTAAATAAGGAAGGGAAGGGAGTTGAAAGGAGGAAAGGAAAAATGGGAAAAAATAAGAACCAAAATATATCTTGGACAGCTTCAAATTCCCTATGATGAGTGTTATCATTATGTATACATAAAGTTTATCAATAAAAAACATAGTAAAATAATAGCCAATGAGGCATTATATTTTGTCTAGAAAATAAGTAATAGAGATCATGAAAAGTCATAAATAAAGGGCCTATAGCATTGAATGGGAAGCATTTTATAATACAATCCCATCTGTGTATTTAAAAATGTTGTAAAATGAATAAGGAAATGGGTCATTATAAAATAATTAATTGATTTCTATATGAGGACTCAATATCAAATCAATCATAGCTCCAGCCATCCATTTCATAAGAACAAACATGCAACAATTATATGCTGATTAATCAAGTTCATTTAACAAAAGTCCTGCTTTAGTGACACATTTTACATTCTTTCTTGCCGACACACCTGTTCTACAAACACACATATGAAGATTTGGTTAAACAATTAGCCTGAACAAATATTTACAGAGAGTAAATATTTTTCCACATTTTAAGGAAGAGCAGACAATGATTAATCAGATCTGAACTAGAACTTAATTTGAATAGGAAAAATAATCAACTGAAAGAAAAAAACTGATATTTTTAAATGGGAAGAATAGGTTGAATTCCTTGTCTTCACAAAATTTATTTAAAATATTGAAAAATTTATAAGTTGTATCACAGTTTCTCTATATATTATTCTGAGGTCATGGTACTCTTAAATCGGCCTAAGAAAATATTAGATATATAAATATGTGTTTTCAATGCCTCTAAATGTATAGAAGCCCAAGCATTCAACAATTCAAGCATCATGGATAACAGGAGTGTGAAGGAATTTTAGTTGGTGAAAGAATTGGAGGAAGAAAATGACACATATGAAAGAGTATCATTTGTTTGTCATTATCCATCTGTCTCCATTAAAGTTATTGAAGTAGGAATTAGCGACTTAGGCCTTAAACGTTTATCATTAGGAATAAAATCACTAAAGCAAGTCCAATTTTTCTTAATTCTCCTGGTTACAAATATCCTAGTTTTCTGTTAGGTTAACCAGGGAGTACTACTGTTGTCATGGTATTTGAGAAGTAAAAGTGCCTAGAATAAAAACTCAATTCTGGCTTTTATTATTTAGATTTTTACTATTTAGGTCACTTGCAGTAGGTTTCTTAACAATTCCAAGCCTCTGCTTCTTCACCTATAAAATATAGATATTATATTAAATCCTTATTCTCTTTTTAAACGAGTACAAGTGAATTTCACATAAGCTATACAAGTGATGAATCATCAGCATTCAAGACATGATTGGATATGAAGTTGATTGGGAAGAAAAATCTATCATATCTCCTATCCTTCTGATTAGATAACCAGATGAATGGTGATGTCATTAATGAAGATAGAGGATACAAAGAGGACAGATATGGTATAAATATAGGTACAGGAAAGGTATGGGAAAGAGAAAGATGCTCTTGTTCGGGGCATGTGTGATTAAGGTGCCCTCCTATAAGAGGTACCTTTTACTGTCTGCTCAACCCATATTCTTTTTCTGATGAAAACAGCAGTGAACCTGTACTAAATGATATTATCCCCTGCCTTCAATTTATGGAAGACCCACCATAGACCTAGGTGAAAAATGTGGGCTTGAACAATTTAATCTCTCATTCAGAAAGTATGAATTACTTTATTAGGCTAGGGAATAACATTAAAGGTCTATGCCATAGTGGCTGGCTAAGAAGACCTTTTGAAGCCATGCAGAAATGAATCCACAGAGAAAGATATTAATGAAAATGAGATGGTAGAGAAAATTTTGAGATGACAAATCAATTCCAGATAGATATGTAGACAAAGTGAGTGTTCATTATCAAAAGGAGCTATTTGTGTAAAACTCAGCAGACGCAGAACCAAGAGGCCACCGAAGCAGCCTATTATGTACATTTATGCCTGATACAGATTACGCAGACTTTGTGAAACAGCAAAATTTCCAAATAAGCCACTTTAAAAAGAACACTTGCTTAACAACTGCTGTCTCTACAAATAAGCCAATACCAATCCACAATAAGCCTCTTAACCAGTGATCTTCATTCCAAGATAGATCACACAGATATCTCATGGATCTCATGAACACCCCCTTTCTCCCCTTCCCTGTTCTTCTCCTTCACCCTATTCAGCTCTCTTTTTAAAAGCTTTCCCTTACCCCAAACTCCTCAGATACACTTATGATCCCCTTAGTTCATGTATCTCAGACTGCAATCTTCTCATATTTTTGAATAAATTCTGTTTTATAATCATTCTCTCTGTATATTTAACTTGACAATGTGCATATATACCTAGGTAGGTAGATAGATAGATAGATAGATAGATAGATAGATAGATGATGTAAACAGGCAGATGTAGAAAGAGACCTACTTTTATTGAATAATTATTCACTTTTTAAATTCCAGTTTCTCAATGAAGCCTAAATAGACTTTGTTATACATTTGATTTACATTTTCTTCCTTACAATAGACTCTTTTGAAACTAGATATGCCTTGATTATATTACTGTGGTTAAAGCCATCAGTCGAGCTAGTGATTTATGTAATTCTCAAAGGGCTCTAACATTACAACAGGTGGTCCATATTGCTCAAAAACGATCTATTTCAGCAAGTTTAGGGTGAGGATGTTGCAAAGAAATTCATATCACAAACATGAACTTTGAACTTAAATATGTGTGTTCTTCATTTCAGATATGAAATAACATGAAGGGTCAAGTTTATTACAAGGATTAAGAAATTCTGTCACTTACATATAATCTACCTCAGAGATAGATAAAGAATTGGATCACTTAGCAGATAGTTCTACCTTTGCTCTGGAAGCACTTGTAACACAAGGACATATAAAGTTTAAGCAAAACAGCACATGAAAGATTATAAAATGTGCTTGGTAATCATGAGTCACATGACGATTTCACAATTTTCTAAGTCTCATATTTAATATTCCACATGTCAATCAGTCTTTACAGAAAGTCAAGAGAGGTGAAATCTCCTCGTAGTAGTCAAGCTACATCATATCAATTGCTCTGTGGTTCCTGAGTGAAGGCTGAGCATTTCAAATATATTATAAAGTAAAATTTTAATGCAGCATCTTTGTTTTAATTCAGAGACTATCTTTCTCCTGGAACAATGGACATAGTCCTCAACCATATCAGGGATAATGTAAATATATCATTAATTCATCTAGTAGTTAACAAATATATGTGGAAAGTGGCACCTCTCAATTTACTGATTTATGGGAAGTGGTAGAAAATATGCTGTATTTCATTGTAAAAAGGAAAGTGTTTTTAAATCACACTTATTTGTAAGAACTTACTAGTCAAATACAAGTAGTCCACATGTAAAACATCTTTGATTCACATATTTCAGCAAGCCATCCCATGGTTTGTTCTCCTTGGAACTCAGATTTAAGAAGGCAAAAGAAGAGAGATTTCACATCCTGGGAAACAAAACATCACTGAGTTGTGAGATCTTGGAATTTAAAGATATTAGATGTCAAGAAACAGGCTCCCTTAGGACATGGAGCCATAGCAACTATGAACACAAGAAAATAAACCAATAGGAAAATAGACAGTTTGAAAATGCACAAGTATAATACATCTTTAAAACCTTTGTTGCAAGTTTCAGTTATTGATGGGTGATTTTACTACATGAATGACACTATTAAGAAAAAACTTAAAAAGACATTCTGTCAGTAACAATGTAATAGGCCCATCCAAATTATATTCTTCAATGAGTCTTTATCATGCATGTTATTAAAAGTTGCAATTTTAGCCAGTAACATCATTTCTCAGGGATTTTTAAATCCCACAGGAAATAAGCAGGTTCAAAAAGACACACTATCATTAAGATAATTTTCTTTAGTATAATTAACTCTAATGTAGAATTTGAAAAGCACTATGTCCACTGATCACCTCATGAAAGTTTGACTCCTAGTGCATAGACATTGTGTAGTGACACCCCCATGCACACACATGGAGACATTGTTTTAGAGAAATGATGAGCTATTGTGAAATAGCACTCTGATTTATGTAGTTCTAAAAAAGCTCCTATTTTATAATTAAATGTGAACTAACATCCTTTTTGTAAAGCCACTAAGATTTGGGGTGAGCATGAGCTCCATTTTCTTATCACACATTATTCAGTAACTGGCCTGAACTGCATGGAGAATGGAGAATAGAAAAATCCAAAGCATTTATTCTTTGTATGAATTAAAGAATGTCTGCAACAGGATGTTCCAAAGTAGTAGAATTGGTCTTATTTAGGAAACTCTTAGATTTATGCATGGACTTAATTTAGCCCTTCAACACGAAGGGTACCAATTCTTCAAATAGGGTCACTTGTCCTTTGGCCTTGATATGACCTTATTATTCTGTCAAAGATTATGCTAGGGTAGATTTCTTGGTCATAAAGAGACATTTTTGAGAGACATTTTTTGTCTTAGATGAGCACCTCTGTAAGCACAACAATGTAATATCTTTTCCTAGTTTATTTTATTCAATTCTACATTTACTCATAAAGCAATTATTGCCAAAGCTTTCAAGACTAGTTTATATTTCATTTCTTTCTCTTTACAACACTTGCACAGTTTAAAATAAAGCACATTAGACTGGCAGAAATTTAAGAACATAGCCATATAAATGATACTCAATACAATAAAGACTATCAAAACAATATCTGATTTTCTGTTAGGACTGCATCTATAAGTAATATGTAACTTTAAACTAAATTAGGACAGGTGAAAATCTAGATGTACATGACAATTTTTCTTGGAGGGTTGTGCAGCAAGTATTTATTTGGTGACATAAATATTACTCTTAAATTTTATTATTTAAATAGGCCTTATAGTTTCAAGCTGTTTACCATTTATTTCCCAAATGGCAAAAATAATAACACATTCATTATCAATGAATTATTAATGATGCTAACCATGACTCATTTGTTTGCATTGTAAAGATATTTTGTCATTCTATGTTTAATGATAAATGTATGAATTAAATAAGGAACAAAATAAATCAACACTGAACATCTATTCCATACAGGTTTCTCTCCCTTTAGGCCTAGATAAGCAGTTTAAGTCTCTAGGTATTAAGAAATTTAAAAATTACATTATTGCAGCCAGGAGTGAGGAGGTGAGCTATCTTCTCACAGAAGTTAAAGAGTATGATTTCTTCTCTTAAAAGCGACACCATGAAGAAAGATTATGGAGTGTGACTAGCCAGGACATTGCAGGGAGGAAAAGAGGCAGAGTTCTTTTTAAAGATCCTTAAACTATTATGATTTTCAATGTCTACAGCCATCATCACTCATCTGCATGGGAGCTACATCCAAGCAGGAGTGACTCCTTATTCCTTCCTCAGGAGTGCAAATTTCATAAAAGTGAGGCCTTCTCGATACTCTTGGAACATTTCTTATACTGTTTTATATCACTATTATATTCTTATAGCTTTTTTCAGGGAAAGAATATGAGTGTGCTCACCACAGGGTCTAAGGAATTTTCCAATTATGATTTCTATAAATATTTGTTTAATTACCATCCATTTTCAAGAAATATTTGTTTCATGACTCAAAGGGATAAATGAGGCAATGATAATACTGTTTTGATGTTTAATTTCCTATCTCTTGTCAACCACAGGCACTTTGTCTGTGTTCTTTATAAGTTTAATACAACTAATAAAACAAAGTTAATATTCAAACAATACTACATTTAAAAAGTTTCAACTGGAGTACATGTATGTATGCATTATGACTGAATCTATAAGCATTTGGCTTAGAAATTCCTGCAATTTGGAAAAAATGTATTGTTTCAATGACACAGTAAGTTTCATTATGTAAGGTAGAAGTATTATTCCCTTTATAACTTCACCAATAACTCATTTTCTTTTTAAAATAACTCTTTTATTTTTCCTTCAGATGGCTTCTGATAAAATTTCATAATTATAGGTCAAAAAAATACTTGTGGTTTCTCATATCCAAAACAACATTTTTGCTATACCTGTATGTCTTTAACATTTTAAACATACTTTTTAGATAGATTTAAAACATAATTTAGGGGAAAATCTAATACCATAATATAGACTGTTTAATGTGAGCACTGAAGGTTCTCCAAGTAATTTTTAAATGATTTCTCCTATCATCTACATTCCTGCCCAGTTTTATACAAGAAAATTGACACTAACCCAATCAAAGCATATTCTTTTATTTCTAAGATTGACGCAACCACTATGTATAACTGCAGTATGGAAATACAACATAAAACAGTCCAACTTATTCCTGTTTTTTAAAGACAACTTATTAATGTAAATTATAGCATTGAGATACTTCTGTTTTTAGAAAGATGAAGTAAACATAATTGTCCTGTTCCTCTTGCAAATTGCAACTAGAAACCTCGGACATGTATCTAAAACAAACATAAGATGACACTGAAAGATCAAGAGAAGGTAGCAAGCTGGAGACTTCAATACTTACTGGAAGACACATTGGCGACTTTTCTTGGTTTTCTTTTTACCTTAGTATATTCAAACTAGAAGCAAAAGAAGCTGGCAATCTATAAATACCAACGAGCACAAAAACAAACAAATGATATTATCCAGCACAAGCCTGTTCTTTCTAGAAAAGGGCCAGAAAAGAGGCAGCCAAGTAAGACAGAAACCATGTAGGCAACAACTACCCTAATAGACCCACACTCCACAAAAACAGCTGACCATTTTCACCCTGACTGGGGCATCTAGACTTCCAGGCATGTCAACTGTGAGGAGACACTGCAACATCACTGCCATCTTGACATCATAGAAGATCAAGTAGGAAGTCAAAACCTCCATTTGTACTGGGCAGTTACAAGATGCCTCCCCCAGTTCCTGCTGGAGTGGTTCAAGGGAAGACTGCATTGGAAAATCAAGGCTGTCACCATTAAAATGCCATCTTCAAGGCTCCTTGAAAGCAGCACCAACGCATTATTATTCCAGACTGGGAAGAAATAGTCACAATACATACTTGATAAAGAAATAATACCCAGAGTACATAAAGAACAATACTTTTTTTTAACAAGTCCAATTAGAAACTAGAAAGCTACATAAAGAGTCATTTCACTGAAAAAGATATCCAGACCGAAAATAAGCACATGAATTATATTCAATATTACTAGGGAAGTATAAATTCAATCTACCATGAGACATAACTAAGCACCTATTAGAAAAGTTGAAATAAAATCATAGTAACAGCAGATGCTGGTGAGGATGCAAACTTAGATTCCTTAAGAATCCATTACTGACAGCAATATTAAATGGTGCTTCCTCACTGGAAAATAGTTTGACATTTCTTAAAACAATAAGCAACTTTATTACAACCTAGTAGGTTTACACCATAGAAATGAAAACTTACAGAAAAAAATCTATACATGGATAACACAGACCTTTATTCCTAATAACCCAGATATCCATTATTGGTTGAATAGTTAAGTGAACTGTGGTTTATCCGTTCCATGAATATGTCAGTAATAAAAAGTGACAAACTATCAATACATGCAACAACCTCGATGAAAAAACCAGAGAATTATGAAGACTGGAAAGGCTTTCATAGAATATTGCACACTGCATGCTTATATTTATGAGACATTTTCAAGGTGATAAAACTATAGAAAAGGAGACTACATGAAGGATTGCTAGAATTTAAGGAGGAAGTAGGGTGAGTAGAGGTGAGTACAAGATAGAAAAGCAACAAGAGGAAACTTTGTGTTAATGGAAATTCTAGAAATCAAGGTTAATCTCCTCATGATATAATAACATAATTTTGCAATATTTTGCCATTGGGGAAAACTAGATGAACATATATATCTCTCCTGGAATTACATGTGACTATACAACTACTTTAAACAAATGCTTAATTAAAAAAATATTTCAAGACCAAACCAGAAAGTGTGAGATACAAGTATACTTACATAAATATGAAAGACATTTTTAAACAATATTTGTATTATTTGTTTCACAGCCTATGCGGAAACTTTTTTTGATTCACATTAGCCTTTTCTCTGCATATGTAATATTCTTTGACCCTACTTTCAGGATGTTCAATTGATTCTTTGTTCTTTTCCCCTTATTACTCAGTTTAATAGTAGATGTAACAGTAATGATTTTTGTCCTAGAAAATTTAATTTAATATTTTTATTTTTAATATCAAATAATAAAATTTAATCTGAAATTTTAAAACTTTGAATTATAGAACACCTACAACTAAGCTTTATAAATTATGATTGGAAAATATGGGTAACTTTTTAAAGACATAATAGTCAAACTAGAGTAACAAAAAAGTGTATAAATTCCACCAAAATCTTTTCCATCTGTATAAATAAAACTTGGCATTTATAAATTTAATAGAAGCAGCAGACTATTTTAATTATAGTAAATATACCACAGACCTGGTGAGAAGAAAACTAGGGCTGATTCCTTGAAATTTGCTAATTTTTATCCTCAGAATTTATTGCCTACTAGAAGTAAAATACTTGTTCTTCCATTAATTCTTCTTCACCTTGACATGGACATATCTATGCTTTCAAACACTGCTCTTCTGTTGGCATCTTTCTTCTATGTCATGGATTTTGAAAAGATTCCCTTCCCAACCCCTTTCTATGATTTATTTTTCTTCTTCATTCTCTTCTCAAATTCACAAAGCCTGCCACTACACTGATAGAACATTCTTCCCTGCATTGCCTTCTCCACAGATAGACTTTTATTTCTCTGGGGAACAATATTTTGAAATTTGTTCTTTCCCCTGGTTCTGTATGTGTAATTTTTCCTGATGTTTAAAAAGAGGCTTGTGTAATAAGCAAAGATGAACAAGATTCTTCCATTATTCACAAATCCACATACTAACAAAAATGAACTGTGATTATTACAAGCCTTGTACGTTGGATTCCGAATCAGCCAGCACACCAATACCTCAGGTAACTTTACTTTAAAATTGATGCCACCTGAGTCTGGTGTAAGATTATAGAGGTAGTATTAAGAACAATTATTGAAGCATTAATTCACATGTTATTTAGACCCTAATATATTACAAAATTAGTTTGAAGTTTATGATAAAATTTTTCACATTTAATAAAACCATTAAACTAGAGTAAACACTACTAGTTAATATATCAATTGTGGACAAACTCTTAGCTAGTAGTTCTGTAGGAGCCAAGGAAAAATAAGGAATCATGAACAAGCAGAAAAGATTGGGGGGAAAAATTCTTGGTACTATATTTTTAAGAAAAAGTTTTCATATGGTAGAAACAGATAATTTATATTTAAATGAAAGCTCCTTATATAAGCAGGCAAAACTATAGAGTGACAGTGATATTTTTTAATTGGCCCTTAATCCCGGAGCACCATACTGAGAAATATTCTGAGATTAAATTTGGGCCTAGAGAAACAATAGCCCGCTTCACAGTATCATCTACTAAAGACTCAGGTTTGGAGAGAGGCTGTCTTTAGGCCTCTCACTTGCTGTCCAGAACTCAGACCACCAATCTGCTTCATGAATGTGAAACTCAAGACTCACACAAAATTTACATTTTGTAAATTTTCGACATGCTGTATTACATTACATTTGATTTAGCAAGTCAAAAGGAGATTTTTGTCATTTGGGGATTATGGAAAAGCTAGAGATTAATTAATAAAGTAGAATATAAATTCAATCTTCTAGGATTTAAACTATCACTAGCATCACATTTTAGACTATCTGAAGTGATACAGAATGTAAAGAGAAATTTTACATATTAGAAGACATTTTGGGGAATTTGAAAAGGATTTGAGTATTAAAAGGCCATAAATTTCTTGGGGTCAGGATTTATGCCTGTTTATTCTTTTATTTCTCATATGACTTGAACATAGTAGGTGATTAAAACATGTTTCCAATTAATTATTGAAAAGAAAATAAGACATGAATTAAACAATGAGATAGTATCTCCATTTGGGGGATGGAGTACAAATTAGGAAAGAAGAAAAATATCTGATTTAGCTAAGTTGAGAGGCTTTTCTAACTTCTGCTTTTTTTCTTTCTCCCACTATGCTTGATACTGAATAACCAGAAACTTATATTGAAAATATTTAATTCACTCACTTTCCCAGTATTCTAACCTCTGCTACAAATTAACATATTACCATTTCCAGTTCCTGACTGATATATGCATGTATTTTTTAAAAGATGTTGAATGAAAGAAGGAGGAATGGTAGAACAAGGAGAATAAATCATTTTTATTCAAAAAGTTTGCAAGAAGTTTGAGAGTTACAAGCTGTCTCACTGGTAAAAGAAACTAGTGCAGCTGTAGAATTTTACTCTGACCACACTGTACACAGAGTTTTCTTTAGAGTAAAAGGTCTTTTGGAGTAAGTTTTCGTGTTCTGAGGCTGTTTGATAGTGAGACTTCCTGGTGAGCTCTGGGTTTGTGATATCCCTCTCCTGAAGATGAGTGCATGCTGGAAGTCACACTGGGGATCCTCCCTCAAACTTGCTGTTATTTTTCTTTCCTTTTTTGTTCATAGGATAGTCTGGGGATGGGTGAGGGCATAATTCCTCTCTGGCCAGAAAAGGTATGCACATACTGCTCCAAGTAGAGCTTCCTAATACCCTTCTTCCCCAACAGGGGTCTTTGCATCTGCATTGCTCACAAGGGCTCCCCCTTTTAAAAAAAATCTTCCCCAAAACTTAACCTTTACCAATAGTATCTTTCCTAACTGCATGAACTCAAGTGGTCCTGAAGATGAGAGAGCTCAATGCAATAACTTCTATGAACTTTTCCAGATCCAATGCCAAGCTAGGAGTTTCCACCAGCCATAATTCTTTTAAACAATACATGTGGTATTAGAATTTAAAGTTAGGTAATGTAAAAAGTACATTAAAGACACTTATATACAGATACATGTATAATCTCTACAGGATAGGAAAAAACTCTAAGAGACAGCAAGAGTATTTGCATAACGCTTTACATTGCTTGGTTATATTTGTCAGAATTCCTATAACCTGAAAATTTCTCACTGAATACATTACAATTTCAGCCTACAGTAAAAGCAATTTTAATTAGTTTTGTTGTGTAATATATAACTGTGAGTCATAACTTTAAGTATAATAGTGGTATTAGTAGTATGTTCTAGAGGTAAAGCTATTACTACAAGAGAATCGTGCCGCTAAATTTTTTAATGGGTATAGGTAATCTTTATTTAATCTGTAACACAGCATAATCTTTTTACTCCCAGGAATTCTGAGAAACTGTCAAATTAGTTACTAAGATATCAAGGAGACTTAATCAGCCTTATTCTTGTTCATTTGTACAAGGGCAAATTACATATTAGAGCAAGCAAGATGGAGAATAATTCATTAGTGGCTAATTGAAAGAGTCTAACAGTATGTACATCAGAACAGACTAGCTCCTTTTGTTTAATACATAATGCAAAACTTTATAAGAAAAAGAAAATTCATGCAAAATAAAGTAAAGTGGAACTGAAAAAGGTTGGATAGTTAGCAAATAAATAAGTTATTTCAATATTTCAGACAGACTCTCTATTGTTAGTCAAAATATTATACCCTGAACTCTGGATAAAAATGAAATTTGACTTTGTATTTCATCCAAATTCTTGAGTTTACTATATGTTTATATCTATCAGGGAAGAAAGACAATTTATTTTTGTGGAGAAACATTTGTGATTAATTATATGTCATTAAAATAATTGGGAGTAATACCTATCTCACGGGATTGTTGTGAGGATTAATTAGAAATAATGTCTATAAAATATTTGAGGTTCTTGATGAAGGTGCTGTATAAATACAAAATAATATATATTAAAGTTATTTGTGAAAAAATAATTTACCTATTGGAAATTGAATACAAATTGAAAAGCAAAGGGTAGATTTGCTATGTCTCTAGGCTACTGATTTGTATTTCAAGGAATTTAGTTGTTTTTTTTGTTTTTGTTTTTGGTACCAGGGATAGAACTCGGGTCCTTGCACTTGTGCAGCAGGCAGCGAAACCACTGAGCTACATCCCCGGCCCCATATTTCAAGGAATTTAGAATCTTTCAGATGTAGCTGGATACTTTTTGCAAATAATGTTCTTTTTTGTCATTTTGGTTTTTTTTTTAAGGCACTAAAGAGTAAACTTAGAGGTGTTCTTGCAATGGAAATACATCTCCAGCACTTTTTTATTTTGAGATAGGACCTCACTGAGTTCCTCAGGCTGGCCTCCAACTTGCAGTCTTACTGCCTCAGCCTTTCAAGTACCTGAGATTACATGGATGTGTTTTAATTCAGCAGAATTTTTTTTTCAGTCACCCCAAGGATTAATAGGTATGGTACATTTTTCTCAATAGTGGCATAATATAAAAAGTGTTAATATAGAATTTTGCGCAACACATGGAACTCTGATATGACAATGATTCCTGTATAGAAAAGACAGATTATTTTGCCTCAGCTTGAATGCCCACCTTAAACAAGTTATTCTTCTATAGGAAAGTAAATTCTGTTAATACTATTTGGTTGATTTCTAGAATCTGGAGAGCTTTCACCAAAGCACTAACATCATCTACTGTGTCTTCTCTTTGCCATTCTCTCTCTCTCTTTTTTTTTTTTTTTAACATAAACCATTCTTTGAGTAGAGAAACAATCATGTAGTTTTGCTTATATCCACCTAGCCTCACACAAAATATCCTCCTCAACAATGTTGGTTTGATTGAACCCTTTCGGGTTGTTAATACTATGTCCCTTTAAGAGTGTAGAGGAAATTCCTTGAATTAATTAATTGTTCTCCTCTTTCCCTTCTTGTGATTCCTTGAAGATTAGTGTGACCCTTAGACCAGTTTGTTTTCCACACAGACTACTTGTACTGTAGAAAGAAATATGTCTCACAAACATTCCCAGATATGTTGCTAGCAGAATTTTCTCATAAACACTTTTATGATTTATTTTCAAACCTGGCTGCATATCTAAAATGTTCTGTTCCTTTTAGATGAAAGATTTAAATAATTAATGTTGATAACCAATAAATCTTCTTAACAATAATTAAATTTAGTATTAATTTTAAACTTTTATTTATTAGATTAAATCGCATAAATTGCCATATTTACAGTAAAATTGTTCAATATCAGTAATTTTCTTCTTTATCACTAGGGAAGCAGAGTAAGGGTCAAAAGTTTAGGTTAAGAAATCAAAAAGACAAGGCCTCAAATTATTGCCCAGTCGTTTATTAGTTGTGTAATTATGGATAATTTATTTATTCGAGTTAGGCTGCAATTTCTTCATCAAAAATTAAGATGTTAGTATTATATACTTCATTAAATTATTGTAAATATTTAAACTGATTAATACTTAGAGTAAATGTTCAAGGATGTTAGTGGAAGTTATTATTAGTGTTAGTTTTTTTTTTTTTGTACCAGGGATCAAACTCAGGACCTTGTGCCTGCGAGGCAGGCATGGTGCCACTGAGCTAACTCCCCGGCCCAATTAGTATTAAATTTAATTGCTATTTCTATTATCTTTCCCATTTTTTTCCTTGAATTTCCTGACTAGTATTCTTGTTTTCCACTAGCTGCCCTTGAATTCCCAATCCACTGAAAGTTCAAATATTATTTCATATGATAATATGAATTTTATGGACTACGAATCATTATCCTCTTCTTCCATAAAAAAGAAACAGTTTATATGATTTTTTTTTTCCCTAGGATTACTTGGCTAACAAAGGCAAAGCAAGGAAAAGGACTCATTAGCCCTCACCATTCTGGCTTTTATAAAATCATTGAAGTGAAAGTTCTAGAAAATATTCTAACATTGATGATTTTGAATAAAAATTATCACTCAGAAGGAAGCAGGCTCATTTGTTATAAATTTCCACAATGGTCAACATTTGTTTAGCAACTAAGATGTATTTTACAGTATGTAGCACAGTACATACTATGTATTTCTACTGCATACAGACCAGCTTCCTGAGATTGTCATTCATATCCCTTCTTTACAAATAAGAAAGATGCCAACTAGTAAATAGTGCAGTCAAGATTTGAAAGGAGGGTTGCATCCAGAGCCTGTGCTATTGACCACTGTACAGTAGTTCCTGTTAGAAAATTTTACTGTAAACTTTACTGCTTTTTAAACTTCCATTGCTCTTCAAGCAGTGAGCTTCAACATACCATATTTTTTCTGAAAAAAAAAAAGAAAACTTTGCCCCACAGAAATTTCATACACCGACTAGAAATTATTGCCTGGGAGGTTTGCAGTTTCACAGGCAGAACTGGCAACATACTTTGCAGAGCTCAAAGTAAGAGGAATATGAGAGGTCTCTTGTTAACTACTAAGAATTTCAATTAATAATGAGATGGTGAAGCACTAAGAAGTGTGGCCTCACTGAACGTGAGAGCCTTTGAGACCGCACCACCAGTATGTCCAGGACCCAAGCCCTGTTCATGGGGCCCCCTGCTCTGAATCTGGCCTTGTTCAGTGTAGCTGTTTTCCTGTGGACCTGCTGACAGCTTCATGGTATGAACAGAATGGAAGTGGAGGAGATCCTTACATCTGCTCCCAGAATCATGCTAGTTGTCAATGGAAAGCACCCCACCCCAAGGCAGGGGGAACCTTGGCAAAGTGAAACTCACCAGGGAAGCAAGACTATCAGACTGTAGTCCAGATTATTTGCCCAGTGAAAAAGGAGAAGTATAGACTACTTTTCAGAGAGTCAGGAAGTGGGGAGAAGAAAGAGGAAGTTTTGGGGAACTCCCCATATCTCACATAAGGAGAATCACCTGTATCCTCCAAAAGAATGGTGGCAGAAAAAATGCCTTTATTGCTTGGAGAGGCCTGTGTTAATTTATGTCCAAAGTCAACAAGACTGAAAATGGTTATTCAAATGTTGTTTGCCCTTAAATTGCAGACCAAGATAATATTTTAACTTTTCTTCCTTTCTAATTAGAAAATATGTCATTAATTTTCAGATTTTCAAAGCTTTGTATGTCAAGACCACTATCATTCAATCTTTTGGTGGGCAAGAATCAAACCAAGTACTTTCCAAATGGAAGTATATAGGATTAAACTCCAGACTCTCTGCTTACTGATTCTGTGACTTTAGGAAAGTTAATTAATCTCTCTGAGACTAGGGTTTTTAAATCTGTAAAATTAAAAAAAAAAAACTAAGGAAAACAGAGAGATACTGTAAGGATTCAATGGATAAAGGTTTTTAGTGCAGTACTTGACATATTGCAAAAATTCAAAAAATTAAAAAGTGTTTTCTATAAATAGGTACATTTACATAGATGCTTATACATATACACATTTATTTTTCATATATAATTTTAAATATCATATATAATATATTTTGAAGTTTCTGAGTTTTAGGCTGTGAGACATTAGGGGTAGGGTTAAATGTTTGGCTAGGCAGGTTACTGTAATAAATTTTCTTGTTTGGACTTCTGTTTATCATTGCTAAATTTACAATCAATTTATATGGCATTTGAATTGAATTGCTGTTGCCTGTACAGATAGGGATTTCCTCTCTACAATCCCCATGCTTCAAATCAAGCAGACAGAATGTTTACTTGAATATGAAACTAAAACAATCCTCAGAAAAGTCAGATGTGTTTCCTGTGTGAAATTGGGCTAATGTGCTTTCAGACACTGCTCAGAGAATCATTTGGGATGCATAAATTGTCATCTCCCAAGTTTATCTTACTTAGACAACACCTTTCTCCCTAATCCATAGCTACCTGATGTACTTTTTATGTGTCTCTTGAATTTAATCACAGAAAGTAAAATGGAAAAAGCTAAAGCTTTAGTAACCCTTCACTAGTACATTTACAGGGTTTATATTCAGGTTTCTCCCCAGGTTTTCAGTTTTATAATTCTCTCAGAATTTTCTGTTAACAGTTTAGTTACTGTATACTCATTTTAGATTCACCAAAATTTTGGAAGATAAAGAAAAAGCAGATGAAACAGTACACCCAACATAAAGTGTTTACTATTCCTTATTATTTAAATATGAAAATAAGGAATACTTCTCTGTTATTTTGGTAGTGGATAAAGCTATTTCAAAAGTAGTGTTCTCAAAGTCTGTTTAATGTGTCCTCTGCAAAATGAGTCATTTGTTTTATGTTTCCACTTCACAGAAGTTCTCCTATGGGAACATCCCTGAGTTGGAAATTTGACTGAATAAATTATCCCTGGTCTTCTGAATTATTAATCTTGGCTGCATGATATGCAAATCAGACTGCATTAACCATATCCAGCAGCACAGCACTGGGTTAGAAGCTGTATCCAGTTGCTGGCAGAGGTTCTGTCAAGGGAGAAGACTTCGAACATAATGGTAAGCTGGACTATAGCTCGTGTCTCTCAGTCACATAAAGTACTGCTGGGCTGCCTGCTGGGGCTGGGGGATCTTTAAAAAATGGTCTGTGACCAGTACATGTTTAAGTGTCAGTGAACTATTCTTAAGTAGATGTACAGAAGAAAAAGAAAATAAAAGAAAGTCTTAAGTTTTACCTTTACATTTATTTTTTTCAAAATTAAGTGTTTTAATTCCCAATACTAAATGTATTTTATTTTCAAAAATCTAGCATGTTTGGTAATGTCTCAGTAATACAGCTTTCACTAAAACTAATAATTTGCTTCACTTAAATAAACATAACTATTTACAGAAAAAGATCCAAAATTATATGAAACAAGCTGTTGTGTATATTTTATGTGTAGAGAATAATGTATTAGAGGATATTTAAAAGTGTCCTAAATATTAAATTTAGCATTTATACATCATAAAATGAGATGATTCAAGAATATAGTTTACTAAAGAAAGTAGAAAATTACAGAAACTGTTATTCTATTTTCTAGAGTGGCTCAAAATTTGTAAAGTTTTCTTAAAGGAAATTATTGAACATAAAATTTGATGTCATGCAATAACTTTATATTAACTTATTTTCTGGAGTGATTTATAGAGTATATAAATTTAAGATTTCAATATTAAAGTATTGTATCATTTTTAGTATGAATACATTTTTCATTTACATTGTTTAGTAATGAGAAAGATAATTTGTAAGTCTGCATTATTATAGAAGTTAAAAATTAAAATTCCACAATGTTTGATAGTTGTAAAAAATTAAATCCTGAAAAAGATCAAATATATTAATTTCAAAATCCAGTTTGCATAAAATGTACATTTTTTCCATTTAGTTTATTGGTACATTTTAGGTATACAATGCAGTTACATTCATCATTGGGATCTTGTACCTTTACATGATGTATCTTGGTTCTTATTTTTTCCCCATTCCCTTGCCCTCCCTTCACCCCCTCCTCCCTTCCCTATTTACAGACTTTGTTTCCATTTTTTTCCTTTTCTCATATTTTTTGTTTTCCCTTTTTTCTTTTCCCCACCCCTCCCACTTCCCCTAGTCCTTTAGACCTTTTCTTCCCATTTCACAATATCATTATACATTTTAGGTGAATAGATTTAAAATGAAAAAATTCTCAAATTAAAAATGAGTACTGCTGATCTGTTTATGTGAATAATTTAGATACTGCTTCTAGCTTTTTAATTCTAACAGGGTTAGATACAGTTTTGGACTGGGAACTAACAATTTCCCTAAAATCACCAATAATTTTTAACAAAACTGTTAGAAATAATTTATCTAAATCAGTTCGAATCTATTTTATCCTTACTTTCATTTCCTATAGCTAACAACTACTGGAAAGTGGAAGAGAAACTGCTAATTTTTCTGAAAAATGTTTTCCTTTAATCAGGGAAGAAACAACGTACTTCCCCAATTTGTGTAACTGCTATGGCCACACTGAAAAAACTCAATATATAATCATATTTGGAATAAAATGTCCTCACAATCGTGGCTCCTTGTGAAGTTAAATTGGCCTGCAAATATTGAATACCCTACATTTATAAAATCATAATTTATAAATATCATAGACTTAGAAAAAAATTTTAAGCATGAAAAGAATGTATCAAAGAAGTGCATTATAAAACTGAAAATTTTAATCTCATATTTATAAATATAAATTCAAATAAATATTAAAGTTTAGAAGGGTACTCAGATACTAAGAATGGTTAGTTTAAAGACTATTTTTTCATTATTTTTGCCCGTTTGCATCCTGTGGGTATTATTCAATTAATATGTATTTTGTACATAAATGTTGAAAAGTTATTTTTAAAAAGAATGAAGCAACCAAGTTATGAGAAGCAAGACAAGAGTATGAATGAGTGAAAGAAAGGAATGAATAAAATCAGTCATTCGTTTTCCTTATTTCAGCCCTGGTATTCTATGTCCTGATTTCCAGCCTCCTTAGATTACCAGAAAGTAGCTTCTCCATCCCTTCCATCTGGTCCCTAACTTGCCTGAGTAGCAAGAAGTCCTTGGTAATCTGGCTTCAAGTTGCATAAGTCTTCATGGATAAATTTCTCATTCATGGCAGCCAAACTTTCCTGCTGCATGTAAGTTGCATAAACAACTCACAAAAAATTAGCCTTTAGTGCCAGAAATATGACTGGGTTATGACAGGAAAAAAAAGAGAAATTTAAAAACTGAAATAAATGAATTTCTTGTCTTAATTCTGAGTGTATACACTAGCTTTTTGAGTACCCACAAAACAACAAAAGTCTCCAAAAGTGAGCTTTGAGGAACTTAACATTCAAAGCTTGAGCAAAGGATCAGCCACAAAAGAGTCCACAAACAGAGAAAGGATAGAGATGAGGAGACTGGTACATCATAGAAGACAAGAAAATGAGGTCTTCCAGAAGGCCTGGAATTAAATGCTGCAGGAAATGGAGTGATGACTATTGATATAAAAATACAGTATATTAACTTTTTAAAAATTCATCTACCCTTTTGGAATATTTCTACAAAATTAAAAGAGTATTATCATATGTATACTGCTTTTTGTTTAAAAAAAAAAAAAAGGCAGAAAGTCCAGCTAACCCACAAGAAAAAAGGCAGAATAAAAACTATTTAGAATCTGATTGGTAGGGACAAAACTATACCACTTAGGTGCATATGTTTTTACACTTTTATATTTTTGGTAACTCCGGTTATAAATTCTTAATTAAGTGCTTCACTTTCTTAAATTGATCCTTGGCTATCTATAATATTAAATTTTACTTTGTATAAATATATTTTACATCACAGATATCACTAAAAGCTTTGCCAATTTTGATCATCTATCATACAGAGTATCAGCTTTTATAGCAAAATAGAGCAGTGGGCTCAACTTGGTAGACATGCTATTTACCTGAACTTGGAGAAAATATTTATAAAACTGCTTTGTAAATGGTTAGATGTTTATAGCCATCTCTTATACACTCGTTTTCAAACCAACTATCTTCTAGCCACTGTGCCAGATGTGAAAGTTAAACAATGAGTCAAACAAAATTTTAAAAAATGCTAACAAGTTCAGTATACAATGAAAGCATGAAATGGAAGGACCTAGAATAGATGGGTGGTCCAGAGAATATATTTTGGAAAATCCTCACTTAAACGGAGACCTGAAAGAAATATAGATAATAGACACCATATGTGATAGCTCAGTAGTCACAAGAGGAAAAATCATATTCAGAGAGAAGGGACTGCACATTTGGGACTGCTTTCTGTGCATTCACAGAACAGGGAAAAAGAAAGATGAGCAGGGAAAAGTATAACCCTAAGTTAAAGTGAAGTACAAAAGTCAGATAGATAGTAAAATCGTGTCCTCATGATGGATTTGGACTGTGAAAAGTCATTGAAAAGATTTGTAAGGAGACAATAGGATCATGCAATGTAGTCCAATATGGAGATGTTGATGGCTTGGCCTAGATGAAAGATTTGGAGCAACAGTAATAGATTTGAGAAACATCCATAAATTATAGTCACAAAGTCTTGGCAATTTGTTCGTTATTGAAGATGAATTAGAGAAAGGGGTTTTGCTTAGATTTCTGTGGTGAGCACCTGGATAGACATGGAACCACCCATTTTACCTAGCTAGGTGGCTATGCTGTATAATTGGTAAGGAAGTTGGAGAGTTTATGCCTGTGAGAGATTAATAAATAGCAACAATAAACAATTGGAGCTGTTAAGATAGGTCTGGGCTGGGTTGGAAATCTGGGAATTATTGTTATAAAATGGTCATTAAATCTCAAAAGTGGATGAGATCATCATGAGAGAATATAGAAAGAAAAGAACTCAGGACCATGTTTTGAGGACCTCGACATTTAGCACTTGAGCCACAAAAGAACCTACAGAGCAGAGCCAAAAAGAAAGGAAGAAAACAAGAATGACATGGCATGGAAGACAAAGAGTGTCATGGTATTAAAAGTAGCTGAGAATTCAAGACATGTGAAAAGTAACCATGGGGTTAAGCAATGTGGAAACTGTTTTCATGGACTATTAGGTCAGAAGCCTAATGCCAATAGCTTGGCAAAAATGTGGTGTCAGGATGTCAAAACACTTAATGAGATGCCTCTTTTCAGAAATCAAGCTATGAAGAGGAAATGTGAAACAAGGAAGGTTTGTTTGAAAGTGCTCCTTTTTTTAAGACTGATAGATCAACATTTCTTAAATGCAGATGGAAAAGATGCAGTTGAGATGGAGAAGGGAGCTGAAGAGACAGAAGAAACAGACATTGATAACCTAACAACCTTAAGAACTTGAGAATGAATAGGATCTAGAGTAATCCCAGTGATTGGTCTCTAACTCAGTGAGACAGAGGGCAAAGCCATCTGCTAATGATTTGTGATGATGGGTAGGGCAGAATAAGTGGAAGAAGTTTGACAGGACTTGGGAAAAATATAAAATTGAAAAATATAATAAATTTCTGGGAACGTGAGAGGGCAGTAGAATCTGGTAACTTCAAATGTAGAGTGAAGCCTATCTGGTCAGTTCTTCAGAAGCAGTCATATATATATACCTGCTGGCTGAGGAACACCTCATAGAGTTTCATTTAGTATTGGACTTAGTGGCAGGCTTCCATGCAAAGACTTAAGAAGCTTATTCTGGAGGAATCCAGAATGTTTTATAGTAATTAAAAATAGCAAAGTATTGAAATTTTCTAGTCTCATGACATATTTTCATGAATAAAACACACTTAAAATACCAGTAATTATTTACTTAAGGAAATCACTGGAACTTCACAAAACCAGATGTGAGTTTTGAGAGTCCTTTATCATAGAAAACTTTACTGAGTGTTTGCATGCCTCTCAGTAAAAGAAGTTCAAGTGCCTTTGTTCTGATTTTGCTCCACTTAGCAAAATTCTATATAGAAAGAATCATCGATTGCACCTAATGCTCAGAAGTCTATTTGATAAGATGATTTTTAGAAAATTTTAGTTGCAATTTTGCTTTCTTTATTAGAAATAAGTAGGATTTAATGTTTAAAAATGGTGATCCAGTACATTTTTTAGATAAATCAGGTTCTTAAAATACCCTATCCAAACTACAATCTGGCCTCTTTACAAGAGGGAAAATTTAACAAAATATTTGACATCTGAATGAATCACACTGCCTAGTTTCATGTTCCTTATTCACAAAGTATTACTACTAAAGACTTTTACTAGGTATGTGACATCAAAAATACTATAGTCTAAGGCCAGGGATTTAGCTCAGTGGTTCCACTGCCTGCCCTGCAGGCACAAGGATGGGAGTTCAATCCCCCGTACCATTAAAAAAAAAAAAAAAGTCTAGTCTAAATTTGAGTATCGTGTCCCAAAAAACTCCCTTATTGGAACCTAATAGGATTCAGTGGTAAAGTCTTTGGGGAGGGGATTAAGTCATAAGGGCTCTGCCTTTTGACTGGGATTAGTACTCTTAGAAAAGAGATTGAAGGGAGGTGCTTTGTCTTTTGCAATCATTGTTGTGAGAATAAAGCAAGAGGAACCATTCTGGAGCAAAGGGTGGCCCCTTACCAAAAGCTGAATCTGCTGGCACCATGATCCCAGACTTCCCAGCCTACAGAATCATGAGAAAAAAACATTACTATTGTGTATAAATTATCCAGTGTAAGGTATATTACTTTAGCACAGAAATAAACTAAGCTAGCAAGATATTTAGTTTTCTAAGCTTTAGGGAAATCATATGTCAAATAATAATAACAACAGTCCCCACTTCATTATGCTACTTATGTATTAAATGATATTCCATGGAAAATGGTGAGCACAGAGTTGTATGCTACCAACTTTCAAAAAGTAGTAGACACTGAAGATTTTCAGCTTCATAGTTCATATTTTGAAAGATTGTATTTTAAGACTGAAATTGTATTTTCTAAATTTAATTTAAAAATCAAACTTCTCTTAATATGGAAACAAGTAGAAGCTACTAAAATAGAAATATTGGAATTCTAACAATCTCTGTGTCTTGTAGGTGATGGCTCAATTCAGTTTAACTCAGCAGAATTTGTTGAACAACTACAATATGCACGGGACTATGGTAAGTTATGGAGCACAACAGGGAATTAAGACTTTCCTCCTCACCTATTTTTCAACACTTTCCTTGGCCTTTTTGCTATTTGTTAAGCATTCTGTGTTTTTACCTGAGGGGTTTGCTTGAGTTCTTCTAATGTTTGGAACATACTTCCTCCAGATATAGATATAACTCTATCACTTCATTGAAGTTTCCATTTAATGTCATCTCATAGAAAAACATGTACCTGGCGACCATGTAAAAAACATCTCATTGCTTCCTTCTACTCAAAAACTCTGTTAACATTTTTACTCTTACACATTTCTTTCATCCATAGCATCTTTCATTATGTAGCATCATTTATTTATTTTTTTTAATTTATTTTTGTATCAGGGTTTGAACTCAGGACTTTGTGCTTTCAAGGCAAGCGCGGTGCCACTGAGCTAAATCCCCAGCCCTTTATTTTTTTAATTCTTACCAAAACAGTATCCTGTGGTACTTTGGTTCACAAACACTTTTGTTTGCAAATAATTTGGTTCACAAACTAAAGCATTTGGCGTAATTTTGTTTTTGTTTGAGAACTCTGCATCAGGTGATGAACACGACTGTGGCCATCTTTCCCACAAAAACATGGATGTAGCTATCTTTTCCAGAATCATGAAACAAATTAAGTTTGTGAACCAAGGTACCACTGTACATTTTCTCAGATTAGGAACTTTGTTTGGCCTACTGATACTAACCCAGTTCTTAGTTCCTAGTTCCTAGTTCAAACTATTCAATAAATGATTGTGGAAATATTATATTACATACGTATATATGTTTATATGTGCGTCCATACCTCCACAAAGTAACACACTCTCCATAGTTCAGCTATCAATGTTATTTTTAAGTTACTGTATTCTGCACAGTTTTGTTCTTAATCACATTCTAGTGTTTCATCTTTCTCTTTTCTTTTTTTTTTTTTAGGCATGGAATTCAACTTGTAGAAACTGGCTGACAGCACAGGTTGCTTTGCAAAAGTACTATCTTTCAATTTTCTATGGGATTGAGTTCGTTGTAGGAATTCTTGGAAATACGGTTGTTGTTTTTGGCTACCTCTTCTGTCTGAAGAACTGGAATAGCAGCAACATCTATCTCTTTAACCTCTCCATCTCTGATTTAGCTTTTTTGTGCACCCTTCCCATGCTGATGAGAAGCTATGCCAACCAAACCTGGATATATGGAGATGTGTTCTGCATCATCAACCGGTACGTGCTTCATGCCAACCTCTACACCAGCATCCTTTTCCTCACCTTTATCAGCATCGATCGATACATGCTCATGAAGCATCCTTTCCGAGAACACCTTCTGCAAAAGAAAGAGTTTGCTGTTTTAACCTCTTTGGCTATTTGGGTTTTAGTAACCTTAGAGCTACTACCTATACTTCCTCTTATAAATCCCACTACAACTGAACAAGGCACCAACTGTCTTGATTATGCAAGTTCTGGAGACCCTCGATACAACCTCATTTACAGCATGTGCCTAACCTTGTTGGGATTCCTTATTCCTCTTTCCGTGATGTGCTTCTTCTATTACAAGATTGCTGTCTTCCTAAAGCAGAGAAGCAGGCAGCTCTCTACCACCTTGCCCCTTGAAAAGCCTCTCCACTTAGTTATCATGGCAGTGGTGATTTTCTCCGTGCTCTTTACGCCCTATCACATTATGCGGAATGTGAGGATTGCTACGCGCCTGGACAGCTGGAAGCAGAACCAATGCACACAAGAAATCATCAAATCCTTATACACTGTGACTCGGCCATTGGCCTTTCTGAACAGTGCTATCAACCCTGTCTTCTACTTTCTGATGGGTGATCACTTTAGGGAAATGCTGATGAGTAAACTGAGACACCACTTTAAATCCCTTACAACCTTCAGAAAATGAACTTATACTTTATGAACTCATACTTTCATTTAGTGAAAAGTGAGCTGTTTGTGAAGCAGACTGTTTTATGCATGCAACATTAAGCCAGTTAGAGTTGGTTTTAACCCATAGACATAAATCAGAGAGGAATATAAATATAATATGACTCTGGTTTAACAATTTGCACACAAGGTGTGGGAAAAGGGGAAGAGAATGTATTGATTTGTCCACCTAAGAATGGAAAGGTGTTGGACTAACACCATCTAATGTTTGGGTGAATAAGTCAAAATTCAGTTTTATTAAGACCTTCTCAATTAGTGCAAGAGAATAAAAGATAGAGCAGCAAACTGTGTGCATTTTATCTTTGGTCAGATAGAAAAACTATTTTGCCCTCATCCTTATATTATTCACTCAGCCCTAAAACTTAATGTGAGAACTGAATAGCAGAAAACTAGATATATTTTATTTAATTTTCTTTCAGATGGTGTGTACCTGAAAAAATTTAAGTAACAACTATGAGTAAGAAAGTGATATAGTGAGTTCAAGGATGCCTATATATTTCTTTATTTTGATCATGAATTAAGATCGGCTTGCAATTGTTCAGTCCTTTTTTTGTTGTATATGATTTATTGGAAAGAATCTTAATTTAGGTTAATAGAACACAAGGAGATACATCAACAAAGGGAGGTGAAACATTTCCATTTCAGCTGTAGGAAATTTAAGTGATTTAAGAAAAATTGTTAAATTTCTTAAACAATTTCTTAAATAATTTTATAAAATTCTATAGTATTTTATCAAATACTAAAGGCATGGCAAAGATAGTTGCAAAAATTTCAGTTACAGAAGACAAAATGCTGATCAGGAAATCCAAAACAAAACAAAACACAACCAAAATAGAGTACATTATTTTAATTATTGTGATGGCTAAGCTTCTCAACTTAATTGGCTTGGGAGCTGCCCGGGGAATTAGCGAACCATACTTCTAGGTATGTCTGGATGAGTCAAGAAGACATGACATTTGGTACTGTATCTGATCTCTCACCCTTTCCTCTGTAACTCTGTTTCCCTGCTTCACTTCCGGCTCCATGATTTAAGCAGTTTTGCTTCACCATGTCAATCTGCCATGTTTCCGCCCTGCAGTCAGCTGACCATGGACTGAAACCACGAGGCACACTAAACTTCTCTTTCCTAAGTTTGGGTATCAAGTACTGTGTCTCAGCAACAAAAAAATCTGTCTGAACAACAACAAAAAAATCTAATGCAATGATGATTGTTCTATCTAGAATTTTATTATAACGGCTTGAGCACCAGTTTATCAACATATATTACAATTCATTATCCCTTCTGCTCTTGATTAAATAGTGAACTTTAAAATATATTAATATTATAAAACCAGTAAATAAAAGGAAATTAAATGATGATACCAGATTTATTGAGTTAGTTTTCCCTTTATAGAGGGAAAGTTACAGGTTTTCTCTCCCCCCTGTTTTAAATGAGGAAAAGAAAAAGAACTGGGATAATATACAATGGCAAATTGATCTCGAAGAAAGTGACTCACTTTTGGAGAAGCTTTTCTCGTAGAACATTGCATAATGTTTTCTAAGAAATGAAAGAACATAAGGAATATTTATATGCATATTAATATAAATAATCTTAGAAGAGTTAAGCATGATTCCTTGCCACAAAAGGGGGGTGGCATATGTGTTGCATTAACTTTTTAAAGTCAACGTAACAATTCACTGATATGCAACGTAATGTGACTGTGGCTACATGTGTTACTTCCTTTCCCTAATATCACTAGCTATAAGGAATAACAGGAAAGATAAAATAAGCATGATAAATACAGAGACATAAAAATCCATTGTCCTTCATGGTTCTGAAGTACTTTGATGGTATTACATTCCAATATTCCCAAATCCCAGAATATTCTCAGGGGACACATCTAGACTCAAAGCAACTGAAATATAAAAACACTTTATTCACAAATAATTTAATGTCTTCGTCTTTGATCCCTCAGATTAAAGTAGGAGCTCATGCATGTTAGTCAAGCAGTCTACCACTGAGATACACCCTAAGCCCCTAAAACTTTATTTTCTTATGTAGCACCAGGGTTTGCAATATTTTTGTTATGGTTTGCTTTATTATTGATATTTCTAAATTTTAAATGTCATTTTATAGCTATCTAATAATATCCTGACAATGGAGCTCCTGAATTTCTTCAACAAAAATGACCACAGAAAGAACTTTAGGGAAGAGGTATTTACTTCTGCAAAACTAGAAACATATAATTTAACTTTAATTTGCATATTATATATGAGTTTGAATTTGTGAAGATAAAATTAAATTTACTCCCCTACAAACTCTGCAAGGAGTGGCAGGGTGAATTCTTTCTGATAGCACATTGAAATAATTTGTCAAATCATAAGTTTTTACATATACTTTGTAATCAAAATGTTGAGAAATTGCATAACACATTTTAAAATTGTTATTCTTTACTCAAGTCTATCGTATGGTAACTTAATTCTTGACACATTAAATTTGTCTGCACTAAAATTATAAAGGCTGTTCTATTTGCTTTTTAACTAGGCAGTTGTAGGAATTTTAAAGAATAGAGAAATCCTTTTTGGATCTATAGTTTGCAAAAGGAAATCACATTGGGATTTGGTATATTTTATTTTAATTGACTTCCTGAAGTCTTCAGAATGATGTGTGAAACACTTGGACCAACATTCTGCAATCGGAACTAACCCTGTCTTCTTTTGTTATCTCCTACCACTGTTACCACAGTCCACCCAGATAAGGATCACTACTTCATTTCATTATATTTGGAATTTTCCTCATTAAGCATGCTTTGAAGCTCTCCTTTGTCCCATCATGCTTGCACATAAAGAAATCTAAGTATCTTTTAAGGTCCATCTCAGCTATCCTTTATACCCTCTTTCCCTTTCCATTACATCTTCTTTTCCCCTACTCTGGAAGTTAAAACTTCTACCTTTGAGTCTTCAGACTATAATTTAAGGAATATTTTTATGAAATGTATTATTGTGACTACTTTAGATTTAAGTCAAGACCAGAGTCTGTGAGGTGAAAGTTGTACCTGGTTTGTGTTTCCCACTGTCTTCATAACTCCCACCTAGATACTTTTAAAATTATTATTAGGAAGGAATCCTTTGTGAAACAAACTTGAATGCAATGCTGCTTTGGGTATGTATAATCAAGGTATATTTCTGTCATCACTACTAAATAAGTAACAGTATTTTATGTGAAGAATTGAGTGAATGCACACAAACACATACATACCTGTCATTAGCCTGACCCTTGTATTTTTTGAGAATAACTTTAATGTGTGCTTGTAAACCATGTCTGCTAGATGCAAATCTGGGTCATTTTGGGATTTGATTTCATTGATTGCCTTTTTTCTCTTTATTACAAACAAAATTTCCTGTTCCTCCATATAAATTTTGCTTTTATTCTAGACTGTAAATAATATGTTGTAAAGAGTCTGAATATTTTGTATCTCACTAAGGAATATCAATATTTTGTTTCACAAATAAACTTCATCTCCAAACTCTTAAATCCCATTTCAGTTATTTTAGTCTTAAATATTCTACTTGTAATTTTTCCAACACATCCATAGTTCAGAGTTCAACATTTGAGCAGAGTTTATGTACAAGATGTGGGTTGGCCTTTCTGTAGCTCTCTCTTTTCCAGGATGTTTGTTCACTCTTTACCTTCTGCTTCTTAGTGCACCCATACCTTATCTTTTGTTTTCCCATGACAGCTATACTGAGGGTTTAATTCTTCAGGGTCCAACGAGGACCTGCACCCAGCTATTTAAACATAAAATCAAAATATCATTCAATATTTTACTTCTTTTGAGTATTTACCCTTTTCCTGTGTCTGCTTTCATTTGTTTATTCTTTAAACCCCTCACATAGTTCTTCATTTAAGATGTTGCTGTTGTTAGAGTTTAATAATGTTACTTGCAGGAAATAGGAATTACTAAGCCATTGCCAGAAGCAGAAACTCTTTCTATTACAGAAATCAATACCCTTAAGTGGATAATGTAATTTCATATCCTATAATAGTTTGAATTTCCACTAAGTGTTTTCAAAAATTCTTACAGGTTTACTTACTTAATATCATCTAGCTTCATCTCTAGCCTCTGTGTTTATTCATGCTGTTTCTCTTTTCTTTTATACCACTTTTAATTTTAAACTTGCCCTCTAGAGTGGTTTCCAACAACAACAAAAAAGGCAGCTACATTTTTTACTTGGCTCAGGATGTAGCTCAGCTGATAAGTGGATGTTTAGCATGTGTAAGGACCTGAGATTAAGGCAATTGTGAGCACAGAATGGTTCTCTTTCACTTCTTTCTAGCACCTTCTTCTATCAAATGTCATTGTCAAATCACATGCTCAGTCAATTAGGAGTAAGAGATTTAACTGATAATTTAATATGTCAGGAAATTAAACAGAATATATGTATATTTTATACATTATGCATGTATAAAATACTATATATAATCTGAAATTATAAAATACACCTATGTGCATATTTATACACATGCATATTTACAAATGTAGTACATATAAATGTGGTAGAGGCCTTAAGTTTCACAGTAGTCATATCTCTGACTAAAACTGCATGTTCAAATTAATCAAGAATCCTCACTCTTTGACTCAAGTCAACTATCAGTAACAAATGAGGCATTTTGACTTCCATTTTCTGCAGAAATCTGTAGGAAAACTACTTGCCAGAGTCCTAGAAGGAAAGAAATATGCTTGCTCGGGATTGAGGCACTAAGTCTCATCCTAAATCTTTAACACAAATGATTGTAATAGGTAGAACTTTAGGCTTAGGCGAGTCACACTCAGTTGCTTTAGTATTTTATATAGTTTATCTCATTAAATTGTCATCAAAATCTACGAAGGTTATAGATGAAGAAAAAATTATTGCATGGAACATTTGATGGCCTAGTCAAGGTCATAAGGCTAAATTTCAGAGATCATGCTCTTAATAAACACACTGTGAACCATTTTGCTGGAGTCTGATATATTTGAAGATCAGGATTTTTTTCTTATTTAAGAAGGTTTACTCCATAGTTCAGTAGATGATTCAATCTCAGTGACATGATAAAATTCTCAGGATAACAACCCCAGGAAGATAGAAGAGTGCTATGGTAAGGAATCCATGAATAATGAAGTCACAAAACACAACTGAGGAATATGTTATCCATCTGAATAGAGACTTTTCTAAATAATGACCTTGTATGCATTTTCAGAAAGCTAGCCTCTTTAGTGAAATACCCTCATAAGTTTTATGACAGAAAAAGTTCTATGTTACAGTGAGATTTCCAGATAGAATGAGTTATAATAACATTTTGTCAAAATGATAATGTGGAGAATACTTAATTAGGAAATTTTGTCTTTTAAAGCTTTATACAGAATCTTAAACTGTATTAAAATACAAAATTTGCTAGGCTTATTCATTCTAGATGTCAAAATAGTGACTTGATCAGATTCCAAAGATAGCAAATTATTATACATTATGTCGCATTTAAGTCTATGGAGACCAATACTTAAAAAATAAAATGTTATGTTGATTGGTGCCAAGAATTCACAGGGAGAAAAAGAACAAAGACTGTGCTGCACAAAATTTTCAGCCTTGTTAAAATAAACTCCTTAGACTTGCCAAAAGCTTTGCTATGTTGGTTGTACTATTATCACTCATTTGCTGATAAGGAAGGAAGAGATACAGATACGATAAAGGAGTTTTCAAGGAAAGTATCAGAGTGGACTTCAAAAAAAGAAAAAAAATCAAGCTTCCTTGACAATTTCTTTTGAAAAGCTGTTCAAGTGATCACTGAAAACTTTAAACCCCAAAGATATAAACAATTGTGTTTACAAACCATTATGAAATATCACTTTCAATGGGAAAAGTCTCATATGAAGCTAAGAGGTTTTAAATTGTTTTCTTCCTGTAAGTGTGGTTTTCTTCATTTGAGATTTAATTTTTGAGAAAACAGAGAAATTGAAATTAATTTATTAAATGCTAACATCAGAATTTCCCACCCAATGTGTACTAAGCTTAAAAATATAAAATTACATGTTTTAAAAGTTTTTATTTAAATTAATTTGAGGTAATCATTAATCTTAGGGTAAGTGGATGATAGGAGGCATGCTTAAACTTAATAGCTGCTGAAATAGCTGGTATCTCAGCCCACATTGTACATGCTTCCTGTGGTTTTTAACAGATAAAAAACTGAGTAATAAATAATTTGCTCTTTAAGAAGATGGGCATATTCTATAAGACTTCTATGTATACATAAGAGATTATTACCTCAACATTAGCATTCATTGTGTCCACTGACCAAGTTTTGGGCTGGCTTTTCTATGAGGCAGAGCAGTAGATGACTTGTGTCTAAAGGGTTCTCCAAGGGGAGAACTTACCACCTTCAAAAACAGAGGCAAGCAGGCAAATTCAGCCTATCTCTTCCGGGGCCAAACCCTACAGGAAATGGGCCTTTTCTTTTGAAGTGCAACATAATGTAGACCACTTGGATTTTTATCTTGGCCCAAGCCCCCATGATTAATGTCTGAGTTCTGTGGAGAAGAATGGGTACGAGCTAATTTAAGGTGAGTTGTGTTGTCAAACACAGCGTCATAGTCTGCAAAACATGGGCGTATAAGCAGCATAGCTTTGTGGAAAAGCCCAACATGTTTTCCAGTCTTTAAATAATGACATATAAAAAAAATTTCCCCAATACTTAATCTTGTAACATTAAGCTGTTTTGAAACATGAAGGCATATATATTTAATATTGGGGAAGGTGACATCCATGAGAATCTCTGATGCCAGATCAAAGTGGAAGTAGTCATCAAAAATAAAGTGGTTCATCAAAACTTGTGTTACAAATCCCCAAAGAATGCCAAGGAAAAGAATCTGGAGCAGAAGTGGAGAAGAAAGCATGAAATTATTTATGCACATAAATGAGGTACATCTTTGTGGCCTCGCATAAAAACATACTTAGATATTATTTTACAGATGCTGGGTAGGAGATGAATAAGCAAGAAAAAGCACAAGGGTATTCAGTGGCTCCACTTTTGTTCACAAGCTGGCAGATCTAGAGAAGGTCTCCTTTTATCCATCACGATCATTTTATTTCTATCACGTTTGAACATCAGATTGTCTATATGAGACTAATGAGATATAATACATTTCTGGTAGGGTCTTGGGTTCTAAACACATTCAAAATAAAAATAAAATCATCTTGCATAAGTATGTGGCATTCTGCCACTTCCATGACAAATCTACTTATTCAACAAGTATTCTTTGAATGCCTAGTGTTTGCCAGAGATTTTGTTGTTGGTTGAGATATAAGTAATAAATCCTGCCTGCCTTCAATTTAATCAAGGTCTTTAAAGGGAATCAGACATGTAGACAAACACACAGTGTAGTGTGAACAAATACAGAGATGTGCTCAGTTTGATGAAAGTACAAGGAAGGTCTCACTATGTTAGAGAATGATTTGGAAGTGATGACAGTTCTGACAGATGGCATGAGGACAGCATAAATCAGAAGGGGAAACTTAGGTATATCAGTACTGTATATGCATGGCAGGAAGGCATCTTCAGGCAAACCCAATGGAATTGCCATTCTTGCGTCAGTCTGAGTTTTCAGATGAGCTAACCAGTAGTGTTTCTCTGGTAGCAGAGAATCAGTACATGTATATACAGATGTTCAACTTACAATGCAGCGTACATGAAACCATCCAAGAGATCTCAAAGTAAGACTTTTCCTAAAGGGTTTGCTGTTGTTCTCTTTTGCTTCCATCTCTGCTTTTAACAAAGGCTTAAGCAAAGACAGAAAATAAAATCTACTGTACAGTTTAATAACTAATTTTACATACTTTGTCTTGGTCTATTTTTTTGAGTGCTCCACCAACTGCAACCATATCTTAAATATTGATATTCTCCAGCCCGTGCCCCGGCAGCAATCCACTGGACAACCCCCCCACCCCAATCCTCTGTACAGCCACCTGGTTCCACACTACAAAGACGCACAGGGCACTGGACCACCAGACCAAGGTACTGAGTCCCGCTGCTCCCGGCCCAGAGGCAGGGGCTTCTGAGCCACCATCCCACTGCTCCTGGACCAGAGGAAGGGACATCCTGGCCACCATCCTTCCTGCTGCTCCCAGCCCAGAGGAAAGGGCTTTTGGGCCACCAACTGTCCTGCCACTCCTGGCCCAGAGGAAGGGGCTCCCGGGCCACCATCCATTCCACTGCTTCTGGCCCAGAGGTAGGGGCTTCTGAGGAGCCATCCCACTGCTCCTGGCACAGAGGAAGGGGCTTCCCAGCCACCAACCCTCCCACTGCTCCCAGCCAAGAGGAAAGGGCTTTTGGGCCAACTTCAGTCCTGCTGCTCCTGACACCGAGGAAGGGGCTTCTGGGTCACCATCCCTTCCACCACTCCTGGCCCAGAAGTAGGGGCTTTTGAGCCTCCATCCCACTGCTCCTGGTCCAGAGGAAGGGGCTTCCCAGCCACCATACATTCCACTGCTCCCAGCCCACAGGAAAGGGCTTTTGGGCCACCATACCTACCGCTGATCCCAGCCCCTGTCCCACCTTTCCCAGCTCAGAGGAGGTAATCCATGCAGGTGCCAACAGCACCCCCTCCCCCCGCAGAAGAAATGAGAAAACATGTAAATAAGTCTCAAACCCAGACTTCCAGATCACCTACAGCAACCCCAAAGGGAAATAAGATGGAACACTCTGATACTCAACCACCTGGACCCACTGAACTGGCAACAAAAGGGGATCTGGAAAAAATGAAATCAGAAATAATTTCTCAGATAACAGGAGAAATTATGCCCCTAGTGCAAGATATGATTAATAAATCTAGAGAGGAGCT
>NW_004624730.1:29520029-29550459 GCF_000247695.1 Heterocephalus glaber
CCCTTCCCCTGCCCTCCCTTCAACCCCTCCATCCCTCCCTATTTACAAAGACTGTTTGAATTTTTTCATTTTCTCATATTCATTCCATTCCCTTCTTTATTTTCCCCTACCCCTCCCACTTCCCCTTCCCCTTTGCCCCTTTTCTTCTTATTTCCACATTATCTATTATACCTTTTAGTCCTTATTTACTTTCAGTTTCTCACACTAAAGAAACTATTCAGTATTTTCATACATGTGTCCTATTTATTTCACTTAAGAGTATCGCCTCAATGTGCAACCATTTAGCTATAAATGTCTCTAATTTCTCTTTTTTGGGTTGAATAGTACTCCATTTTATAAAAAAAAACACATTTTCTTTATCCAGTCTCCAGTTTAAAACATACATATTTTTATCAGTACAGATACAAGTACCAGTAAAGTATGTTTTATGAGTAGTTATTAGTCTTTTTACTAATTATCTTTATAACTATTTATGAAAAAGAAAGCTATTCGTTTTGGTCTTGTAACTACCCAGAACCATAGCAACCATTACTCTGTTTCTGAATTGCATAGTTCAGATTTTTTATTTGGAAATACTATGATTTAAATTAGACAGTGTCTAAAAATTCTTAAATGCTGTTAAATCATTCTCACTCAAAAGCTCTCATGCAATCTCATACAAGGTTTGCTAGTACTTTCAAGATTATGAGTGGTCAAGTGGTACAGGCAAAGCTGGGAGAGTTCTGACCTGTCCCAGAGAAGTTTCCTAGGTCCTGCCTTCTCTCCTTAGACAGACTCTGACCCAAAATAATGCAGTATCTAAGGAAGTCTGCAAGACAATTGAGCATTTAGCTGATGACAAATTGACATTTTATGCCTCAGATAGTTTCTAGGAAGCCAGGCTTCATAAAGCAAGATTACAGCTTTATTTATCTGTCCATCAATAACAAACCATGGAAATTGTGCTAAAAATATTCCACAGATAAGAATCCTTTAACAAATATCATTAATCTATTTGCCAGGCTGTCCAGTTACCATTTTTATAGAATTAGGTAAGTTCATCTTTCAACCTCCTCTTTCCTAGGTGCTCTGCATTCCCCTTAAACAGAAGAGAAATGAAAAGCAGGCAATTGTTCAAATATTTTCTTCTTAACTACTAGTAGATAAGTTGAAAAAGAATTGTGAGAGTCATGACTCATTTCCAAATTTAGTTCCAAAGTATTCCATCTTTCTCAATTACAATTTGTAAATATCACCAAAACTGTGTTCAGTTATTAATAAATCATATAAATAAATCTTTTCATGCTCAAACCATGTATGAAATCACATATGAGTCGTGTTTAATTCATTTTAAATGAACATTATTCAAATAATTTCTAATATGCAAAACATTACTGATATTAAATATTTCAATTTGTTAAAAATACTGTATTATTTTTATAACTATTTTTATTGCTCTTTAAGGAATTATCCATATTTAATGAGTTAGAACAAAATCAGTTTTATACGTCTCATAATTAAGAGAAATGCTATTTATACAAACTTTTTAGACATTTTTATCTCTGCTTTTTCACATTTTTGAATGTATACTAAATTTTTCAGAGTATGAAGATGAAGCTTATGTAATAATATCTAAGGATCGTGTGCATTTAAAGTCCATTATAACTGATAAAAAATTTATCTTAAAATTTAGATAAAATTGTATCAACACACAGAAATGTGAAATAACTCGATAATCTAGGGAATAAAATCAGAGGAGTTTGTAAACTAGGCAGCAATTTGATTATGTACAGTGTGGGAAGAAAGGGAAGAGACATTTATTTTTCATTGCAATCATTAGTTTTCATATACTGAGATAACCAAAGATTACTCATTTTGCCTCAACACTGAACAATCACTAGGTAGATGTTTATGTAATTATTGTCATTACAGAACTTAAAAAACTTTATTGAGAAAATCACTTATGTTCTAGCATGTATTACACATGACACAGTCAATATATTCACACTCTTCATCCCTAAAACAACCTGTAAAATTGCCAGTCCACACCCAGATGAAGCAGCGCCAGGGTGTCCACTCAGCTGTGAAATTAAGCACCTGGAGCTTTGATATCCACTCAATTTGATTCCAAAGGCAAGGGTCTTTCTAAGACTACATACTGCTTTTACAATAAGCAACAAATGAAAGAATAGAAATTCAAGAAAAGAACTCACTTTGACAGTTTAGAGACAAGAGGAAATGTGGATGCTATGGCTATACACTGTTTAGATCCTCCCAAAATTCATGTATTGTTCACTAATGCCCAGTTTTTACCAAATTATTCAGAGAGGATGTAGGCTGTGAGACTACTGAGAGTGATAAAAATTATGAGAGTAGAGGTCTCACAAAAGGGATTAGTGCCTTCATAAAACAGGGCCCAGAGATTTCCCTCACCCTTTTCACCATAAGAGGACACAGCAAGGAAATGGTTGTCTGTGAAAAAGGAAGCAGGCTCTCATCAGACATTGAATATGCCAGTACTTTGATTTCTCAGCCTCAAAAACTGTGAGAAATAAATTTCCATTATTTGTAAGCCACACAGTATATGGTAGTTTCTTACAGCATCTGGAATGCACTAAGATACTATTTTAAAATATTTGAATAATTTTCATTAGGAAGAGGAATTGAGTCTGTGCTGTTTTTTGGACAGAACTTATCCAATGAGTAGAAGGGAATTAAGGTCACATTAACCTCTAGAAAGCAATTAACTTTCTATATGATTGTCTGAAGCAGTGTGTTCTACAAACACGGAGGTGCTGTAAGGAGAGAGCACGTCATAAATAGTCCTAGATGATGACTGTATTCCCTTCTACATGGAGATCCTATGACTGAACAGACTTCTCCAAGTATAAGAGAGACTTGCGCAGAAATTAATCTCAATGTTCATATAACTGAGATCAATTTGGACAGCTACCAAAAAAAGAAAAAAAATTATTTCTATTCAAATTGGCAGTGATCTGTTCAGATCTTATTTATACCATTTAAAATTATATAGGTGGAATATCAGCTAACATTTATTGAGAATCTAATGGTGCTAAGAGAATTAAGTCTTGTATTAAATCACTATATCCTCATAACAAACTAGAAGGTAAGTATTACTTTCTCAATTTTATAGACTTTATAGGTGAGGGCTTTTAGCCCTTAGAGTGTAAATATCCTGCAAGGCTTGCAGGTCTAATAAATTTAGGAGCAAAATAGTAGGAAAGTGGACTTTGGTGGCCTCAAGCAAATCAGCATGTGTAGATCTGAGAGGTGACTATTACTCATAGGTTCACACCATCATTGTTTCTCTTCTAAGCATCTTTGTACCAGGTGTTTGTGGCAAATCTTCTGGGAAGAGTTATCTGCATTTATTAGAGTGCAAAACTCTTATTTGATGTACAACAGATGGTGTGAGATTTTAGGTAGAAATTAACTTCTTGCTTTATTTTCACAATTCATAAAATTCATAAAAAAATAACATTTAGACAATTTGTTATATATAAATATAGCTCTGACCGTGTAATTTCTTTACACTGCTACTTTCATAAGACTTGATCCCATTTCTTAAATCTCTTCATTCATTTTTATCATCATTAGTACTATTTTTTTTTTTTTGGTACCGGGGATTGAACTCAGGTCCTTGCGCTTGCACAGCAGGCGGCAGAACCACTGAGCTAAATCCCTGGCCCGTTAGTACTATTTTTAATACTCAATGGTGAATGAATTGAATAGTTTACTGTGCATATGTTGCAATTGATGAAAAATAATAATAAAAGTGAGTTCTCAGAACTTTCTATGGGCAATTCTAGAGGTCAAGGTGTAGATAACCCTTGAAGAATGTGCTCAGTCCCATAGATAGTCTGATGGCAGGGACAACCTTTATCAATACATCAGTATGATAAATACAACATTAGGAAATAGCTTTGATAAGGCTTTGATAAGGTTTCTAATATTGATCCCTTGCCAAAAAGTGCTGTGAACAATGTTATGCTGTCAACAATATTTTTCTTCCTGAATTTCTTTGCTATATTAACTCTTTAAGGCCACAACTAATAACTTTCTCATGACCCTGAACTTCCTGGACTTGTTTAGTCAGAGCAAGTGAACAGGTCATTTCTGCACATATCTTGAAATCTCAATAATTGAAATTGTGTCACTTGACAGGATCAAAAATTAAAGATTCAATTGTTCAGGAGTATTAAAAATGTAACTATATAAATACATTTCTGCCATCTATGCTACTAGATGAAGTTATGTCATAGAGTACCAATGCTGTTCAAATGAAATGCAAATGAAGTTTGAATTATAGAATGTTTTAACAATGTATTTTTCTGTCTTGGAAGTGCCTTACTTCAACATTAACATTAATGTGACTTCTTAAAAAACAGATTATAGAAGTAGCAGCATATATGCTAGCTAGAGATGAGAAACTGACTCAAAATTTGTAATTTATCTTGAACATATATATTTATATTGAAAATAAAGAATTGCTAGATTAGTTTTTCTTAATTTATATAGCATATATCATAATTTGTGTCATTTATAAGTCCAAACAAAAGCGATTTTATATACATTAAAAACTTGAACTTTAGGCAGCACATCAAGAGAGTGGTCAACAGTGAATCACAAAAGTGAGGCTCAGTTTTGAGATGTGAAGAGCCAAGTCATGAGGCAGTATTTAAGAAGAGCTAGAAGGAGGAAGGCCTAATAAGTGGCAGAAATCAAAAGGCAGGCACTAGATTAGTCAGAGAACAGTGTGATGTCTCCTCCACAAACACTGCAGCAGTCAGGAAATAAGAGGTCAACAGTTTCCTATTACAGGGTTAGAGGATGTAAACTTTAAATCCTGTCTCTGTCAGGTACATTTACATAGCCATGAGCAAATATTAAGTCTTTCTCAGATATTAAATAGGGAAAATAATGTACCTTTGGAGGTCATTGTGAAAATTAAGTGAAAGGTAAGTCTCAGGGGCCAACATATCAGAGAAACTATAACTGCTGAACAAGTTCAAAGTAGGTTTGTAACTCATTCTAGCATTTTGGCATGGGATATTTTCCAATCTGCTAGCTTGACTGTTTGCTCGACTGAAAATGTGAATTGCTGAAAGCAACTTGTTCTTCCTAAAGTACTGTTCCAACAGTAAGAGCTGGGGGATGGTAGAGCTTGGCCCTGGGCAGGGAGTGCTTGCTTACAGAGTGGGACTGTCTATTCCACTTGCTGTTCTCTTTGGCTGAAGAAATTCTTACAAATGTGCAGTTAAGTTGATGTCAAAATTAAGGTTTCAAGAGCTAACCAACACATTTAAAGTCTGGCAGAAGGAAAAGCTGAAATTGAAATATTTGTTAAAAGTTCTCTGTTAAGATGTTGGATATCTACAAAATACGATCCAGTTTTCTATAATCACATTCACAAAGTTTTAATTCCAAAAACAACATAAATAATAACCAAAAGTAATATTGGTTTAAATTATGAATTATTACTTGAAAACTCATAAAATCAGAATAACTGAAAATTTTCAATATTTAAAAATGCCTTTAAAGAACTATTTTGTCTTTATAAATGCAAAGTAATCATTGCACCTCTGCTCTGCCAAAACTAAAGCTATAACTTCATGTTCCTTCTTCTCTTGAAAAATATTTACTTTAATATAGATACTGGAGTTTCTGAATTTAAAGGGAAGTCTGCGTTTGAAAGGGGATAGTAGTTTGTGATAAGAAGGGGTCAGTGAGAGTTCAGTGCCCTTATGAGATATCAAGTCTGTTATCTGCTCACTTGATCCAGAATGCTCACTTGAACCCAGAGGCAGAAGCCTAGGCTTCTTACAGAAGACGCTTATGGTCTCGGGCCCATCTCTAACCCAAGTCCCAGCCACAGCCCTTGCCTCAGGTCCACTCAGGCCAGGCTAGACCCAAGGCACATGCTCTACAAACTGAATCCTGAACTGAGGTCTCTTCTTGCCCTGCTGCCTAGGATGTGCATCTATGCAAAGACAAGTGAATCTTTCCAGGAGAGGAACGAAATGGTGTGGAGTAGAGGTATGGTTCACTTATACTTGTTTAATTATATTTAATTAAATATATTTAATATTTTAAAATCCAGTAAAATAGGCAAAGTTTTAGTTTTTGATAAATTTTGGCAGGGGGTACATCAGTGTTCCTTTGTTCTATGTATGCTTTTCACACATGAAAACTTCATAATTGAACTTTAATCTTTTTTTTGTTTTTTTGTTTTGTTTTGTTTTGTTTTTTGGTACCGGGGATCAAACTGGGGTCCTTGTGCTTGTGAGGCAGGCAGTGGAACCACTGAGCTAAATCCCCGGGCCTGAACTTTAATCTTGAACTTTAAAATCATTAATATTTTAGTATGCTCCCCAGACTCAGCAGTGGGTGTTTCTGTGAACCGAACTACCAAGAATATGTAGCTTATACCACTGTGGGGCTCTGATTCCTTTCTGTTATTATTGTATGGGATTGTGGGATCTGTGCAGCAGGGAGAGAGGTTGCATGCCCCAGTGCCTACCCCCCGCCACACACACAAATAACCTGTCTCCTGAGATACTTTTACCCCTAACCTCTGCTTAAACTTCTCTTTTTCACTTGTTAAGCCATCCTTAAATCATTTGTTTTCTTCCTTTTGTATTGTGAAACTCAAAGGTTTGTGGTCTTTGCATTTTAAGAATTTGGTCCTTAAATATACTGCATTTGTCCTAATGCTGGTCTTCCTCTAGGATCCCTTGTCTTTCAATATTCTGTTTGTGTCACAATGATTTCTTTAACCGTATGTCTGAAGCAATTGACTTCTTTTTACTCTACTACCTTTCTAAGGCAAACATTAGTAAGGCACCCTAGTTAGCATAAAAATATTTTGGGAAGGCAATGGGCAGCTTCAGACATCTTCCCCAAGCTATCCTCCCACAGATGCATTCTTCAAAAGAATTTACTGTAATTCATTGACTTTTTTCTTAGAATTTGAAAATTGTTGTCTTTGTTCAAAATTCATTTCTTCAAAATATTCCTATAACTAGCCGACATCTTGTGGAATGACAGGAAGATTTTTCACTTCTCTTTACTGATGGTCACTGTATTTATGTAGAAGATTCATCTTATCCCATTACTGCACCTCAAACCCTTCCCTGTTTCACTCCAACCTCAGGATGTTTTATTCTGGGCTGGACTTCCTGAAAGAGAATGATCGTTAATCTTTTGTTTTCCTTCTTTTAAGTAAAGGGTTAGTTTGTTCTGATGACTCAACATAATGCTTTTCCTACATAGTAGATCCCCTTTATCTACAATTTTGCTTTTAATGCTTCAATTTTCTGAGGACAACTGCAAACCAAAAGTTTTAAATGATAAATTCCAGAATTAAATAACTTGTAACCTTTAAATTGATGCGTCTGAATACTATGATGAAATCTCACTCCATCTTTTCTGGGATATGAATCATCATTGTGTCTAGTGTATCCATCCTGCATACACTTGTGAATCACTTAGCATCAGTCTAGATTATCAAGTCAACTACCACATCATCATAGTGCCTGTGCTCAAATAACCCTTACATAGTATCTTAATGCTGCATCACAATTCACAATGCCTGTGTCACTCTCCTTAGTTCATCTGATCATGTCACCATTGAATCCTCTCATCATTATAAGAGTAAGTAGAGTATAATAAAATATTCTGAGACAGAGAGATCACAGTAGTGTAATTCTATTACAGTATATTGTATAATTATTCTATTTTATTATTAGTAATATCTACTGTGCCTAATTTATAAGTGAAACTATATCACAGGTATTAGACCCAGTGAGACAGAACCAACCAGAGACTGATATGAAATCCACACAGGAGTTTATTACCGACTGGGACCCGAGCTGAGCATCAGACTTGAGCCCCTACTGAGGGGAGACAAACATGTTTTATACACCTTTGAGGCCAACAGTTTCTAGGCCCCCCTATGGGATATAACTAGTAAAGCAAGCCAAAGGTACAGAAGCAGAACGTCCTGCTGTTAGAACATTTGTAAAACAATAGTTGATTGATTGTTGTTTCTAAAGAGACTTTCTAAGGAGAAGAGGTTTCTAAGCTTCCTCCTTCTGAGTTCATCTAAAGGGCAGACAGGTGGGTCAAGCAGCAATATGGAGTCTGTTTTGCTAACTAGGGTCCTTCAATAGGTATATTTGTATAGGAAATGATTTTGTGTATATATATTTTATATATATATATATATATGTATGTATATATACACAATTTATTGTACCCATAGTTTCAGGCATCCAGGGGGATCATGGAACATATCTCCCAAGTATAATGGAGGATTAATATACTTGGTTTGACTACACTTATTACTAGAGATATTATAGCCAGGATTTGTTGTCTCATATTTTTTAAAGTTTTAAACTATCAAGCATTCAGATTCCATTCTATGTATATCAAGTCAACCTCTGTCCCTCTCCTTTTCCCAAATACATATTTTATTTCCAAAAGAAAATTTCTCCTAAGCAAATTGTAAATGATGTCAAAGGTATGGATAGTATGAGGGATCTTTGATAATCTGATCAGATTGCATACATATAGTGTGTATTTTCAGAGGTGCAAAATGGAATTTTACAATTTCTCCTAAGTAGTAACTTCACTCAGTTTTCCGCCTTTTTCTTCTTGTTCTCATTTCTGCTTCAAGTTATGAATATAAATTTGACCAAATTAAACTAAAATCATTTGCTCACAAAATTCTTTGTTACTTTTGTGTAAATAGACAATTACAGATTATTTTCACTCTTTTCTTTTCCAAAAGGGAAAACAAGTTAATTTGGGAGGAGAGAATTCCATTTCCGTTGATACATATTGAAGTAAAGATCCTGCAGCTCCTCTTCTTCACTTTCTCTCCACACTGTTCTGAGTCTACTTGGTATCATCACCTTCTAGCTCACTTGTATCCAGTGCCATAGCTCCCACATTCCTCTTTTTCCCTTTCCCATGTCTAAGCAGCTAATTCTGCATCCTCCTCATCCTACCTTTAAAATTTGTCTCCCTCCTCAAGGGCCCAACCAGCTATCTTGTGTCTGTCTCAAAGACAAACGCAATTTAATAATGATCTTCAGTTTGGAAAAGTTTGGACAAGTTGGCACAGGAATTATGTGGCCATTTCTGATTATATCTCTGATTCTACTCTTCTATTCCTAAACAGTGGTGGCTTTGGCTGAGTACATGCATATTGAGATTTACCTTCAAGGCTTGGAATCTCTCAGCTTTGTAATAAACTCACCTCCACTTGTTTCAAGACCTCTGCTAAATCTATCTAGGTTTTGAATTTTATCATTCAAAGTATGGCTGCAGGTAGGGCTGGGGATTTAGCTCAGTGGTTTTGCCGCCCGCTGCGCAAGGGCAAGGACCCGAGCTCGATCCCCGGTACCAAAAAAAAAAAAAAAAAAAAAGTATGGCTGCAGGTGAGGGTGGGCTATAACATGCTCTCTCAGCTACAATCATTTCTAAACTCCAGCCATTTTCCTCTAATAATATTCTTCTGTCTCATTTATTAGATATTTATCTTCGTTTGTGTGGGAAAATACCCTTATCTCAACATGCATTTTTCCCCCAACATCATCCTCAAGACTCCATTTTTAGCAGTCTCCTGAGGCTTAGCCTTTTGTAACTCATAAATACTTTGTGATCTCAAAAAACTTGGCTCTTATGGCACTTGGCTTCAAAATCTGGCTCATGCGCGTTTTAACATATCTCTTCAGGAAATCAAGCGATTTCCTCTTTTACAGCTCCATTTGCCTCCCTGGTGAGGACGAAAGTTTCTTACTAGATAGGTGGAGATCAAAGTTGTTGCCTCCAAATTTTATCACATAGTAAGGAGAGGCAGGCTGAGTGTCCGTCATATTGCAGCTACAAAAGAAGCTTTAGTTTCCCCCAAATTTACTCAAATTTCTAAAGAAGACATTTGCATTATTCTTAAGCTCTCTCTTTCCTGTAGAACATTCCCTCAGAGAACCAGGAATATCTTTTCTCACTAGGTGGCCATATACTCTAATCACAATTTGTAAGATAATAACCAAACTAAAAACAATATCAATACAGGAAAAAAATCATTGTATATTCTACAACTAAAAAAATCACAATCTCTTCAAGTCCTATTACGTGCACTAGTTTGTGTGATCTGTGAGTATTCTCACTGCTACAGAGTCTGTTACATGTGTATGATGTGGTGTCTTTTTTGATGTGGTCTGCTGCTTTCTGTCTTGAAACATCCTGTACTGCTCAGTTTTTATTATTTCTGTCTCCTCATAGGCATCATCTAGAACACTCATAGGCATCATTCAGAACAGTAAAAACTGTAACTGGTTTGCATTAGTCTAGAAGCCAAACTGCATGACAAAAATTCCAAAAAATACTGCAATTGAAAGAATTTTACTTTTTTTCATGTTAAAGTCCAGCAAGAAAATAGCAGGACAATATAAGCAGGTAGCTGTGCTATATGAGGTCATATAAGACAGATTTCTTCTATCCTATTACTGCATCATCTCCTGTAATTTTATCTGAATCTACAAAGACCAACATTGTGGACACTCTCACATCCCTATTACAGCTTGCAAGAAGGAGAGAATGTAAAGTATTAAGAGATTCTTTTAAGGACACGAAGTAATCATCACTTCCATTCCTTTACATTTGCTAGAATTTAATTCCATTATCAATCCTAGCTATAAAAGAAAATGAAATATATTGTCTCAAGTTGGTAGGCAAGACAACAGCTAAAAGATGCTCTATTACCTTTTAATAATTTTCAAAGAAGGGGAGAATCATATTGGAGTAGATACTTTCTAGCACCAGTTGTTAGTATTAGTAACTAACATTCAGAAGTTTTCATCTTGGTTCAGTTAGCAAGAAAAAAAAATCTTTGAGTGCAGGAAACTCTAGCTCAGTTCCTATCAACCTTGAAACTGTTTATATGTAGGGTCAGATCATTCTTTATTGATGGTCTGAGAGATACTTTGGACACAGTAGGTATTTAGCAGCATTCTAGACTCTCCTCACTGAGAGCTAGTGACACCCTGTTCCCAAGTTGGCACAACCAAATTATATCTTCAGTCACTACCAAATACCCCTAGGGAGTATATAGGTGTGTTGGTGGAGGTAGGACTTGTCTTGATGAAGAACTGCTAATATAATGGTGAGATGCTATCTCAGAGAGTCTCTTCCTTTATGGTATGTTCCCCTTATTTTCAAGAAAGTTGTCCCTAGATGTCTGAATTCTCAATAGGAATTGGTTAATCCTACTCTCCAATGCTTTTAATTAATTCAACAAATACCTATTCATAGGTCTAAAACTTTCCCCAAAAGAATCATGTGTTCAGAATTGGGGATTCTGGAAGGTTATTGGATCATAGGGGCACTATACCCATCAGTGGAATCATGCAATGAGTTCAATACCTAAGTGTTCTGTAAGGGGTAGGGTCTGGTTGGAGCTGAGTCATTGGGGATATGACTTGGAAGGCTATATTTCTCTCTTGGCTCCTCCTCTCTCTCTCTCTGCTTCCTGGCTGCCATGACCATGTGTCTTCTGCTCAGGCCCATCCTCCCTCTCCTTTCTGCTTTAGAGACAACCAACTGAGGACTGAAACCTCTAAATACAGTGCAGCAAAATAAACCTCTCCTTCTTTAAGTTGTGGGTGTGGTTGTTGCTGTAATTATTCCTGACCATGTGGTTTAGAAGTCTTTAGAAATGATTTGAGAGAAGATTTAGAATGGTTTGTTTTCAAGATCTAGATAGAGAAGCCCTAGAATGAAAAACACAAGTTTGATGGGAAAGTCTGGTTGGAGCTCAGAGAAAGAGAATACTCATATAATTATGAACTATAAAGGCCAGGCTCAGGGGGTTTTATTTGAGAAGCAGGGCTCCATTGGCAGATAGACCATAGGCAATGTGTGTTATGGTCTGGCAGAAAATTTATCTTCATTTTGCCAATGTCCTGAGGCTTTGTGGGAAATAGCAATTAAAGATCATGGATTAATTGATCTGATGAAAGAAATTTCAAGTCCAAGTGTTCACACTGTAGCATTGGTATTCTTTGCTTCCTTTAGCCAGATTTATAGTAAAAATTAGGAACAAATAGTAGAGCCAAAAGATATAGGAAGTTTCCTGTTTTTCTAGAAAGGAATCACCTACAAAGCTGAGGCCTTGGAGAGTACGATTGCTGAAAAAATTCATACGAAAAATAATAGTAGAGCTTTGCATCAGGACAATAGGAAAGATAGCTTGAAGAAATCCCAGAATAGGTAAGATTTCACCCTCATAGGCTCAAAGGTTCAAAACTGCAAAGATTTCATTTGAAAAGACAGCCTGAGAGCTCTGCTTATTCAAGGTCACAGAAGGAAATGTTTTCCAAAGTTCAGTGATTCAGGTACTCAGAGGTCTCTGCAGTCATGATATAAGGGGGCCAGGCTACTGCTTGAGCGGGCAATAGATCTTAGCATCATCCACATGGTGCTGGTTTTATAGGCATATAGAATGAAAGAGTTATGGGATCAGAAAGGCTTCCATCCAGATTTCACAGCAAGGCCTGGGAGCCAGGCTGTGTGGCCCTGAGAGGACAGTGTGTGAAGCTGTGAGACCAAAGCTGAAAGTCCAGCAAAGAACCAAGTAAGTTGGAGATGTGAGAAACGGGATCATCTGCAGCAGAAAGCCACAGGGATAAGAAAAGCCACCCCGAGAGAATAGCAATGAAACCTGCAACTTGCTATTCCTTAAGGGCAGGCCTATTAAGCTGTTTGGAGCTGATATTCCACCACAGTTCAATCCAGGTATTGGACATGGAACTTCATGATTCAATAATTGCAATCCTCAGTTTTGGTCTTGATTTGCTTCAATAACTTTCTACCCCCCTATTTTTCTCTTTTTGGAATGGGAATGTTTACACTGTGACATTATAGCTTGAAAGTATTTAACTTTCTTTTTGAGTTTTACAGGGGCTTACAACTAAGAGTTTGCCTTGAGTCTCAGAGGAAACTTTGGGCATTTCCACAACACTGGGGCTCTTAAAACTTTGGTGACATTTAGAAATTGACTAATGAATTTTGTGTAATGAAATGCACATATTACTTTTAGATACAAGGACAGAATATTATGGTTAAGTTCTAGAATGTTTATCAAATGCCTCATAAGTTCAGAGAGGTGGGGCTTTTGAAAGGTTATTGGAACGCGGGGTAGGTAAATATGCTGTTAGGAGATGGACCTTGTTAGAGATGGGTCACTGAGGACATAACCTGGAAAGGTACATCTGCCTCCTCATTTCTCTTCTCTCTTTCTCTGCCTCTTGTCTGCCATGAAATGAGCAGAGCTGTTCTCAACTCAGGCCCTTCCACCATACTGCTTTTGACTTGGAGCCAGCCAACTAGGAATTGAAAGCTCTAAAAACTATGAGCTGAAGTAAACCGTTCCTCCATTCATTGTGGGTGTTGGATATTTTGTCCCAATGACAAGGAAAATAATTTAAGACATGTATTAAGCATATATTAAATACTAAGAACCTCATTGGGAATGATGAAAATATGGAGATGAGTTAAAAACTATTTCCTCAGAGCTTTATAATCTAATAAAGATTATGAAAGATATTCTAAGTGTAAAACATACAATCACAATGATACATGAGAGAAAGTAAAATATTCTTCTCATCTACTACTAACTTCTTTAGAATGTTTCTGAAATACAAAATAGCTGAGTTAACAGTTTTTATTTTATTTTCTATGAGCATGACCTAGTTAATAGCCAAATCTTTTGTTTTTCCTAATTACATTCTTGTGAAATTTTTTCATAATCTTCTTGAGACTGGCCCCGTTGTTTCAGGGGGTTCTCCCACCTACTTCCATTACATTTTGGCTAGAAAAAGAAAAATGATGTGGTTGTATGAAGATCTACTTAAGACTGTAGTACTAAATATTTTAGCCTTGGTTGATTTGGTTAGAAGCAAAAGAGGATCACATAAAAGTATCTTTGGCAAAATAAGAAAATTTAGCAAAAGTGCCTTGTCTATTTTTTTCAACATATCTGAAATAAAATCAACAGGATAATTTTTGTAACTGGCTATACAGATATTAAATACTGCAAGAAACTTCTGTTTTCAGTTTTAATATTGTAGAACTTTAAAAATCTCATCAGTATTTTTATAAAAGTAAAATTTTCATTAGATGAGTTATTAAAGCCAGCTAAGGACTTATAATAATCAGATTATTAAAATCCAGTCTCTTATATATATCCCAATATCTGAGGTCTTCTCTCCTACCCTTGATATCTATACCATTGAGAATTAGATTTTGGAGGTAGAAGAGTTATGAAATCATCCCTTTGCACTCTACCTCATTAATCTTAAAGCTCTATGATTAGAGACTCTGCTACAATAAAGTGAACTGGAAAGGGATGTTACCGAAGACCCCTGCAGTGGGTGTCAGTCTCCTATGAGGCACTACAACACAAGCTAATAAGAATAAAGATAGAAAATCAGACTTAGATAGAATGCTGGGTCTTGAGGTTGATCTAAGCTGCTCCGGGCAGCAAAGACAAGGGGTGCCAAGGGAACCCAGTGTTTATTAATTACAAGCATGGCAAGAAAGTAAACAGAGCATGCTTTGAAAGACTTCTAATGGTATAGCCTGAAGCAAAGATAGCTGATACACAAACAGGGCTGATATGCAAACAGGGATAGCCATTTCAAACAGGTATGTAAAGGGGGAAGGCATTGTTTATCTTGCTTGGAGAGAACAAAGGGTGCTGGGACTGGCTTGCAATTAACCAGAGTCAGCTACTACCGGGTAGAGAGGTCTGCTACACTACAAGAGAAAGTCCTAAGTGAGCCTAGGCCCTAAGCTATGGTCTGAATATTAGTGTCCCCTCAAAATTCATTAAACTTAGTTTGCAATATGATATTAAGAGATATGGTCTTTATCAGGTAATCAGATCATTGAGACTCTTCTCCCATGAGTGGGATTAGTCTGCTCATAAAAGATGCCTGTCACTTTTGAATAACCATGCAGGAGCAAGGCATAATCAATGTAGAACAAGCCCTTCCCAAACACCAAATCTGCCAACACCTTCATTTGAGTTCCTTGGCCTCTAGAAACATGAGCAACAAATTTATGGTTTTCATAAATTTCCCAATTAAAATATTTTATAGCAGTTTAAATAAACAAAGATACCTTGTAACCCCAAGTTGTTGGCCTCAGAAGAACTAGGATTTAATACATGACTTATAATAAGCCAATTGATTTCTCTTGCAAAGAAAGTTCTTGAAGTAGAAGAGCAAATCAGACGATCAGATGACATATTTTCTATGATGTGATTGGGGGGCATAACATTGAGTTACATAAATACATACCATATTTTCCTAATGAAAATTTATACATTAGCATTATAGTAGCCAGTTGTGCACCTCAACAGCTGCACCTGGGGGATACAGGAAGCAATCTTTTTGTTTGCCCACTTGGTACAATGAACAGCGTGATACGTGCATGTGTCCAAAAGTGTCAAACTGGGATTTTTACGCACATAATGCTCCAAGTAACACTTCTGTATATGTTTCCTTGGGCATCATGGTGAGTAAAATACACCCATACCATTTTTTTGTTCTGCAAATATTTAATTTACCCTAGTGAAATTTGGGTGTGGCTCATAGTAGCTGTCCTGGGACGCCCAGAAACCCATCTGTGCATTCATCCACCTGGCAGATAAACAGCAAGGTGTGTACAGGAGCTCTAAAGTAGCAACAGGTGAGTTTCACCCATGAAATACTCATTGTTAAATTTCTGTGCATTTAGGAATTTTAAGTTTTCTTTTGAATTTTTTTTTGTAAAAGTAGCTGTTCAGAATAATGGCATATGAAAAACCATATTTGCATGTTTTGGAGGAGGTTGAAAGTGAATCATCAAGTAATTCATGCATCGATGATGATGATGACGATGACTTTAATGTTGCCATGTGAGTCAGTTCCTGTGACAGTGAAATGGATCAAGAATTGACAAATACAAAGGGAATAAAGTCCTCCCTGATCCAGATGACAAAAATCCCCAGCAATATTAGTACGTATTTGACTAGTCAAAATGGTACAAAATAGTCACACAGCCAAATGGAATGATTCAATGTTAGAACTAGGCCCAAAACAATATTGTGAGGATCTTGGCAGGGGTGAAACCTATTGGATGGAATGCAAGCACTGCCACTCGATGCTGGAAATTGTTTGTAACAGGATAAATGCTACACAATGTTGTGAAATACACAAATGATGAAATAAAAGCAAAACATTTTGCATGCACCAATAGCCATACTCAAAAATGTGTTTTCTATGACACCTCACTAGCTGAACTGAAAGCATTCATAGGCCTGCTGTACTTAGCAGGGCTTTCTCATTGAGGTTTGTAAAATAAAAATGGCACTGAGGAGATTTGGTTTTTCTTCAAAATTGCCTAAGGTTTGATGACAAAACCACCCACCAAGAAAGAAAACTGATAATCTGGCTGCTGTCTGCTCACTGTTTGAGAGTTTTGTTTCAAAATGTCAAGCAATTTACACACCATCTGAATACATGACTATTGATGAACATCTTGGAGCATTTTATGGTCACTGTAGTTTTAGGCACTATATGCCAAAAAGTCTTCAAAATATGGTATAAAATTTTTGCCCTGGTAGAATCAAAGACATATTGTACTTTCAATATAGAAATTTATTCTGGAACTCAGCCAGCCACCAGGTCTTTATCTGTAGAGTAATAAACTGAATGATGTTGTGAACAGACTCGTTGCTCCCATCTCCCAAACTAATTGAAATATGACATCCTACAATTGGTTTACCAGTTTCCAATTGATGTTATATTTGCTAACAGAGCACAAAATGATCAGAGTAGAAACTGTAAACAAGAACAAAGCAGAAATTCCCAATGAAATGTTGCAATTTCAAAACAGAGAATTGTATAGAACAATTTTTGAATTTCAGAAAGATATAACATTGACCTTGTATATGGCAAACAAAAACAAACTGGTAGCTGATGTGAACATGCCACCATGATGGAAAAATTGGCAGAGAAATTGTTACAGTTGAATGGGCCAAAATGTTGCACTGTCTCTCTTTACTGATGTCAGCAATCTGCAAGAGCTCCTCAGTTTAATTAGAGTGGTGTTTTGTTTATGGTTGAATGGAGAGAAGGGAGGTGGCTCACATAAATCCCCTGTTTTAGGATTATGGAAACATGAATAATCATTAGAGTGGTGTGGGGCTTTTACAGTTGAATGAAGGGAAGGGAGTGACTCAACTCCTTTGTTTCTAACTGTAATAAAACCTAGACAAAACTGAAGCCCGAGTTGATAACTTTTCGCAACAAAACTGAAGGCAGAATAGACATTGTTCATGAGTTATGCAGCAACTATGATGTCACTGGAAACAAAGAGTTGGCCAATGGTTGTGTTTACTCAATCCAAAACATGTATGGTATAAATAGATTGATAGCTTAAAAAGAAAATAACAAATGCAAAATATCATGGAAAAATTATCTTAGAGAATTGGAACTGGAACCCATAAGAGATCATTTACAACAGAAGAAGAAAAAAATGTTTCTGCCTGGAGAACAGTGCAAAAAAATTGCAGAGCACACTGGTGAGCTGACAGGTGAATAAGCAGGTGCAAAATCACAAAGACCTACTAGGACAACAGGAAAACCAAAAAGATGTCAATTGTGCCCTATAAAAAAATGACAGGAAAACAAATCATGTGTACTATCAGTGTGATTCTAGTGCATGGAACATGCAGTTTTCATGTGTGAAGAATGCCTTGAGTGTGACAATTGAAGCAAAGATTATTTCTGCAGTAGACTTTTGTTTGTATTTACATTGCAGTTGACATAGGTTGTTATTTCTGCTGTTATCGTTTAGGTTTTGTAAGCAAGTAAACAGCTGATGTGAAAATGTTGATGTCTATTCTAAGCACTCATTACGTATTTGATATTTTATTTTATTGATATCTTCTTTTCCTGCTAACATTGTACAATACAGTAAGAAGCTCCTGGAAAAAAAGGAAGACAAGAGAGGTGACAAGAACAGCCTGCCACACAGGAAAGCAAAACTAAGCACATGTGCTGACTGTGTAAGCAAGAAGTTGCATGGAGCATGCAGTTGTCATGTGTGAAGACTGCCTTGGGTGTGACAATTGAAGAAAAGATTATTTTTGTTGTAGAGTTCTATTGGTATTTTCACTGTACTTCATACAGGTATGTATTTCTTTTTTCATTTTTTTGCATCAGGAATCGAACTCAGGACCTTGTCCTTGTGAGGCAGGAGCCAGAACCAATTAGCTAAATCCCCGGCCCCTAGGAATGTATTTCTGATGTTATCTTTTAGGTTTTGTAAGCAAGTACAGCTGATGTGAAAATGTTGATATTTATTCTAAATGAGCAATATATATCAAGAATTTAATACTTTATTTTATGGATATTTTATGTTCCTGTTGACTACATATTGTATAATATAATAAGAACTTCCTGCAAAAACAGCAAGACCAGAGAGATGTCAAGTGTGCCCTACAAAAAAGACAGGAAAGCAAAATACATGTGCTTTCAGTGTAAGTGATATGTGTGTATGGAATGCAAATCAAAATCATGAGATTCCATTTCATCCCAGTCAGAGTGGCTATCATCAAGAATACAAATAAACAATAAATGAAGGTGGGGATCCAAGGAAAAAGGAACCCTTCTACACTGCTGATAGGTATGTAAATTAGTGCAGCCCTACAGAGGCTCCTCCAAAACTAAAAATAGAGCTGCCCTATGAACCACCTATACCACTTTTTGGTATATACCCTAAGGAATTAAGAATAGCATATTGTAGCCTGTGTTTATTGTAGCACCATTCACAATAGTTAAGATACATGAAATCATCCATTAATGGGTGAATGAATACAGATAATGTATAAATACACAAAGGAGTGTTATTCAGCTGTAAAGAAGAAAAAAATTTGTCATTTGTAGGAAAAGAGGTAAAACTGGGGATCATCGTGTTAAGCAAAATAAGCTGAACACAGAAAGGCAACTGTCATGGTTTCCCTAACATGTGGAATCTAAAACAAAATAAAAAAAGAGAGGCCATTATTAGATATGAAAAGGTAATAAAAGGAGGGTGGAGGGGGGTGTGAAGAATGAAAATAGAGAGATGGATATGATCAAAATACATTATGTGCATGTAAGAAAACAATCCATTTAAACCCAATATTTTTCAAAATTACTATGCACTAATAAAAACATTGTTTTTTAAATGTAAGAAAAAATGTTTCAGCTGACTATGAAGTCACATGCCTATAATCCCAACTACCTGGCAAGCTGAGACATGAAGATCACAAGTTCAAGGCCAATCTGGGCAAAATGGCAAAAATATGTCTCAAAATTAACAACAGCAATAACATTAAACTAAGACATCTCCAGATTATTTTTTTCTGACACTTTTAAAATATTTTTATTTTATTAGTACATATTTTCCATACGTGAACTTTACAATCATCTTGGGACATTGGTACATATACATAATACAGCTTGTTTCTTCTTTCATTCCCCTTCCCTCTTCACCCTCCCTCCTCCTCTAGTTCTCCTTTTCCCTTTTTCATTCTTGTTGACACTGTTAATTTTAGTTCATGTCTATGGTACGTAATGTTCATGTTCTTTAAGGTTATTAGGACTGACATATCTTCACTCTGTCTACTTCCTCATCCCCTCCCCCTCCACTCTCACCCTGGGCCCCCTGAACTCCTTCCCATCTGCAAGAGATTCATCCCTCTGTTTTGTTCTATCCTTGTTTTATTTTCTCTTAGTTTGTACTTTGCTTTACTCAGATGAGAGATATCATATTGTATTTATATTTTGTGTCCAATTTATTCTACTCAACATTATTTATTTTCTAGGTGTATCCTTTTTCCTACTAATGTCTCGAATTTGTCATTCTTTATAGCTGATTAGTATTCTGTTATATATAGATACCACAATTTCCTTATCCAATCATACATTCATCGGTATACAAGCTATTTTCAGGATTTAGCTATTACAAAATGTGCTGCTATAAACATTTATATGCACGTATTGCTATAGTACATTGTCTTAAACTCTTTGGGCAATAAAGATAGAAGAGGGACAGCTGAGTCATATGGAATTTCTAATTTCAGTTCTTTGAGAAATCTCCATACTGATTTCCATATGGTTGTACATTCCCACCAACAATATAGGAGGGTTCCTTTTTCACCATAGCCACACCAGCATTTGTTATTTCTTGATGATTGCCATTCTTTCTGCAATAAGATGGAATCTTAACTTCATTTACTATCTCTAATCGTCTCTCTAATGGCCAGAGATGTTGAACATTTTTTCATAGATTTGTTGGCCATTTGTATTTTGTCTTCTGTGAAGTGTCTGTTTGTTTCACTTGCCCATTTCTTGACTGAGTCTTTAATTTAAAGTGGTTGAATTTTTTTGAGTTCTTTATATATTCCAATTAGTCCTCTACCTGGTGACTAGCTGGCAAAAAATTTTTTCCATTCTGTAGGTTCTCTCTTCATTCTACTAATTGATTGTTTTACTGTACAGAAGCTTTTTAGTCTGATATAATCCCATTTGTTGGTTCTCACTGTTACAGCATTTCTTGTGCAATTGAGGTTCTGTTTAGAAAATCCTTTCCTATATCTATATCAACTGTTTTATGTATTTTATCTTTGAGTAAGTATAATGTTTCTCTTTTAGTGTTTAGATCTTTGATACATTTTTATTTTAATTTGGTACATGGTGAGAAATATGCCTTTTGCATAAAGGGATGTGCATGAGTCTTTGGGGGGGGCAGGTGCAGAATGTTATGGCTTGTGTTTAGATGTCCCCCCAGAACCTCATACTTTTCCTGAGGTGGCTGAATCTAGAGTGAGTAATTGATCCATAGGGGCTGGGTCCCAGTGCACTAAGATTAAGGACATGAGTGCTACCTGCCCTAAGTAGTCAGAATAAAATAACAGGGGCAGAAAGGACACTGTTAAGGTCCCTTGTTGCTTTTTCTGTCCTTTACTGTCATGAATTGTTGCCCCTCTGCCATGTGCCACTCTGTCTTGGAGCCAGCCGATTATGGACTGAAATCTCTACAAATCGTGAGCTAAATAAATCTTTCCTCTTTTAACTTTGACTGTCTGGTATTTTGTCTCAGCAACGAGAGAAAAGTAACTAACATAGCTGGTTTGTTGATATTTCACAAATATCTTAAAATTTCTCATAAGATTATTTTTTTATTTTTCTATTTTCCTAATGTGAGCTTTGATTGCAATGAATTTTTCTCTTAGAACTGCTGTCAGAGTGTTCCAGAGGTTTCAATGAGTTGTACAGTCATTGTCAGTAACTTCCAGAAATTTTAACATTTCTTCTTTGATTTCTTCTGTGACCCATTGGTTGTACAGTATTAGGTCGTTAATTTTCCAGAAACATTTACCTTTTCCATAATTTCTTTTGTTGTTGATTTCTATTTTCATTGCACAGTGATCTGATAGTATGTGTGGGATAATTATATGTCTTTTATATTTACTTAAGCAAGCTTTGTGGACTAGAATGTGATTTATTTTGGAAAAAAATATCATATGCTCCTGAGCAGAATGTATACTCTGTGGTAGAGGGGTAGTATAGCCTTTAAATATCTATTAAATCCATATGTTCAAGGGTGTGGTTCAGCTCTGAAATTTCTTTATTTTTTAAATTCAGTTTATCTATATTTTTATGAAAGTATAATGTTAAAATCCCCTACGAGGATCTTTTAAGTTCACAGTTTTTATTTTATGGAGATAGGTGCTGCAATATCTGGTTCATATATATTTATCAATATTATATTTTCTTGTTGGAATGTTCCCTTAACTAGTATGTAGTGACCTTCTTTGTCTCTTCTAATCAGTTTTAGCTTGAAGTTCACCATGTCTGAAATTAGAATTAGTAGCCCTGCTTCTTCTCCGGGTCCTGAAATATTATTTTCTGTCCTTTAATTTTTAGTCTATGAATATCTTTTCAGATTAGGTAAGTTTCTTGAATGCAACAGACTGTTGGATTCTGGGTTTTGGCCCAGTATGTCAATCTATGTCTTTTAGTTGATGAGTTGAATCTGTTAACATTAAGAGATATTACTGAGATCCATTAATTATTTACTATCATTGCCTTCTTTATCTGTTGGTGACTCTTTTGTTTTTCTTTTCCTGAGGTTTATTGTTGCTGTTGTTTATCCATTGACTTATTTGGAGTTTTCATTTTCTCTGTGCCTTTATCTCTGTGTTGGTTTCACTGTTTCTGTCCAGAATATTCTTAAGTATTTTCTAGAGTGCTGGTTTAGTAGTCATATATCTATTCAGCTGGTGTTTTTCATGGAAATACCTTATTTCTCCATCTATTATGAAGGATAGCTTTCCTGGATAAATTAATCTGGGTTGGAAGTTATTTGCTCTTAGAACTTGAAATACTTCACTCCAAGATTGCTTTTAGAGTTTGTGTTGAAAGTCTGCTGAGATTCTAATAGTTTTAATTTTGTGTGTGATTTGTTTTCTCTGACTTCTTTTAAATTGTGTTGTTTTGCTGGATATCTGGTAATTTAATAAGGATATGTCTTGGTGAGCTTCTTTCATCGACATATTTGTTTTGTGTTCTGTAAGCATTACTTGTATTTTACTCTTCTTATATTTGGAAATCCTTCTTTTGATTTCTGTAAATATGTTAGTAAATCCATCTGTGTTATTGTCTAGTTTTTCTCTAATTGCAATTAGCCTTACATTGATCTTAATGTCATCTGGTAGCTTCTGGATAATCTTCTGCTGTCTTATTTTCTCTGACTTTTTTTAGTACTTCTTCATGATTCTCTATTTTGTCAATTTCAGATATTCTGTCTTCACATTGGTCATTTAGGCAATTTGTTCTAGAGTTTTTTTAATTTCAGGTATTTCTGTCTGACATTTATCAAGGATTCTATATCTTTGTTGAATCTGTCATTCAAGTTTTGAACTCTTTTGCTTAACTCATTCAGTTTATTTACAGTAATACCTCGGTTCACAAATGCTTCTGTTTGTGAAAAAAAGTATTTTTGCTTCCATTTACAAATTCCACATCACACTGAGTAACAAACACAACCATAGTAACCTTCCTTGCATGAACACAAATGTGGCCATCTTCCCTAGAATTGTGGATTGAATTAAATTCATGAACCAAGATACCACTGTATTTCCCCCAAATTCATCATGGTCATATTGAATGAAATTGCTCTAAACTTTAATTCTGCTATCTGGTACATTATTTGTTTTCATCAACCTTTGTGACCCCTTGGTCTACCTTGGATGACTTGGGAAATCTCCAGTGTCTTTTGGTGCTTGCTTCCCCATGCATGCATATATATATATATATATATATATATATATATATATATATATATCCCTTTTCCTCCTCCTTTTCCTTGAGGTAGTACTGCAGGTTGAGGTCTAACAGAGTGAGGAGAATTTGTGGTTTATATGAATATATTTATTAAGATGTTGTCTCCCTATTGAGTCTTCAGCTTTATATATCCAGTGACAATGATAGTATTTACCCCTTCTGTTCTTTAAGTGATTTGGTCTCCGTTCCTATTTTTGCAGAGAGAATAACTTCTAGTTATAACAGCACCAACCATTCAGAAATGTCTTCTAGGCTTAACTAGCTAGCTATTGGCCTTTGAGTCTGTCCCAGACTCCTACCACCTTTGTTTGTTAGGAAGGAAAGGTTGTAGCTTGTTTGCCCAGTTCTTTGGTAATGGACTTTAGTAATGTTTGTGATCCCCAGACAATCTGGATATTGGCATACACAAAACGATTCACCACAATAACTATGTTCCCTAGGCTAAAGTATTACAATTAACAATAACAAGAATATCAAGCACAAAGTGGATAATTACAGACTCTAATAAGTAGCACTGTACCATCTTTTACCATAGGAATATGATCTATTGTTACAGAACAAACTTGAAGACAAACCTGGTATTTATATACAGTAAATATCTACTCAATAGAGAAATTTTACCTCCTTCCAAAATAGGACAGTATTCAACCATAGTTAACTATCTACATATTTATAAGAGTAAACGGTGTGCCTACTGGAGCATGAAGAAAAAGAAATAAGTTATGAAAACTTTAAACAATGGATGATAGAAAGAAGGTGGCAAGATTTATTAAGGAGTAAAAGGAAATTTGTAGTATTAAATAACAGTAACAGAAAAAAACTAGGATAAGGATAAATGAAAGGGAATGGAGAATAAAGTAGAGGAAAAGAAAATAAAAAATACTCAGGAAACAGTTTGAAAGAGAAATAGCAAGAAAGAAGAAAAACAGAGAAAACAGGGAAGACCTAGTCAAACAAATAAATCAAAGTTATACTTTTAAAAGTGGGAATAAGAAAATAGGTGATACAACTCCAAACTCCACCAATAGTAGTGGAAGTAGTAGTAGTAGTAGTGATAGCAATAAAGATTTTTTAAAAATACCAATAGAGGAGAAAAGAAAAAAACTGGGTTAAATGGGGGGGGGGGATAAAAACAAAAGCAAAAAAAAAAAATCCCTATGTACTTTGTATTTCCAGAAGAATGTTTCCTTCCAGATTCTGCAGTCTTTAGTCTTACAAATCATGTTCCTCTCTGTCCCTCTTTATAGTCTGTGGGTTTGTGTGGAGATTCCTCAGCTCAGTGGGTGCTCTGTCTGTAAACCACTGTTTGTGGCAACTGTCCCGGTTGTCACACCTGCCCAGGAAAGATGTGGAGCACTGGATTCTGAGGTGTCTGGCATGGATTCCTGTTGGTTGGGGGCCAAGCTGGGGTATCTGAGGTATATTCCAATGTTCATGGGACCAGTTCCAGACACCAGGTGGAGGCTCATGTCACCTTGGGGCACTCAGAGGAGATGCAGGTAGTCCTGGGATTGAAGTGGAGAGATTCCAGCTGGCCCAGAGTGCAGGGCACTGGGTGGTATCTCATGGGTGTGCAGAGCACCAGGCAAAATAGCCAGACCCTTAACCCTTGCTAATGACCATGCAGAGGATTGGCCTATTATGCCAGGCAGGGACTGTGCCCAGGACTCTGGTAAGATACAAGGTAGAGATTGCACTGCACCAAGAGTGGGAGCAGTGTGCCTGGAAGAGAGCAAACACCGCCACAGTCCAAATGTACCAAACAGAGACTCATGGAATTGGAGCTCCCCATGGAGATCCAGGCTACCCAGAACTGGTGCTGAGTTTCAGACAAGGTCCACAGCAGATCTCGACTGGAGCAGGGCAGTGAGAGTTGGGTGTAGACTCAAGAGAGCCAACGATACTGGGTATGGACTCACACCAGACAAGTGTTAGCTCTGTGTTCCAGATGAATGTTCTGGGTAGCACTGGATAATCTTCAGGCTCCTGACAGTGACTCAAGCTTGCCTGGGATTTAATATTAAAAACTCCTGACAAAAGCATCAGTTACTTGTTTATCTTCTCAGAGTCTGAGATCAGACAGGTGAGGAGGGAAGCTCTCCTGCCATTGATGACTTGCCCCTGGTGTGTGCAGATGAAAAGGCAGCCTGGCTGCAGCCTTTCCCATATTTAGAGACAAGACCACGACTTAAGGGGGCTTATAAACCCCCAAGTCTATCTTGTAAACCTAGACCCTGCTATGTTGTGTGGATTCTGCCCACCACGTGGGAAGTTCTCAAAATGGTTGTTCCCATATACATGAGGGTGGAGGCCCTGAGGGGGGCTTCTCCTCTTTTCAACTCCTGCACAAATGTTTTCTTTGATCTACAAGTCTCTTCTCTCAATATTTTTTTCTATCAGGGTATACGTCTCTCTCCCCTTCTTCCAATTACCTATGCTTTTAGTTGATCTTCTCTGAGTCTCTCAGATATCTCATCCTCTAATCAGCCATGTTGGATTGCTTCCAGATTTCTTTTTTTTAAAAAGCAGTGAGTGGAATTCATCTTTCCAATTGTTGAGGGCACTGATACCTTAGTCAAATTGAGGTTATTTAAAATGCTTCTCAGATAAGAGCAGAGCCATATTTTTATAATATAAAATTCTAAATTTATAGATTAAAATTTTAAATCTCTAAGGTAAAGTAAAATTTTGTCAATAAAAATGATATGGGTGGGTGTTATACTGAGACTATTTGTCTGATTCTGTTGAGTTCTGTAAAAGACGGGACGACCAAGAAGGTGCAACTTTCAAAGTGAGGCTAAAACCCTATGTAGATCTTGAATGGGAGGAACTGAAAACTGCAGCTCCTCACTCGCCCCATGCGTATAAACAAGATGCGGCTGACGGTGTCAGGGAGTGGGTAGAGAACTCACTTGCTGTCAGTCATTTGGAGAAGAAGGGTATGAATCTTCACTCATGCCTGATGAGAGGCTTTGGGCAATGAGAGGAGAGGCTAAATGAGACAACAGAATTCTCCAAAGTCTAAGGAGAGTGGCAGTGGTGGCCTGTGACTCCACAAACACAATTTAAAGTAGCTTTATTCTCAACAAGTGCCTCCTTTTCTGGGGCACAAAAAAGCCCAGTTCTCTCTTTATTTAAAGGACCCTGCAGATAACGGATAACAAACTGACAGATAACAAACTGTCAGCATCAGGAGCATCCTGGCCAGGTAGCAGAGCTGTAGCTGAAGGAGTACAGTTGGGGTTCACTCACTGTCATTGTGAGGCCCATGGAAAATGATAAGGCAGGGCTTTTTGTTCCAAAATTATTAAAAATTTCAAGAAAGCAGCGATATTCAAAGTGTTGATGAAAAAGAAGTTAGAGTAGAGGGTTTTCAGGACTGTGATGGGAAAAAGTAAAAGCAGTTTATGAATCTGTCTAAAACCATTCTGCTTATTACCTGTAATAATTACACCTAATTTAATTTACTGACTCAAACTTCTCAGGATAAACATATGTATACACACTCAGACTGCATGCCGCATACATGAATGCATGTTGGACTATACTTCTATCACCTAAAAGATCATCTGAGGTGAAGAAATTGAGATTGTTTCAGAAATACAGCTACTGTTTCAGAATTACATCACTTATAAACTACAGCAAAAATAGCACTGCCAGAAGTAGCCAAAAGAATATGTGAGTTAACATTTTTTTCTCTATTTCATTATATCGGAAAAACTCTCAGAATACAAATCAGGGAAATGGAGGATAATAGCTGTCAACAAAGTAAAAGTACAAAAACAGGTATTCTGGGTAAATGCTTACTTTTGGTGGTTACAATAATCTGCCACACAGAGAAAACAGTGTGATTTTACTGCCCTCGTGTGGCTATAATTTGTCACTGCAACATCTCTGGCCAAAAGTGAATGCCTCCTTTATATTTTTTCTTTTTAAATAAATTTTATTTTGTTTTATTCCATTCCCTCCCCTCAAGCCCCCTCCCCTCTACAATGTCTCCTTTAAATCCTGAAGCAGATTTTTTAGTCTCTTTGACAAAGAAATATTTTCTAAATAATAAAATATATCAGTATGTTTACGTACTTTGTTGAAATATGTCCTTTCTATACTGATTGGCAATAAATAAATAAATAAATAAACTTTTTTATTTTAAATTTACCTTTAACCTCTTCATGATCTGAAGTCAACTGGTCAGTGTTTGGGCATAAAGAAGGCTTAAGGTACAGAGCAATTAAAAACAGTGCATTTCACATACATGTTCAGGGGATGCCGGGAAGCTCACTATGGCGCCATATGTATTGGAGCTTCGCTGCTAGCTGTTTGGCCCACTGTTCTTTTTTATCTCCTTTCATTTCTTTAGACTGGGAAATCCAAGCTTCAAGGGCTCATGTTTGGTGAAGGCTTCCTTATTCAACACGGAAGGGCAAGAAATCACACAGCAAAGAGAAGGGAGCCAAAGTCATCATTTATCAGGAGACCATGCCTCTACAACGACATTAGTTCATGCATAACATCTCTCATGACTGAAAGGGACCCTCTTCAATGCTGTTGCATCTGGGATTAAGTTTCCAAAACATAAACATATAGAAGTAGCCTAAGGAGACTCAGTGATGTAGTAAGAGTTTGCAAGGAAATAGAAAATATAGGACACATACTTTATGGAATATTTTATTGTATTTTTTCATATTTCCTATTTTAAATGAATTTTATTGGTACACTTTAAGTATATAATGTAATGACATTCATCATTGGAAATTTTCACCCTTTACATAATCTCTCGTGGTTCTTATTTTTCACCCTTCCCCTGCCCTCCCTTCAACCCGTCCACCCCTCCCTATTTACAAAGACTGTTTGAATTTTTTCATTTCCTCATATTAATTCCATTCGCTTCTTTCCATTCCCCTACCCCTGTCACTTCCCCTTCCCCTTGGACCTTTTCTTCCTATTTCACATTATCTATTATACCTTTTAGCCCTTATTTACACTTTCAGTTTCTCACTCTAGAGAAACTATTCGGTATTCACACATGTGTGTCCTATTTGTTTCACTTAAGAGTATCACCTCAATGTGCATCCATTTAGCTATAAATGTCTCTAATTTCTCATTTTTTATGGCTGAGTAGTTCTTCATCTTATAAAAAAAACGCATTTTCTTTATCCGGTCTCCAGTTGATGGGCAATTGGGCTGCTTCCAAGTTTTAGCTATTACAAATTGTGCTGCTATGAACATGGATGCACATAGATCACTGTGGTATGATTCTTTTAATTCTTTGGGGAAAATACCCAGCAGGGGAATAGCGGGGTCAAATGGGACTTCCAGTCCTAGTTCTTTGAGGTATCTCCATACTGATTTCCACAGTGCTTGCACCAGTCTACACTCCCACCAGCAGTGGACCAGTGTTCCTCTTTCCCCACAGCCCCACCAGCATTTGTTATTGGTTGATTTCATGATAGCAGCCATTCTTTCTGGACGGAGGTGGAATCTCAGCGTTATTTTCATTTGCATCTCTCAAATAACCAGTGATGTTGAACATTTTTTCATGTATTTATTTGCTATTTCTACTTCTTTTTTTTTTTTTTTTTTTTTGTACTGGGGATCGAACTCCAGTCCTTGCACTTGTGCAGCAAGTGGTGAAACCACTGAGCTAAATCCCCAGCCCCTCGTTGTATTTTTTTTTTTTTTTTTGTACTGGGGATCGAACTCCAGTCCTTGCACTTGTGCAGCAAGTGGTGAAACCACTGAGCTAAATCCCCAGCCCTATTTCTACTTCTTTGGCTAAGAAATGTCTGTTCATTTCAGATGCCCATTTTTGTATTGGGTCTTTAAATGTGGGAGGTCTGATTTTTTTAAAGTTTTTTATAGATTCTAGATAGTAGACCTTTTTCTGAGAAACAGCAGGTGAAAATTTTTTCCCACATTGTGGGTTGTCTCTTCACACTGCTGGTGGATTCTCTTGCTGTGCAGAAGCATTTTAATAAGAAGAGTTCCCATTTGTTGATTGTTTGTGCTAGTTCATGGGCAACTGAGGTTTTGTTCATAAAATCTTCTGCTACACCAGTGTCTTCAAGAATTCTACCTCAACTCTGTTCCACCTGGTTCAGTGTTTCTGTTTTTATATTTAGATCTTTAATTCATGTTGATTTTAGTTTAGTGTATGGTGAGAGATATAGGTCTAGTTTTAATCCTTGACAAGTTGAAACCCAATTTTTCAGCATCATTTATTAAAGAGGCTATCTTCCCTCCAGTGAGGGTGTTTAACTCCTTTGTCAAAAATTAGGTGGCTGAGTGTGTCTGGAGTTGTTTCTGCATCTTCTAATCTGCTCCACTGATCTTCAGGTCTGTTTCTTTACCAGTACCATGCCGATTTTATCACAGTAGCTTTGTAGTGCAGTTTCAAGTTGAGGGTTGCCATGTCTTGATGCCTAGAATTACTTTTGCTATTCTAGGTCTCTTCTTGTTCCAAATGAACTTTTGGATTGTTTTCTCAAGGTCCGTGAAGTACGCTGCTGGTATTTCAATTGGGATTGCACTGAATCTATATAGCAGTTTTGGAAGTATGGCCATTTTCACTATATTGGTTCCTCCTACTCAGGAGCAAATGCCTTTCCATTTTCTGATATCATTTTCAATCTCCCTTTTCAGAGTGCTATAGTTTTCAGAGAAGAGGTATTTGATTTCTTTTGTTAGGTTGATTCCCAGGTATTTGTTTTTTTGATGCTATTGTGAAAGGAATTGTTTGACCTATTTCACTCTCAGTGAGTCTGTAATTTGTGTACAGGAAGGCTATTGATTTTTGTGTGTTGGCCTTGCATCAGACTACTTTACTGAAATTGGTTATTAAGTCTCGAAGACTTTTGGTGGAGTTCTTGGGGTTTTCTATGTAGAGTATCATGTCACCTGCAAATAATGACAATTTGACTTCTTCCTTTCCTATCTTTATTCCTTTTATTTCTTTCTCTTGTCTAATTGCTGTGGCTAATGTT
>NW_004624730.1:29565855-29578524 GCF_000247695.1 Heterocephalus glaber
GTGTGCAGATATAAGTCAATGAGTCTCAGCAAGCTAGTCGCAGACCCATGAGATTCAGGCAGATTTCTGTCTGCAAGTCCCAAGTTGAGCTCCCTGTCCTCCCGTAAGGTTGAACTCTACAGAGTTGTATTGCAGGTTCCAGCTGCCCTTCCCCTGAAGATAGTCCTGGCCCTGATGGGAGGTGAAGACGAATCCAACTTACCCAGTACAGTGGTCTGTTGGTCCAGTGTCCTCTGAGTCTTTGTAGTGTGGAACCAGGTGACTGTACAGAGGAGCGGGGCTGGGGGTGTCCAGTGGATTGCTGCCCTGCCGGGGTTTGGGCTGATTCGGCGCGTTCGGCGCGACTGGCGACGTTGCTAAGGGGTCCGCAGACCTGCCTGTCTGCAGCGGGCTGATTTGGTGCGTTCTGCGGGACTTGTGGTAAAACTTTTTTGCCCTCTTCGTTGAAATTGAAAAACAAAAGGAAGCTAGAGGGAAAGGACTAGCCTTCTCCAACTGGGATAAGGCTCTGCAGAAATCTTTTTCTCTGGAGAGTAGTCTCTTCTTCTGGAGAATCCTGTGGATGAATTTCTCATTGATTAGCCTTTCCTTCCCCTGCCAGAGCCACAGAGGATAATTCTTGGCTCTTCACTTGAAAGCCCGAAGAGGTTCATAGAAATAAAACCCATGGGCCTTCTTTAATACTGTGGCCCCTGGACTTATTCCCTCTTAACCTATCCACACTTAGCCACCAGCATTGTGGTCAAATTAACATTTTGGTGTTCTATCAGTTCATAGCCCTGGTGGCTTCTACTTCAGCTAAGCTGTTCCACTGTGGCTATCTGGATTCAGCTGTGTATTGTTTTTCTGTTGCTACATTAGGAAATTTCCGTACACTTGGTATCTTTAAACAACACAAACATTACAGTTCTGGTAATCAGAAATTTGTAATGTATCACACTGGGCTACAATTAATGAGTCAGTAGGATTGTATTCTGTCTGAATACTATAGGGTAGAATCCATTTCCTTGTTTTTTGTATTTGTTTCCGTTTTTCTCCTCTTTCTAGAGGCTACTCACCTTCTTTAAATGGTGGACTCAATCCTCTATCTTTCAAGCAGTTACTCTTAGCCTTCTCACACTGGCATCTCTATGGTTCTCTTCTGCCTCCCTCTTCTAGTTTTGAGGCCCCTTGTGATTATATTCAACATAAATGATAATGCAGAATACTCTCCCCACTTAAATATTAGTTGATTAAGGAACATAATTCCGTCTCCTACCTTAATTCCTCTAAAATCACATATTTACAGGATTTGAATCAAAGAATTAGAATCTGGACTTCTTTGGGGACTATTACTCTACCTAGCCCCAACTATCCTGTTTTCAGATGCAGTTTTCCTTACAAGCTCAGTTCTCTGATGACTTTAATAATAGATATTGATCTTCAGTTATTCAGCTTTTTTTAATCACAAGGACAGAGACTTATTGTAAATTCTGTATTTATAGGCCTAATATCAGATGTAGTGAATACTTTTCATACTAGATCTAGAGTTTCAAAACAGCAGTAACTAGATTTGCCTCCAGCATTAGACCTACAAGTTTTAAAGGAGACCACATAGAAGGAAGGTAAGCTCTCCATTCAAAACACTTTGATAATTTAGAGCTAAAGACAGAATATAATATTTTTAAAATTTAATCTTATTTTAAAAAATTTTATTAGTATATGTTTGAGATCCATTATCATTACATTTGTCTTGAGAAATTTGTACATATACATATAACATTTTGATGATTTTATTCCCTTTCTCTCTCCAGTCTTCCCTCTCCCTCTTTCCCTAAATCCTGTTCTCATTCCCACAGAGTCTATCTCCCTGTATCTTATCATTTTTCTTATATTTGCTGTTTTGATTATTTTTATTTAGGATCTCATATTAGAGAAATAATTTTACTTCTGGAAGTGTCCAAGTCAAATCTATGTCAGGAGACAATTGAAGCAAATAACAAAGAAGACTATTACTAAATTATAATCTGAAAATCATGTTTTATATCCATTAAAGTTTCTTTTAAAAAAACACTTTTTACATCAAACTAAAAGAGCCAAAACATATTTAATCCTCTATCAATTAATTAGGTCAGTCTTGCAAACTTTAAGATAAAAACATACACTGCACTCTGCTAAGAAAATTAAAATGTGTGTATACATCAGTTAAACTACTTCCTTTCCATAGTCAAAGAATGTGTCTAAACATAATTCCAAAAGCCAAGGATTTAATACTAATTTATGTGGAATTTCTGAAAAAATTTGAAAATTGCCCATATAATGTGATTTCCTAGACATTGTTGCCGAAATGTAGATGTTGGGGAAGTCAATTGCAAAATGAGATTCAAGTGTCCTAGGTATTTCAATGTGATTTCTTTCCTATGATAAATGCACTATTAATCGCCAGCATCCAGAACTTATTGGCAATCATGTTTTCTATTGAATCTTTTGGATAAATGTCAATGTTTGTTTTTCATTTCTCTCTGACAAAAAGTTTCAAAATGAAACCTCTCCCCTCTGGTCTTTTCATAGTATAACTTCAGAACTGAATGTGGATTTAGCAACTGTGATAAACTGTGAGTCACCCGGTTCTTTGCCTGAGTTCATTCTCCATGTGGTTATATCAGAGGGTACATACTGGCAACTTCAGAAACAGTTTAAATTGCAGACACATTTTCTTTGGGCCACATCTTTCTTTAATTGTTATTTTCTAACATTTAAATATCAGAAATTTTTAAATATTAATGAAATATATTTCTAAGTTTTTTAACTGAGAACATATTTCTTTATATCATTTGACAGAATTCTGATCTTAAGAGAAATTTTTGAAGAGGGATGCGGGGAGGGGCACAAGGATGGGACACATGAACAATGGGGAAGAATTCTCACTACTCTCCATTACACTATACCTAACCTGTGCATTAATTTTCCTTGTAGGTATTGGAGCTTATTCTTGCTGGCAGTTTGTTCTGCTGCTTCAGTCCTTGGTTCAGGCCACTGACATCCACCTCTTTCTTTGTAGCTGTCTAGAAGATGGAATTGCACAGGATGGCCTAACCATAGAATTTCAGTGCTTAGCTGAACATGTCAATAGGTGGTTGGAATAATTGGTATGCTCTAAAGTTTCTAAACTATATTTGAAAGGAAGTCTTGCAGCCAGATGAAATCTGACTCATCTTTTTGTAGTTTGATTAATTGTGCTATAAAAAGTACTTTTAAAACACAGTCAAGATTCTCATGTTCAAGAAACATAAAGAACAGTCAACTGCAGTTAATTAAAACTAAAAACAAAGTATGAAGACTGGACTATGGGAAACATTTTTAAAAATGAGAATCAGAACAGCAGACTTTAAAGGTAGGTAGTGAGGGGCACATTGAACCCTTTTCTTCTCTTTATTATAAAGTGTCTATTTCTTAGCACATTTCCTTATACTCTTTTCCACTTAGCCTTTTCTCAATTATTTTTTAGAAGTTAGGATCTTAATGAAGTAACCATTGGGAATAAAGCCTGTTCAAATGTTCACCTTCCTCATTTCATGTAAGGCTGGCCTTCATTCAATGTTTTCCCTGGTATTATTTAGAGGCAAAAAGGTACCTCATGTCTTCTAAAATTGCCCAAGAGTAATAAGGAAATATGTTGTCTTTTTCTAATACTCCCAAGCTTAAATTTCTTAATTACAGCTGTTTGCCAGCAGTTTTCATTAGTTCCATGTCAGCTTGCAGCAAAAGGAGGCATCATGTGGTATCATACCAGTGTGTTTAGGGAAGCGATAGACAGTTGAAAGCCTGTTTACCAGTTCTAACTGAGTGGGGCATTAAATAAGTAGGAAAAGAGTCCAAAGTAAATTTAAGTAGCTGAGAAGAGCAGTGTCTTCCTTTGTCTCATGATAAAGTTAGGGCAAATCACACCTACGAATTCCTGATAATTGAAGATCTCTTCAAGTAGATACTGCTTAGGAAAAAGTAATTGTGTTAAAAGAGAAAGCACCCATCGATGAATTTGTAAAGTATGGCCCTATTATTAGAATCTTTACATTTTATATTCTTCATAGAGTGGAGACAGAGACTTTTCTCTATAAATGATTAGGAAAGGTTTTTATGTGTGTTTGACTAAGACTAAAATGTGTCCAACTATATGCTAATAGTAACTCAGTCTCTAAAAATAAACTATGTACCTGTTACTTACAGTCTTGGCTTCATTGAGAGTTTACTAAAGGGGAGAAGGGTGGTTTTTGCTGGAAACACTTAGAAAATCTTTTTGATGATTTTGTAGGACCCATAAAATGCCGAAACATTACTCATACATTGCTGTTTTTCAGAGCAACTGAAATGATCACAGTGATTGTTTTTGAACTCTCTACAGATGTTGGAAAATTACAACCTTAATGCCTCATAAAGATATGACTCTATTTAAGCATGGCTTCTGCTTTTATTTTAATAAATGGAATTCTTTAAATAATTGAAATTGTGTATATGTGACTTTTTAATTTTTTCTTATTTTTCATTTTATATTAATATATGTTTGCAGTACATTATTATTACATTCCATGTGGGGAGTGGATACATGTACATAATACATCTTAATTCTTTTTTAATCCCCTCCCTCTCCAATCCTTTACCCCTCCTTCCACCTCTTGGTCCCCTTCCCTTTTGCAAAAGATATGTCTTCCTTTTTCTTGTAATCTTTTATGTTGTTCTTTATTTATATTTTGGGTTTCTCTTGCAAGGGAAACCATACAATATTTAAGCTTGTGTGTCCATTTTATTTCATTTAATATTATGGTCTCAAATGCATCCATTTTCCTACAAATGACTCAGGTTCATCTGTCTTTATGGCAGAGTAGTGCCCCAGTGTGGGTATTAAATGTGGCAAATACCACATTTTGATTATCTATTCACCTACTGAAGGACATACGGACTTTTTCAAGATTTAACAATTATGAATTGTGATGCTATGAAGATCTGGCTTCTTTAGGCAATGATTAAGATTAACTAATAGAAGGGCTGGGGATTTAGTTCAGTGTGCCACTGCCTGCCTTTCAAACTCAAGGTTCTAGGTTCTATCCCAGGTACCAAACAACAACAACAACAAAAGATTAACTAATAGATTGTGCACAGCTGTAGAAAACTGAAACTGAGATGCTATAGTGCATGAACTATCAAAAAAAGAGCTTGGATTTTTCTGCTTTTATTGCCCTTTTATCCTTGTATTTTATTGAAAAATAGATAATCACTCTTATTATCACTGGTTGGGGAGCAAAGAATGGCAGATGTTGCCATTTTCTTTCCTTACTTCATATACATGGAAAACATATCCCCAGAATGATAAAGTGATTTGCAAAAGTGACAAATTCAGTGAGAAAAGAACCAGCACTCAGATCTATGTTCTCCACAATTCTGATCCATTGTTTCTGAACAATAAACTTCTGATCTAGTGCTTTTGGCAGGAGAGAGAATATGAAAAGAATTAAATCTCAGTAAATTTTAAAACCTTTATTTGCTGCATAAAGTTCTATACTAAAGCCTTGGGAAGCTTATACACAGGAGGAACTGAGTTCACCATCTGAAACAAGAAAAGAAAAATAAAAGACAGAGAAATAGAAGTACATTGTGCTCATGCATTTTGCTGATTATATAAGGAAAACTCTGAAGAAGCCAGAATGAGAAACCAGAACTATTCACAGTTGATGAATTATGCTAGCCCTAGATACATTTCTCCAATAGAGAAATCTGCATCAAAGTAACTGTATTCACAGAGCCAGAAAGGTAAGACTGATTTCTCTATTCCATGTAACTACTATGAAATTTCTTTCATTTGAAGCAACTAAAATTACTTCAAAAAGTTTTAAATACAAAGGAAATCTGAAAAAAAATTTCAGGTATGTATAATTTCCTGAAAAGCTGGAATGTGAGGATCAGAAAATTGGTAGAAACTAAGAAATGCTGAGTACTAGGAACATAGTCAGAATTATTCCTCAGGAAACATTGAAATGAACTGAACAGTTACAGCTGCAGGCTGCCACATACAGCTTCTGCCAAGCCAGGGCACTTCCTGCCATTGGCACTATTGCCAGTGCTGACACGAACTGCTGTCTTCTACCTGCAACAGAAAAATATCCTTTGTTTCTGCATCTCTTCATCATTGCTTCAGTATGACACTGGCAATGTCAAGGTTATACATCTTTATCCAAGCTGATAAAAAAGCTGTAAAACCAAATGTCTGTTATTTCTTATCTTTCTGGACATTTTTTACCCAATTCCTAACCCCAGGAAAGAAGCAAGTGCACATGAAAAGCAGCCAAAATGATCAGTAACATCAGTCTCCCAAATCTGAAATTATTCAATTAAGAGTGGAGAAAGGGCAACTTTTAAATAATATCTGCATAACAGTTAAATAATAAAGAGCAGAATCTTGATAACTCAGTGAATATATAACAAAGATTCTGTTCTCTCCAGTTTAAACCAACCCTATAAATACATAATTGTGTTACTTTGAACAACTCCACTTACCTCTCAGCTTCCCTTTGATCATCTTACAAATAAGGAAGTTGGACATATTGATATTAAGGTCCCTTCTTGCTGCAATACTCTAATCAAACATGAGTATACCAAGGCAAGTCCTGGCTTAGTCTTGTGGCCTTGTCAATTAGCTCACAATTTAAAAAGACAATCATGAGGTTGAAAGCAAGCTTTGCAGAGAGATAAGAAAGAAAAAGCATTTTTATTGTATCATTCATGCTTTGATCTAGAAAGGGTAAAGATTGAAAATCGACCTCAAGAATTAAAATATTTCTGTTGTCAACTAGAAAGCAGGAAATCGCATGCTGGAAATGCAATTGGTGTGGCCAACCTGGATTCAAGAGTGAAAATATGTTCTGGTAAAGGAAAATGGATACAAGAATCCTTGTAAACCAGAAATGTATTTGTTTCTGCATCAAGAACATTACTATTGTCACAGTCATTGACACTGCCCTTGTCTGACTTTGATTTCTAATGCATACCTTGCTAGCTACTTCCTATAATCTGACACTTTTTTAAAGAAAATATTTTGTCTCATCTTTAACTAACAGAGTACCTGGTTACCATATAATATTGAAAGGATTACTTCTACTTTTCTCAGATCTAATCTCTATTTTTTCTTATTGTTTACTACATGAATCCTGTGGCATGTAAAAGTATAGGTTGTAGAATCCTGTGACTATACATTTTCATAGAAGCAAAGTAATTTCAAAGGCTGGACTCAATTTTATCTCTGCCTCAAATCCTAAGTAGCATTTGCTTTAAAAAACAATGTACTATGGATTAAACAAATTGAGAAAAATTAAGTTAGCCTTTAGTGACAATACTTGCCACTTAATTCTTTAGAAAGATAAACCTTACAGCTACTGAGGGATTCTTCATCTTTAGGGAATAAAAGGAATAACTTTCATATAGCTATAATATTTATAAAGTTAACTTCTGGTCAATAAGGTATGGTATACCATCTTTGAGCACATGTTTTACTGAGAAAATATTTTTGTTATTATTCTATTTTTGTTATATATGAGATTTACAAATTGAAGCAGTTAATACATGCTAGATCTTCATTATGTGTCCAAATGTAGCAGACTGCCCTATTGATTATGCCCAAAGCAAGCTGTAAGCAGTGCAGGCTGTAAAGAGTTAAGCCCACAATTGTGTCATTTTAAGAAGCAAATTTGACTGAAGCTTATGTGACTCATAGTTGCATCTCTTAAACACTTTCATAGCACACAGGTTAGCATGACTTTCCCACTAACAGCCACAGCCAAGACCAGCGAAATGGCCTGTGAAGCTGTGGAGCTCAATATGAAATAACACAGTAACTCAGGTCAGAGTAACTCACATCCAAATTCCATTCCCACAACTGCAATCTTCTTAACTATAAGGAGAAGTTTCTAATTAGAGCCCTATATTTTGCCTATGCTGTTCCTAATTCAAGAAGGCTTTGTCTTTTCCTTTACAAGCCTTGCCTGCATTAGTATCCATAGCAACTGCTTGACTACACATCCTTGCACATAGCTCCACTTTAGCATGTAGTTCCCCTTTAACTCGATTTGATTACCAATTAAAAGTAATGTCTTGGACTGACCAGGGCCTTTGCCGGTTGAGCAGCACTGGCCACCCTGGCTCCCCACTTCTTTCTTTAATTCTGTCTTTGAGTCTTTCTTCAGCCCTGTGTTGTACACTAGGCAGGAGACTGAAACCTACTGTAGGGGGTCTCCAATATCCAAGATAATATATTGACTTATAAATAACCAATTTTATAATATTGCATATACAAATCAACTTCATAAGAGAAAATCCTGGAATATAATGATATAAACTAATAAATATATAGCAGATTATTTAGTTTTTCATATTAATACCAAAACATTTGAAAAGAAAGAGATCAACTTGAAATATGAACACTACAGGTCACCTTATAGCTCATCTTGTTCCTTCTCGTGTTAAATGTTCTTAATGAAAGAGAATAAGAAAGGTGTGTGAATGGTCAGCAATATTTATGCTATTCCTTGAAGTAAAAGTGCTAAATAGCTTCAAATAATATTTTATTGAAAATGACTGTGAATTTTCAATCATTAGTCATAGAGAATGGAACAAGAATACTAGGAAGAATTATTTGAACAGTACTTTATATTTCAAATATTTTAATTAAAAATCTATATTTAAAACAAAGGAGGTAAAGCATTTGGCAATCTAAGCTTGAGGCAACCAACATTTGATCATAGTACCATATTTTATATACCTGTCAAATTGTAGATGTAAGCTGTAGTTTTGTCATCTGATTTTTTATATTCATCTTTGACATTCAGATTAAAATAGCTAATTATTGGGTATAGACATCTATGGATTGAGCTTTTCTCTTGAAAATGAATGTTTTTAAATCAACCTTTTCTTACAGATAAAATTATCATCTGTTTTTTTAGGGTGGCCTGGGTACTTTTAAGTTATAAAATAAAATCAGCTGAGATGTGAGAAATTCACATGGATTAAGATTAATCAGGAAAATTTTGGTTCTTTTATAGTTGAAATCAGGGATAGTCAGAGCCTCCATTAATCTTTTATTTTTTTCCCAAAATCATAGGGCCACTTTTTTTTGGAATTGGAACACTATTGAATCTGTGACTTACTTTAAAGAAGGTCTTAATATGAGTCTTTTATTCTTTCTAATAAATCTCAAAGTATGTCATTGGTTCTCCAACTTCCATTCCACACACAATATTATCTACTCAAAACAAGATTAAGAAGGTGAACACTGACAAAATGAATCTCTTACCCTTTGAAAAATCAAGACAATTCATCCTGAGCCGAGATGCAGAATTTATTATTGTGTTCTGATGTGTTATGCCAGCTTTTAAAAATTATTTTTTTAAATACCCAGTTAATTTGAAAAGCATAAAATTCAACTTTGAAACACTTTGTTTAAACAACCAATTCATCTTCAGAAAAGTCTAAAAGAACATAAATAAAGATTATCATCTTTTATTTTACAGGGGAAAGTGATAATAATCATTCAGCAGTCCATCAACACTACAAAATAAAGCCCTGAAGAAAAGGTTAGCATTTAGACAGTCTTGGCATCTGGGGGAAGTTTAGAAAAATAGAAAAGCCACATTAAAACAAAATGAAAGAAAAAATTTAAAACTAAAAACAGACCAGATGTTGATGGCTGGATGTCAATGGCAACAAGAGAAAACAACACATGTGGATTTAATGTTCTTTCCACAGACAATCAGGGAAACATATTCTCTGGGAGATCAGACCAATTATGCCTTATGGTAAACCACTGCCTCACACACCCTACCACATTCCTATGCCTGGAGAAATAGGGATGCAGAAGATACAGAAAACAAACCCTAAAGGATAGGTGCAAACTTCAAGAGCTCAAAATATAACAATGAATGTGATATGGCATTCTTCCTAGTATCTGAGGGGATCCAACAGCCCCAGTGACTTCATGAATCCACAGATAGTAACTAGCCTTATATATACTGCTTATTCCAATTCACACATAACTATACAAAGTAAATATATAAACTAGGAGTGGTAAGAAATTAAAATCAATAAGTAATAATAAAATAGAACAAATGTTACAATACACTATAATAAATGTTATTTAAATTGAATAAACTGTTTATTTCTGGAAATTTCAATGTAATATTTTCAGTCTTTTGCTGAACATGAATAACTGAAACCATGGAAAGCAAAATCACAAGACTACTAAGAGGGGAACTACTTGAAATGAGAGTTCAAACTTCATGTGTATAACTCACCATTATCATTTTAATCTGCCTGGAGCAAAACCAATGAGTTCATGACCCAAATATCTACTATCGTGTTAATGATAACAAATTAGTGCTGTGTTTACCTAACATATTTAAAATGGTTTGATACTATTTCCCAACAGACCTATTCCCTTTTACATCACCCCTGCCTCAATTAAAATCATACTCTGAAATCCTTTCAGGAAAAGATCAAAATTGACTTCTGAGCTTGAGTTTCTCCTTTATTCATCTATTTATTTATTTATTTATTTTTGTATTTGCTACCTCATAACTTGTGCTGAATTTAAATTCTCTGGACTCCTTTTCTTAACTGTTCCAGTTACTGAGAATTGTGTCAGGGGGTCATGGTATAGTACAATAGACAAGAGTGGAAACATAAAGTTCCTTCATGGAAGTGTTTCACAGTTTAATGCATGAAAACAATAAAGTAGTTAACTCTAAAAATAAAGTATACATATGTGCTGAGAGACAGGAATTCTCAGGAAACTCTGAAAGCAGAAAAATGCACTAAATCCATCCTTGGGAGTGGAAAAGAATGACAAGGGGTAAAAAGGGAGGAGTAGATACCTCAGAAGTCTTCAAGAAGTAACCATATTGTTGAATCTGTGGAACTAGTACAAATCAAGTAAAGAAATGTGGGAAGCTCCATTCTGGACAGAATGCATACCCCAGGAAGAAAGAGCCTGAGAAATTACAGAATCTGCAGAATGCTACTTCATAAATGGACCTGATTTTGTGCTCTGATATAGTTATTGTGCCTTGAACAGGGTAAGTGCAATACCCTAAGTGACTGGATAGTGAATTCAATCACTGATTAACAAACTTTGTTGAATATTGATGCAAAGGCAATTTTAAAAATGCAAAAGTAGGAAGGAGGTTTTTCGGGAGGATTTTGCTTTAGTACCAGTAAAATATCCCAGACAATTAGACAAGAGCAGACTCGTCTGAAGTAGAGGAACCTGAGAGAATATGAGGCATATTTTGGAAGTATAATAGAAAGCACTTTGTGTTTAGGAGAAGGAATGGATGAAAAGAGGACTCCTATGTGTTTAATGGTATCCAGAGAGTTGTGTTCCCTGCAAATCTAATGATGGAAATAGGGATGATGACAAATTCAAATAAGCAGTAGTTATGGAGCTTTAATACTTAACATTGAAGTACTTAACTGATGCCAATATTTCTTCTAATCTTGCTATCATTTGTATCAAAAGGCAAAGAAATACAAGTCAATATTTTGCTTATTTTAGCAAGCTCTACAAAAAATTTAAGGACAATAATTATATTTCTTAGTGACGTAGTCAAGATTTTCATTTTCAACTTTATGCTTAGATTGTTTGAATATTTCATATAATTACAAGGTGGTAGCATTTTACACAATAGATATATTTCTGAAACTCTTGCTTAACACTTGCAAAATCCAAGAGCACAGCTAGTATTTCTGTTTCACACCCATAGTGGTAATCCTTTCAGGCAATAGCACAAACACAACATCAACACCATAATTTTCAAAAAATAATGTTTTAAAATTGAGAAACACAGACTTTTAAAGTATCTTGTACTAAAAATTCATAAATTTCAAAGAACATAAAGTGTAACCACAGTGTACCTTTTCAGAAAAAATTTGTTTTTGATTTTTGTTCAACTGTGTGTCTGACTAGGACACAAACTTTTGTTTTTGGTTTGTGAGGTTTTTTTCCCATTAAATTTATTGGTACATTTTAGGTATACAATACAGTTTCATTCATCATCGGGATCTTGTACCTTTACATGATGTATCTTGGTTCTTATTTTTCCCCATTCCCCTGCCCTCCCTTCACCCCCTCCACCCTTTCCTATTTACAAAGACTTCTTTTCCATTTTTTCCTTGTCTCATATTTTTTCTTTTTCTTTCTTTCCTTTCCCCTACATCTCCCACTTCCCCTGCTCCTTTAGACCTTTTCTTGCTATTACACAATATCAATTATACATTTTGATCCTTATTTACACTTTTTCTTTTTCACACCACAGAAACTATTTGGTATTTACACATGTCCTATTTATTTCACTTAAGAGTATCTTCTCCATTCACATAAGGCGTTTTTGCTGAAAGTATGGAGTACATGTCTTTGATCTGTTCAGAAGGTTCTGTTCTACTTCTAGTCTCCTGATAGCTTTTACCATGAACAGCTGTGGAATTTAGTCCAACATTTTTTCTCCAACTACTGACAGGATCATATGGCTTTTTCCTTTCCTGTGTTAAAATGATGACTTCTGGGGGTGGATCTTCCAATGCTGAACCAACACTGCCATCCCTATAAAAAAAAACACTTTCTACATACTGCTAGATCAGACTTCTAATAGTTTG
>NW_004624730.1:29579305-29654077 GCF_000247695.1 Heterocephalus glaber
TTCAGATGCCCATTTTTTTTTTTGACTGGGTCTTTAAATTGGGGAGGTCTGATGTTTTTAAGTTCTTTATAGATTCTAGATAGTAGACCTTTGTCTGAGGAACTGCAGGTGAAAATTTTTTCCCACATTGTGGGTTGTCTCTTCACACTGTTGGTGGTTTCTCTTGCAGTGCAGAAGCTTTGTAATAAGATGAAATCCCAGTTATTGATTGTGCTAGTTCCTGTGCTACTGAAGTTTTGTTCATAAAGGCTTTTCCTATGCCAGTGTCTTCAAGAGTTCTACCTAACTTATCTTCCAGCAAGTTTAGTGTTTCTGTTTTAATATTTAGATCTTTAAACCGCTTGGATTTTAGTTCAGTGCATGGTGAAATATAGGGGTCTAGTTTTAATCTTTGACATATTGTAATCCAGTTTCTCCAGAACCATTTATTAAAAAGGCTATCTTTCCTCCAGTGAGGATAGTTGGCTTCTTTGTCAATGATGAGGTAGCTGAGTATGTCTCGATTTGTTTCTGTATCTTCTAATCTGTTCCACTGATCCTCAGGTGTTTCTTTGCCAGAACTATGCTGTTTTTATCACAGTGGCTTTGTAGTATAATTTCAAGTTGGGGATTGTGATACCCCCTGTCATGTCTCTGAGGTTTAGAATTGCTTTTGCTATTCTAGATCTCTTCTGGTTCCAAATGAATTTTTGGATTGTTTTCTCTAGTTCTGTGAAATATACTGTTGGGATTTCAAATGGGATTGCATTGAATCTGTATAGCAGTTTTGGAAGTATGGCCATTCTTACTATATTGGTTCTTCATATCCAGGAACAAGGTATGTCTTTCTATTTTCTTAGTGAAATTGAAAATGTAATTAAAAATTTACCAACAAAGAAAAGCCCAGGTCTTGATGGCTTCACTGCTGAATTTACATGACATTTAGAGAAGAACTACTGCCACTACTCTTTAAACTTTTCAATGAAATTGGAAGGGAAGCAATACTCCCAAATTCATTCCTGGAAGCAAGTGTTTCTTTGATTCCAGAAGCAGAGAAAGACCCAACCAAAAAAGAGAACTATAGGCCAATCTCCCTAATGAACATAGATGCAAAAATCCTCAATAACATACTGGCAAAAAGATTACAGAGGGTTGTCAAGAAGATCATACACCCTGACCAAGTCAGATTTATCCCAGGGATGCAAGTTTTGTTCAACATATGTAAATCAATAAATGTAATACACTATATTAACAGAGCCAAGGACAAAAACCATATGATCATCTCAATAGATTCAGAAAAACATTCTACAAAATCCAAGACCCATTCATGATAAAAACCCTGCAGAAAATTGGAATGGAAGGTCTTTATCTCAACCTGATAAAGGCTACCTATGAAAAACAACATCCAAAATCATACTAAATGGTCAAAAACTGAAAACTTTCATGCTAAAATCAGGAACAAGACAAGGATATCCACTATCACCACTCCTGTTCAACATAGTTCTGGAAACATTAACCATAGGAATTAGACAAATGAAAGAAATAAATGAATAAAGATAGGAAAGGAAGAAATTAAAGTCTTATTATTTGCTGACAATATGATACTGTACATAGAAGACCCAAAAAATTCTGCCAAAAGACTTCTAGATTTAATTGACAGATTCAGTAGAGTAGCTGAATACAAGGTCAGCACTCAAAAACCAATAGCCTTCTTGTACACAAATAACAGACTCACTGAGAGAAAAACTAGGGAAACAATTCCTTTCACAATAGCATCCAAAAAATGAAATATCCAGGAATCAATCTAACAAAGGAAGCAAAAGACCTTACATTGATTTGTGAGTTTTTAATTTCCATAATCTATATTCTATTCAAGCAAGGATGCCTTATCCAGGCACCATGAATAAGCCACTTATTGACTGATATCTAGCTGAAGCAGATTACTTAAGAGAACAGTGAAGCCCAAAATATGTTTGGTATATCAAAACTCAAAGTGAGTGTAAATGTTATACATGTATATGTATACAGACATACATATGAATTTCTAGATATTAAGTGCTGTGTAAATTATCAATAGTGTTGTATAATTTTCTTGATATAAATATTTTTCTGATTATGTCTGTATTTTCAATATTATTCCATTTCTGGAAATCTCAGAAGCTAAAAATCTATAATAGTATTATGCCAGGGTCACCTTGGTGACAATCTGTAAACACACTGTATCCTCTGAGTCTAAGAAAGGAACCCTGAGAGATCTCTTTGTTCACCTGAGATGTGTGTAAGGTGAGCATGGGGTGGTTTCACAATTTTAATTCTGTTGCAGTGGGCCTGACTGAAAGAATAAAAAAATGAGATGCTAAATGTGACAAGAGGGATTGGTTCTCAGAGGTCAGATACTCATGGCTGATCACCTCCCTCCTTGGCACATCACTCACCTCATACAACAACTTGTTTCCACTTCTTTGCTCCTGTTAATCATAGCAGTCCTCTTGTTCATTTTAGTTCAAAACAAAGTCTTCTCGGGATCTTTCCACTGTCAAGAAATATCTATTATCTTTCTGATGAACTAAGAGCACTATTCTTACTTTTTCATTGAGAATGTTATTGATGTATGGAGTATCTTAAAAAAAAATCCATACTTTACTTCCTTATGTTCCCTGTGGGTAGTCTCAAGACAGAAACACAACTAGATTCCTTTTATAAAGAGCCACCCTCCTCCACAGACACACTGCTTCATAAAACGTGGGAAGCAAAGTCAGGATCCTGCTTCAGAAACCTTTTTGTGAGATGGTTTATGGAATGGAGCATAAGTACACATAAACCTAGACAGACTAACAAATCCATACTTGTTTATCCAGGTAGAAATTCTGAACCTTCTAAGTCTGTCATGAAAAGCTATTTCTTTATTCATAGACTGGTTATAAAGTATGTACTTATTTTCCAGGAAATGTAAGTAGAGAAAGACATGCCCATGGGGTTACATAAAACCCTATCTGTGTAGAAGACATTTGATTCATTGTTCAAAACAAATTTATGCCTCCACAAATATGACTCCAGTTTAAGTGCCAAAGCTTGTGAAGGCTGGCTTCCCCACTACATAAGTCCTTTTCTTCTACACCCTGCCTAAATAGAGCCTGGTCATGGCACTGTGTGTCCACAGGTCCTTGGAATATTATAATTCATTATTTGGGAAATATATGTATTTTTATATGTTTATTTTTATTAAAGGTTTAATTTTGCTGTTAATCTCCCTAAATTAAATAAAATGTTGTTTTCATGTAGTGAAAATGTACATAAAAAGATCAGTGTGAAATTCTTAGTATTTTTCCTCCATTTACAATCAGTAGTTTATAAGTAGAACAAATACTCATAATTTGCAGTTTTCGGGCTTTTCTGGGAAATATTTATTACCATCCTTTTAATGCCACAATGTGATTTTTAGTTTGTGAATGAGGTCCATTAAAGCAGTCTAGACTAATCAAAAGCAAATTTGAATATCTAGAGATTATTTTCAGGTTCACAAATGACATAATTTTTCTTTTAACCTCTGAAAGGCTTGATTTTCTTGCTATAAAATGTAAAACAAAAAAAAATTCATTAATTGAGGACTTAACTGGATAACACAAGTGCTTCTCCAAGGAAGCAAAACAAGAATTTTAACATTCCTTTTTCTTGTTATTCTTCAGCTTCTCTACTAAAATAATGGCAGCAATAAAATTTGAGGATTGCTTTTCTGATGGCATTGTTTAAATAAACTCAATATAGCATTTGGTCTCAGCACAAACTTAAGAAATATAAATTGTTACTAGTAAGATATTCTGTTTCATGTATGACTCCAAATGCTCATGTAATATCCACTGAGATACTTCCATCTACTTTGAAAGTATGAGAGTTGCTTTAATTCAAAAGAAAATTCAGCCTAAATTCAAATTTATTAGCCATAAAAAACCAGTATGTGAGAGATAAAGAAATGTTTGACACAAATAATTATTACCTATAAATAAAAGAGTAATCAGAGAAAAGAACCTTCTGTTACTATCAGTGTAATAATCATGCTTGATGTCCCCTGACCCTTAAAGATATCTTCCAGAAGCTTTGTTAACACCTACCACTAGAATTGTCCTGTCATTGGCATGACCATAAGTAGAAAAGTACTCCATTTAATATTTTCTCAAATTGTACTACAATACCAAGAAATTCAGAGTATTCTTTAAAGAAACCAAACATCTGGAAGAATTGTTATTGATTTTCAAGATATCAATGCAAATATAGCATAGTTGCAAGCAAGATTGAAGTGTATGTTTCTGTCTTAATTAGGTAGATGATCTGTTCATCAGATATGCTTTTTAGCTACACTAAGAGAAAACTCCAAGTTTGATATTAAATCACAACAAAGTTTCTACTTCTACTGAATGATGAGTCTAAAAGTTGGATTAGCATCACAATGAAATAATCAAAGTTTCTGATTATCATGATATGTGGGTTTGACCACTGTAATGTGCTACCATTATTTTCATACTCATTTTTTCATAGTCTCAAAGGGATTGCCAAAGCTCTACCAATTACATTAGAAACAAGATAAGATGAGATAAGCATAAATGCAGAGGAGATTCGTGACTCTACACTTACGTTTATCTCTTTAGGGAGAGACAGAAATCCAAGTGCTAAGTTAGTAAATGCCAATATCTTCATAACAAAAGCTGACTATTTGAACTGAGAATAAAAGTTAGTTTTTTTTCTTTTTCCATATAGGATGAAAGAGTTTAAAAAAAAACTGCTGTTACTAACATTCCTTTGGTTTCTTTGACCAGTTTAATGCCCTTCTGGGCCACTAGGTTTGAGCCAATGGACCTCAAATTAGTATTTTAAATAGTGTTTAGCATGATGCGTAGTCATTACAGATCATATCTTTAAACCATCCTCGTATACAAAACAGCAATGTATATAAGCAAAATATTGGTAATATGAATTTTTAAAATAGCATAAATAAATCTCACAAAATAATGTTGAATGGGAAAAAGTTGCAGGGGTGTGATTTATGATTTAATTTAAATAAAGTTCAAAAGCATGCTAAATTAATATGTGGTATTAAAATTTATATGGTCATAGTTCTTTTTGAGACAGAGTAGTGAATGGAAGGAGAAATGGAGGAAACTTCTAGGATATGATATTATTCTGTCTCTGAATACAGGTACTGGTTGGACAAGTATGTTTATTTCATGAAAATTTATTAAACTATACATTAATTACCCATCTCCTTATATGCGTGTGCATGTTAATATATATGCATTATACAGTATATACAACTACCCAAAATATTATTTAATTTGTTTAAAACAAACATAAAGGAAAAAAATAAAATAACTTGATTTGAAATATCATGACCAAGTACTGCTACAATAAGGCATGAAATTTTATTAGGCAGAGCATTCCAAGACCTAGATTCATAGGTCAATTTTATTTTTGGTTTTTTTTTTCTGGGAATCAGATTGATTTCATCTCAATTATTCTAGGTGAATTTGAGAAAAAGTATAATAAATCAATAAAAACATATGCACGTACTTTCACAGGTTTGTGGGTATCTATGCAAAAATCATTACCGTTCTGCTCTAAATATTTTTAATTTCAACATACTATTTACAGAAAAGTTGGTCCAGTTTAGATTGCATGTTTTATACTCTAGTTCCAAGAAGTCTGCAAACATACTTCTGTAAGTTTTTATACACATTGAGAGTATCCTCTATAGAAGGAGTGAAATTGTTGGCCAAGCTAAGTTAAATGCACAGAGTATAATTTTTCAATAAACACTATAATTATTGTATTCCATGGTGAAAACACTGCTGCTTATATTCACTGCAAAATAGTCTTAAAATATTTTCATGACTTACAGAGAATGGAGCTAGAATTTAGTAGCCCTAGCCAGTGTCAAAATAAAAGTCCATTTGCTACTATTATATTATACAAATTATTAATATAAAACTTCAGATAAATATGTCTATCATAAGCCAGCAAGGAAAATATGTTTTACAAGATATTACAGAAGAAACGAATTTCTAAAAAGTGTGTTTGATTATATAATTTGTACCTAATCTTGTATAAATTAGCTTTCTGGGGAGAAAACTCAAAGTTATATTTCTGGTTTTAATAAATAGAAGAAAGACTGAGGGATCAGAGAAAGAAAAAAATATGATATAGGAAGTATATTAAGCTAAAGTTTTCTGTTAAAGGCAATGAAGTAAAAATAAGTAGAATTATAATCTGTTCCTAGGAACTTTCTCTACTTACAAAAACACATGTTCTAATCAGCTAGAAAGGGATCCCTTTCTTCTTGGAATATCTCAAATACATCTTTAACATCTGCAAAACCATACAAAAATAACAACAATGTAGTGGCAATTCCAGCTTCAAAAACTGACTATGCCTGAGTAGCGTTTTCTGAAGTGAAGGGCCAGCTTTTGGGAATCAGTCTTTTGACTTATATCCTAAACTCTAATTTACGTTGAACATGTAAACACAGAGAGAGAGTTTGATGCAATGAACATTATATAAATTATGACATTATATAAATCTACAAAATAGTCTTCCATAGGAGCAAATACACACTATAAAATTATATTCTCCATGTCTAGCAATTGGAAAACATTACACGCTACCACAACTCAATGGTACCCTTTTATTGCACATGCTTAAATAAAATACCACATTATAATTATATTTGGTATTTTGAAGAGTCAAGAGTTCAAAACTGGAATGTGTTTAAGTGAGAGAAATTATAACCAAATACTTCCTATCTGTATGCAGCTTTTTGGACAAACCCAGTATTCAGCTTTGGAATTTCATGAGTGATTTGTTTCAAAATGGAACTTCTATTTGTTTTATTAAAAATCATATATATATATAGAAGAATGTATAAAAATATATGGTGGCTTAAAGTATTTTAGTGAAATATACACCCATGTGTCTACTATTGAGGTTAAAAAATTAGACCAGCTAGTTTTTCCAAAGTCCCCTGTAGCCCTCCCCAATTACATAACATTCTCACCCTTCACCCAGAGGTTTACATCATTCTTCTCATAAAATGTTATAATATCCCCTTTCTCTTTTGTTTTTAAATAATTTTATTACATTTGGATATATTTCCCCTATTTTTGAACTATTGTGTAATTTTGTGTATTTTGAGCCTAGTGTGTAACACCATTTTTTGCATTTTTTAAAATTGAATATGAGATCTAGTAGGCTCATTAGGTGTAGCTTGCATGTGGCTTCCCTTTACCTAGTTTCTCTGCTGAATAGTGTACCACTTTAAGATTACTTTACAATGTAATTCTCATTTGGCCACTAATGCATGTTTTGGTTATTTCTGCAATTTGTGTTTTAATATGCTTATACATTTACTCCAGGAAAGAAATCCCTGCAGCTAATGTTATATGTACATCCAGCTTTGCCTTGGAATGGCAATCTAATTCTAAAAGTGTTAGGGTAGTTTTGTATCATGCCACAAATGCACAGAAGTTCCTATTGCTTCACATATGTTTTTTTGTTTGTTTGGTACGAGGGATCGAACTCAGGATGTTGCGCTTGTGAGGCAGGCAGTGGCACCACTGAGCTAAATCCTGGCCGTGCTTCACATATATTAAAATGTTCAAGTGTGAGATTTTAAAATATTTTGCCTACAAGTTGAAAGGGGGCATGGTAATCACTGTATTTTGATCTCTTTTTTTGGTACTGGGGGTCGAACCCGGGACCTTGTACTTGTGAGGCAGGCAGTGGAACCACTGAGCTAAATCCCTCGCTATCATTTTAATTGCTTTCTCTATTGCTAGTAAAGTTGAACATCTTTTTCATGTTTTTTTGGCTAATTTGCATTTGAAGATATGCAATTGAAGGCTTTTGTTCCATTTTCTATGCATTGCTTGTGATCATCTTACTAATTTCTGTAAGAAGTTCATATAATATGTTGATTACTTTTTTATTGATTTTAAAGACTAAAAATCACCTTATCTGATTATTTTTTTACTTTCTTTATGGTGCTTTGATAAACATAACTTTTAAATTTCAATGGAGGTGAATATTTCAATTTCTTCTTTAGGATTTATACATTTTAAAAATCTTTCAAATTTTGTATAAAATACTCTTAACTCAAATTCTTTAAGATAATTTCAAAAATGTTCTTCTAAAAATATTATTTTGGCGTTGCACAGTTTTTATTTTAAAATACAAGTTCTCGTATCATGGTCAATTATACCTTCATTTTTTCATTTGCCCTCTCCTGGGTGTGTATCTCACAGCAGTGGGTCTAGGGTGTAGACTATCTTTTTCCATGATCAAAATCTTTGCTGTGCTAATTAGGATCAAATCTGCATATTCATAGGTTAAGATTAAAGCCTATAGTTCCTAACTTTCTTGAGTGACTTTTCCCAAGGCCTCTTTCTCCATGGTCTCCTCAATATTTTGACTTCCTGAACTTCTGCTTTTTGTTGGCTCTCTGTTAAAGCATTCTGCCCTACTCTGAAATGTGCTTGTCTTACTGCAGCAAGGGAAGAAAATCTAAAAAACTACTGACATTTGCTGGGCAATTTTGAAACTGCAACTACATACAGAACTAAGGAAGGCATCCCTCCCCGAGAATTTTGGATTTTGAGTTTTCCCATAGCTGCTCTCTCTATTTTAGTAAAAGATTTTCCTGGGTGCTGGAACACAATAAAACCCAGAAAAGAGAAAAAAGAAGAGGTTCTTGTATTTTCTCTCAGGACTTCCTCTTTCCAGTCTTCTAGGGGAGCCTCTGTAACTCCCTTGCTCTGCACTATGGGTGCTCACTTATCAGTCTCCACTGAATTGCATCCAGGAGGCCTTCTAAAGGAGAGGAATGATAAGCTCACTGTCTATTCAGTTTTATTTTTAATTTTCCAACCTGGCTACTGCAGAAAATGTTCTGTCTATGAGTAGCCAATCCGTGTTCAGTCCCAGCTTCATAGTTATGTGCAGTGGGAAAAGTTAAATACTGCTCATTCTATCTCACCCAGAATCAGAATGTTATTTAAGTCTTCATAATTTCTTATGCCTTGAATAATGTTTCAAGATTATGTTTTCATAAATGCTTTTATCATAAACACTTTTGTATTGTATTCTGTAACTAATTCCAATAAATTCTTTCCACGTGTGTTGTCACTTGTTGCTACTGCTTGGCTTCTATTGTGATTTGCTTCTTAGTTTTTCAGTTTCTTTGGAATCCCATTTTGGGAAATATTCTGAAGCCTGAGATAAAGGTAGATTCTTCCTCTGAGGGTTTCTCATTGTTTCTGGTAGTTCTCTAAGTGTAGTAACAATTTGAGGCCCCTTAAATTCTTGACTTTATAATTTGTTAAGGTAATGTAAGTAAAGAGAATTCTAATTCCAAATTGATGGAAGGTTAGGCTTGTTGGTAAGGTGTTAAAGAAATTATTCTAGCAATTATGAAAACAGTAAGAAAAATTTCCTAAGAACTATTGCAGTACATCATAGAGATTAGGTTCAGTGCTGAATACAACAAAAATAGCTCAGGGTCTATAAGCAGAATGAAGGAGTCATGGACACAAAAATGCCAAGAGGAGGCATCGAAGGTAAGTGATTCTAGCTAAACTACATAATAGATGGTAAATGTAAGCACTGCTGTGAGCAATATCAAGGGTGGAGTATTTTAAAAATTTCATGTTCCAGTCCCTTTTCAATAATAAATGGGACTTAAAATGTATCAATAAAATAACTTTTACTCATGTACCAAAAATTTACATCATATTAATAACTGAAATTCTGAAAAATGATTATTAGAATATGGAATAATTAATAGGGTTATTCTAATCTCATTAATGGCAATTACTTATAATTTTGAGTAACTTTCTGGAAGCAGTAGATTGATGCTATGATAATTTCAGAATTGCTGTGACTTACTAATATATAATTTCTTATCATTTTCTAAATTTTCCCTCATCTAAAATAATAAAATTTCATCTATTAATATGTCTATGGTCATATATTTAATTTTAATGAGAAAAATCAGAAAGCAGAGTTTGTAGTTACACCTAATTTAAATTGAAGTTTGATAGCAAAGAAACAAGGTGTATCTGGTTTGAGAATACAGAGCATTATTTCAGATGCTTGAAGGCTTTTCTTCTTATAGAAAAAGTGTTATTCAGTTTTAGTATGTTCCTCCATTTTCAGTTATTTGATATTTTTAAAATGTCTTATATTCAGTTGAAGTACAAATTGAAGCAAGGCTTCATTTTAATAGATTTTTAATCTTTTGATTTTTTTAAACATTAAAATGAGAAAATAATTTTTGGTAATATTTGCAAAGGTATTTCCTTGACATGTGAAACACTTTGGTTAGTAAATAAATCCTAACTGCCTATCACACAAAATATTTTGCAAATATTATCTGCATTTGATGGATATGTATAAGCAATTATTCTCACCTGAAATCAAGAACTTCCTTCTACTCACAGAAACACTTATGCATTTTTTTCATAGAATATGTTGTGTGTAAACATGAAGAGCTGTTTTAACTCCACACTCAGGGAATTACAATATCATAAATTATATACATTATTTTTCAGTTTATCTAGATGTGTTTTTAATTTTTTGAATTTACTTTTTACTGATATATAAAAGCATAAAGGTTATGAATATTAATAGGTGCCATGTAACAATTCAGTATATGAATACATTTCAAAATGTTTGAATCAGGTTAAGTATAATGATCTCAAATATTTATTATATCTTTATGGGAAAAACTTTTAAATTTTTTTTTAGTTTTTTGAAATGTACGATACATTCTTATTATCTTTTCTCATCTTATTCTTCAACAGCACACTGGAATTTCCTGTACATGTTCAACTTCCCTCCATCCCTGTCCCACCTCAACTCTTCCCATTCTTTGGCAACCACAATCCTGGGTTCAACTTTTATGAGGTCAGCCTTGATGCCGATGGAATATTTGACAGATGCATTTATTTCCCTAAAAACAGCAAACCAAACCAGTGGCTACTCCAGGAAACAATGATAGAGAAACATGGGTTTTGTTTGAGTCTTTGTAACTGAAACAATCTTGATTTCAGAGTTGGATACATTTCTCAAGCTCTAAGATATTTTAGGCCATTTTTCATAGTTTTCATGTCATTATTTTGGGTCCTGCACATTTTTTTCCTCTCACTCTCTTAAATTTTTGATAGGCTTTATTTTTCAGAGAAGTTTTAGGTTTACAGAAAAATTGAGCAGCAAGTGTAGACAGGTTCCATACTTTCCCTCATTCCTCTACAAAGTTTCCCCTATTATAAATATCTTGCAGTCCTGTGAAATACTCATTACAAATGAGGTAATATTGATAGACTTATTTACTAAAGGGCACAGTTTGCCTTAACATAATGTAGATTCTATATATGAGTTAAACATACAGAATTTATTTTGGTTCCAGACTTATTTCATTTGACCTAATTATATCCAGTTTTATCTGTGTTATCACAAATGACAGAATTTCATTCTTTTTCTGGTTGAATAGTGTTTAATTGTGTACATGTACTACAATTCTTTATTCATTAATCACTGATGGACACTTACTTTGTTTTCATTCCTTAGCCATTGTGAATACTCTTACATTGAAGACAGGAGTGTAAATGTTTCTTTGACATGATGATTTCATTTCTTTTGGATATAACCCCATAATGGGAGTGCTGTATCACACTGTAGTTCTCTTTTTAAATTTTTTAGGAACCTTCATAATGGCTGTAGAAATTTTTATTACCACCAACAAAATGCAAGGAATCTCTTTTCTCCATATTTTTGCTAGTACTTGTTATCTTTAGTCTTTTTGATAATAGCCATTGTTGTTGGGCTGGAGTGGTATCTCAATTCTCTTTCAGTTCTGGGGATCAAATCCAGAATTTTAGCAGGCAAACACTCCAGCAGTAAGTTATACTCCCAAATACTCATTGTGGTTTTCATTTGTAGTTCTCTGATGATTAGTAATTCTGAATATTTTTTCCACATATTTGTTAGCTATTTGTGTGTTTTCTTTATTATTATTATTATTATAATTTTTTTTGTACTGGGGATCGAACTCAGGTCCTTCCTCTTGCGCAGCAGGCAGCGAAACCACTGAGCTAAATCCCCGGCCCTATTTGTGTGTTTTCTTTTGAGAAAATCTTCATTTGGGTCTATTGCATTTTATTTAAATGTATTTGTATTTTTGTTCTGAAATCGTTTTTGGAATCCCTTATATATTCTGGATATCAATCCTTTGCTGGATAGTTTACAAATATTTTCCTCCATTTTGTATATTCTAGATATAAATCCTTTGCTAGATATTTAGTTGACAAATATTTTCTTCCATTCTGTAGATTATCTCTGCACTCTACTGTTTATTTTGCAGTGCAGAGCTTTTTAGTTTGATCGACCCCCATTAATTTGTATTCATTTTTGTTTCCCTATTGGGGTCTTCTCTAAAACAGCCTTGCTCATTCCAATGCAAGTGTAGACAGTTCCCATACATTCCTGCATTCCTCTACACAGTCCTAAGCACTACTTCTTTGTTTTTTATCCAATAATTCCATGGTTTGAGGTCTTATATTTTATTATTTGATTCATTTTTAGTCAATGTGTGTGTTTGTGTGTGTGACTCATAAGAGGTAGGGATCTAATTTCATTCTTCTGCATGTAAATATCCATTTTTTAAACACCATTTATGAAAAGACTGTGATTTCTTCAGCCCATCAGTAAACCTTTGTAGAAAATGAGTTGGCTGGAGATGCAGCTGTAGGCTATTTTGTGCCATTGGTCTATGGAACAGTTTTTATGTCAATACCATGCTGTTTCAAACACTATAGCTTTGTGGTATATCTAATTTCCCATAATGTGTTACCTCTTTTTTGTCCTTTTTGCTTAAATGACTTTGGAAATTTAAAGGGTTATTCTAGTCCCATATAAATTCTAGAGTTTTTTCTAGTTCTGTGAAGGACTGTCTTTGGTATTTTGGTTGTGGTACACTGAATCTGTAGATCATTTTCCATAGTATGACCATTTTCACAATATTGATTCCTCCAATCCATGACACAGGATGTCTTTCCAATGTTTGGGTCCTCTTCAATTTCTTTCACCAGTGTTTTATATTTTTCATTATACAGCTCTTTTGCCTCTTTATTTAAATTTATTTTAAGATTTACATTTTTATAACTATTATGAAGTTGTAAGATTATAAAGTTATAAGATTGCTCTCTTGACTTCTATTGCAGAAAACTTATTATTTTAATAAAGCAATGTTAATGATTTTTGTGTGTCAGTTTTGTATCCTGAAACTTTGCTGATTTTATTTATTAATTGTAACAGGTTTTGGAAGAGTTTGGGGATTTTCCTTATTAAGATCTTGTCATCTTCAAACAAACAGTGACAATTTGACTTCTTTTCCAATTTATATGGCCTTTATTTGTCTTGTCTTATTACTCTAGCTAGGATTTCCAGAATTATGTTGAATAAAAATGGGGAAGGTAGGCATCTTCGCCTTTCTTATTTCAGATCTGAGAGAGAAGATTGTTCATTTTCCTCCCTTCAGTATAATGGCAACTATCAGCTTCAGATAAATAGCTTTTATACTTGGAGGTATGTTCCATATACCTAATTTGTTTAGCCTTTTTACATGAAATGATCTGGCATGTTATCAAAACATTTTTTTGCGTCTCTTGAACTATCATGTAGTGTTTGTCCTCATTCTGTTGATTAGGTGTATCACATTTATTCATTTGCTCATGTTGAATCAGCCTTGTCTCCTTGAAATAAATCCCACTTGCTCATGGTGAATTATTGTTTTAATATGTTGTTGGATTTTGTTTGTGAGGATTTTGTGGAGTACTTGTGTATCTGTGTCCATCAAGGACATTTGACTGCAGTTTTCCTTCTTTGCTGTGCCCTTATCTGATTTGACTATCAGGATATATTGGCTCAAAGAATATATTTGGAAGAATTTCTTTATCTTCTATTTTTTGGAATGACTTAAAGATAATTGTTATTACTTTTTTTAGATGTTTGGTATAATTTAGCAATGAAGCTATCTTGTCCTTGGCTTTTATTTGGTGGAAGATTTTTATTACTAATTTATTCTTATTATTTGTTATTAGACTATTAAGATTTTGTGCTTCATCATGATTTTGGTAAGATATATTTGCCTAGAAATTTGTCTGTTTCTTCTAGGTTATCAAATTTCTTTGCATATAGTTGCTCTTAATATTTTTTAATTGTTCTTCATATTTTTGTGATCAGTTGTAATGTTTCCCTTTTCATCTCTGATTTTTGAATCATCTCTCTCCTTTTCTAAGTTAGCTAAAGGCTTGTCTATTTTGCTTATCTTTTCAAATAACGAGCTCTCTATTTAGTTGATCATTTTTATTGTTTTAGTCTCTTTATGTTTACTTTCATCTTTATGAATGTTTTCCTTCTACTAATTTTGGATTTAGATCCTTGTTATTTTGCAACAATCTGTTTATGTGAGATCTTTCTACTTTATTGTCCTAGGCGTTGGTTGTTATAAACTCCTTCTTAGTGCTGCTCTTGCTGTTTCCCATAGGTTTTAGTGCCATGTGTCCATTTTCATTTGTTTTAAGTTTTTTTTTTAATTTTCTTCATTATTTCTTCCTTGATCCATTGGTTGTTCAAAAATAAGTTATTTAACTTCCATGTAGTTACATAGTTTCCAAAGTTTTTCTTGTTACTGATTTATACATTTATTGCATTGGTTCAAGAAGATTATTGATATGATTTCAATTTTTAATATGTTTGAAGAATTGTTTTGTGTTCTAGCATATTATCTATTCCAGAGAAGATTCATGTTGGATGGGATATTCTGGAAATATCTTTCAGTTCCATTTGGCCTAGGGTGCAATCTAACTCTGTATTTTCTTTGTTGATAGTCTGTCTGATTTGTCCGTTGCTAATGTGAAATGTTAGAGTCCCCTACTACTACTGTTTTGGGGACTACCACTCCTTCTAGGTTTATTACTATTTGCTTTATAAATTTTAGTGCCCAGATGTATTTATATTTAGAAATATTCTCTTTTGCTGCTTTGACCCCTTAATCATTATGTAATCACCTCACTTGTCTCTTTACTGCTTTTGACTTAGTCCATTTTATCTGATATCAATACATTTACTCCTTCCTTTGTTTGGATTCCATTTACGTAGAATATTTTACTCCTTCCTTCACTTTTATTCTATTTGTGTCTTTAGTGGTAAAGTGAGGTTCTTGTAAGTAACATAATTGCTTTGGTTTTATTTTATATACTCAGTCACTCTATGTCCTTCATTCAAGAATTTAATCCATTTACAATCAAAGTAATTATTGACAGGTAGGGTCTTATTACAGCTATTTTAAACTTTGTTTTCTAATTATCAATTATTTGTTTTAATCATTTGATAATTTGAAATAGGAAGAAAAGGTCCAAAGTTAGGGGAAGTGGGAGGGGAAGAGGAAAGGAAAAAAGGGAAAGGAAAAATTATGAGAAAAGGAAAAAATGGAAACAAAATCTTTGTAAATGGGGAATGGTTGGAGGTGATGAAGGGAGCACAGGGAATGAGGAAAGATAAGAACCAAGATACATCATGTACAGGTACAAGCACCCAATGATAAATGTAAACGTATTGTATACCTAAAATGCACCAATAAAAGAATTTAAGGAAAAAAATAATTGTTTTCTAAATTGTTGCAGTTTCTTTCTCTCTCTTACACTCAACCTTTGGGTTAAGTGTTCTATTCTTGTATAGCAGTGTGTTTTGATTCCTTGCTTGTTATTTGTGGTTCATTTATTATAGGTTTTTGCTTTGTGACTACTCTGAATAACAAGCTATTTTGTTAAATAACAAGCTATTTTTAAATTATTCCAGACAATGTAATCATGCAAACCTTGACAAGAGTGGTCGGGATTTGCTATTTGCCTAGTTTTAGGTTTCTCAGGCCAGCATTAAGTTACAGGGAAAGGTCTTATACTTAGTACCCTATATTCCTAGTGAATGGGATCTTGCATCACATTATGTTTCCTGTGTTTGGGATACTCTTGATGAAAGCAGACCCTTGCCCTCCTAGTCAAATATTAAACTATGTCTCACCTGAGTCTCACAACCCTAAAGACTTACAAGTCTCAGGGGTGCACTGAGATCCTGTGTAGCTAGTGTGGCTGGTAGAGATTCAGGCTAAAACACAAGTCCATCCCACTGAAGCACTGAAGCATGGGGTTTTCCTTGGTGATATGGATATTCAGGATCCCTGCCTATGAGTACAGGTGTGGCTCACAGCTATACTGCCTGAGGTTGGAGGACCAGCACTGGGGATAGAGACAGTCATTTGGTCACTGAGGTTAATTCTAAGCTGAGTCATACCTGAGTCATAACTGCTAAGACCTGTATAGTCTTGAGAGGAGGCCAGTGTGCTGAAGCTCACTCCATGGAGGGAAATAATACAGTATGATCAGATCTCTGCCTGGTATGGAAGTATGTCTAGAGGCTCTGACTGTGAACTTCTAACCATGTACAATGCCTTCAGTTTCTCAGAGCACTTGGTCTCACCGAGACAGACCTGGTATTGAGCTCTAAGGCAAAGTCCTGTGTTAGTGTTCATATCCTAAATAGTCTTACTTTCCACTAGGCAGCTCACGTTTGGAAGAAAGGTCATAGAGGCCGATAGCCAACTGGCCTAACACAGTTTACTTGGCCACTTTGTAGGTGTTGTTCTAATAGTAGGGGTTGTGAGGCTTTGCCCAGCATTGAGCTCCTCTGTAGCAGGCCTGTTCTGGGTTTCAAGTCTAAAGCTTGCTCTTGGCTTTCCCTTTCTGAGCAGGAGGCATCTCTGTCCACACTAGGCTGCTTGAAGTTGGGGGAGAAGTGATGTTAGCAGCTCTTTTTGTCTCTGTAATACATCTCTCACTTAGTTATATGAAACCAAGATGTTATGGTCTCTTACCTTATTTCTTATCATACTAGTTTGATGAATGAATAGCATTCATTTGGCGTGCCTGTATGAAAACAATCACCAGTGAGTCTTAGTTGCCATCTTGTGAATGGATCTTAAAATCAATAAGATAAAAAATACAGAATTCCAAAGTCAACTTCAAAAACTTATTCAAAGTCATAAACATTTATATTTGTCATTGACTATTCTCATCTTTATTTTCTACTTAAGTTATCACATATATTTACAATATGCTGCCCAAGTTACTGAAAAACTCTCTTATTCATTTTAATCTGGTTTCATTTCTCTTTATAAAAAATTTAATTCCATTAAAGGGTTGTAAATTATCGCTTTATTGTCCAAGATGTTAATTCATTGCATCATTTCATAATCCAAACTTTTCCAAAGATTCAGACATGTGGATCTTTATCGATTTTCTTTCAAGAGAAATTTTTTTCAATATGATTAAGTATTTACATCCTGAAAGTTAGTCGTTCGTTCTCATCTTATTTTACATAAACTTATAAAACAACCTCTTTCCTCCCTATAGCTATTATCACCTTATTAATTATATTCTCAAAGATGCAGTGACAGAACTAAATGTCTTTTATCTGCCCTTTCGAGAGGTTCCTCTAGGTCCTAAGAGAGGTCTCCAGGCCAATTAAGAAAACAACTTCAGTTTCTAACACATCTCTTCTGGGGCAGTATTTTTTTTTCCTGCATAATTCTTCCTGAATCCCTTACAAAATTGCTTTCCAAATGTCTTCAATCAACTTTTGTTTCTTTTCTACATTCTGGAATTTAATTCCAAGCATTGAATTGTAACAGATGCAAAATATGAGGAGAAGGTAAGGTGAACCAACAGATCTTCTGCATAACAGATCACATTCCTAAATAGTGCACTATGTATCACTTTAAAGATTGTTGCATCATTCTAAAGATTCACATCCTTAAATTATAATCTCCATAACTCTTGATATTTTCTTCTTTCCAGTGAAAAAAGTAGGGATTTCCAACTCCTCTTCCCCAAGCCTTTCAGAGGCTTTATTTCCAAATCAGCATCATCCTGGTCAATTTTCCTTTTATTCAGGGGTCCTGGTGCACAATCCTGATCGGTTATGAAATGCATCAGTTAGATTTAGTTGACTAAACTCTTCAAAACTAGGTTTAAATCCCAGTATTTAAAATTAGCCTCTTGACCACAAACAAAATGACCTTGGCTTATAGAGTAGCATATCAGTAGAATTCACATCTGATTTTTCTTTCACTGAAGGCTCTATTAAGCATGAAATATGACTTCCTGTTTGAGCACGGTTTGGAATCACTTGCATAACTAAAAGCCTTCTTTCTTTATTTCTCTTTGGTAAGGACTTTCTTTCTGATGGCAGGAATTTAAAAATTCTTTGTTATTTTCTGCTCTCTTTTTTAGCCTTGATCTTCCTTCCCACTGGACTCCTACAAGATAATAGACTATAAATAAGCAAGGGCATCCACATCAATATCTACTTCTTTATAAATTGCAAACTTTTTTTTACATGAACATATCTCAAATGCAGCAAAGTGCAAATTGACATGATAATTAGAAATTATTTCATATTAATAATAGTGGTAAAAAGCTGTCTTGAAATACCAAAGATCACAAAGGATGCAAACAAATGGCAATTCACATTACTGGTTGTAGAAATATATACAGTCTAAGAAATCTACATAGGAGTGCAAGTCAATGAAATCTAGTAAAGCCAGACATATAAATATATCTCTAGTAGCCCCAAATTTCACTATTTGTCCTATACCTCAAGGCACTTTCTATGTATATGGCAAGGAGATTTTTTTTTTAAAAAAACCTTGGCAAAAAACCCTAAATGTTCAACATGAAAACTGGTTTACTATTAGTCAATGACAATTTAAAAACACTTACATAGGGACAGGCATAAAAGCACATGCCTGTAATTTTAGCACTTTGAGAGGCTGAGGCAGAAGGTGAAGTTCAAGTTCAGCTTGTGCAACTTAGTGACTTAGCAAGACCCTGCTTCAAAATAAAGCATAAAAAAAGAGCTGGGGATAGAGCTCAGTGTGAAGATCCTGGATTCAGTCCCCAAAAGTGAAAAAAATCCACATACATAAATCTTAGAATTAAATACTCAGCCTCATTCAGATGAAATTTAAAGATATAAAAATTATAAACATATTGTTCAGGGATATATGCATAGAAGACCATAGAAATAGATGGGGTTGAAGGAGCCCATGGGGAGAATGGTTGCTTTGGTAAGAGTTACAGGGAGTATGCAACCAGGGCAAAGTCTGTTAAAAGGTTTTGGTTCCATTCATCATATTTAATATTCTTGCCTGGAAGGTGAAAAACAAATGTATCTTCATTCTTTCTTTTAACTTTTTCTCTCTTACAATTATAACTGGATTTTTCCTTTATCTAGACTGATAATCTCTGACTTTTAACTGGTAAATTTCTTGGTTTTTGAAAAATCTTTTTTCAGTAATTAGGGTTTCCTTGGAATGACAAACTTTTATAAATGGAGCATCATTTTATTTTCTTTTGCTCATTTCCTTTTAAAGTCTTAACATGTAATAACTATATATTTTTTCTAACTCAGTCTTTGCTATTCATTATTTTGGTCTTCTTCCTGAACATAAGTAGAATATCATTATACTCTAATTATCAGTTAATAAACAGTTTTGATTATTTAAAGTAATTCAATTATTCATATATTTATTCATTTGTTACAAACAAAAAAATAATAGTTTTTCATAAAAAATTAAGTTTATCAGTACAATTTATCAATGCCATTATTCACAGTTGCTATTTATATCTGAAAACTTTATTTTGGGCTTGTTTTTGTTTTGGTTAAATGGGGCAAATTTTCTTTTTTATAAGCCATTTCTCCTTTTCATTTTTTATATTTTTGTTGCTTTTTGTTTTTGTATTTCTTTGTTTTTACTTTTACTAGTACATCTTTACAGTGCATAATGATTATATTCACTGTAAGAAATTGGTACATGTACACACACATTTTGTCCTTTTTTTCTTCCTCCCTCCACCCCCTTTTATTTTTTCTAGCATCAGATTCATTTATTTATAAGACCTTATAAATTTAATTATCATATATGCAGATAGAAAACCAGACTAGTAGGCCAAAAAACATCAAACATTTAAGAAAATTGTACTAAATTAATGTACACGTTTACTATATGTGTTGCCAAAGAGAGCACCAAGGTACACTTTTAAATATATTGTCTGCCCTGGATTAAAATACCTTATTTTTTCTTTTTCCTATTATCTTCCTTTTATTTTGTTATATATTGAATTTTTTATATAAGAGAAATCATGCAATATTTAAGCTTGCTTGTTTGAATTACTTCCCTTAAAGTTATGATCTGAAGGTGCATCCATTTTCCTACAAATGACTCAAATTTATCCCTTTTTATGCCAGAGTAATACTCCATTGTGTATAAATACCACATTTTAACCTGTTCATCTATTGATAGACATATAGACTGTTTCCAAGATTTAGTTGGTATGAATTGTCCTGCTAAACACAGGTATGCATACAACACTGTAGTATGATATCTTTACCTCTTTTGAGAAGATACTTAGAAGGAGAATAACTGGGTCAAATGTAACATCTAATTTTTTTTGAGGAATCTCCATACTGCTTTCCATAGTGATTGTATCAATTTACAGTCACACCAACAATGGAAAAAGGTTTCTTTCTCCTCTCAGCTTCCCCAGCATTTGTTATTGGTTGATTTCTTGATGGTGGCCATTCTTTCTGGAGTGCAATGGAATCTTAGTGTTGTTCTAATTTGTGTTTCTCCAATGACCAGTGATGTTGAACATTTTTTCATGTATTTATTGGCTGTTTGTATTTCTTCATCTAAGAAGTGTCTATTCATTTCAGATATCCATTTTTAATTGGGTCCTTAAATTTGGGGGATCTGATTTTTTTGAGGTCTTCATATATTCTAGATAATAGTCCTTTGTCTGAGGAGTAGATGGGGAAAATTTTTCCCATTCTGTAGGTTGTCCCTTCACCTACAACCTTTTCTTGGTTTCCTTCCCTATGTAAAAGCTTTTTAATTTGATTTGATCCCATTTGTTGATTCTTGGTATTATTTCTTGTGCAGTCGAGGTTTTGTTCAACAAGTCTGCTTATACCTATGTCTTCAAGAGTTTTACCTATTTTGTCTTCCAGGAGATTATGTGTTTCTGTTCTAATGTTGAGATCTTTGATCCATTTTGATTTTAGTTTAGTGCATGGTGAGAAATATGAGTCTAAGTTCAATCTTCAGCATGTGGACAGCCAGTTTTCCCAGAACCATTTGTTAAAGAGGCTGTCTTTCCTCTAGCAAAGAGATTTTGCCCCTTTGTCAAAGGTAGCATAGCTGAGCATGCTTGGAGCTACTTCTGTATCTTTTATTCCATTCCATAGATCCATGCATCTGGGTTTTGCTGTGTAGTTCAGGATGGCCTTGAACTCACTATGTAAGCTGGTCTCTAAATTGCAGTCATCCTCCTACATCAGCCTTCAGGCATGCACCACCACACCTGGGTCATTTGTCTTTTTTAAAAATACTAATGTAACTTTTATTGTCCAGAAAGTAGAGGGAAAGGAATGAATAAAACTAGATATCTCTCCATCTCCATATGACAAAACATGACTGATATAAGCCAGTTGATATAACTTCATTTTTTGGCGGATGATTAGTCTAAAATTGGACACTTGTATTGGTAATGGAGAGAGGAGAATATCAGTATATCATCTAAGAATTCTTTCTTTACCTGATTAAATTGGAAAACCTCATCAAGAGAGTGTTTCCGCTGCCTGTTTTCTTCTTGCTTTTAATGTAAAAATGATTCTAGAAATGTGGTGGCTCTTTGTGGCCATGAAATGTTATACAGGACAGGAAACTAGTAAGATCTTGGGTCCTACTAACATTCTTCAGTATCCAAATACATTTCTATATAATATTTATGACAATATTCTTATACTTTTTTCAACTTTATAAGACACTTCCGTACTAGTTTATTTGGATGGGATAACCTATTATCATATTTAATATCATACGCTATTTTTCTTTATTTAATGACAAAATATATGTAAACCATATTTACTGTATTAAGAATTGTTAAGTATACTGTTCAGTGGTATTAAGTCCATTCACATTGTTGTGCAACCATCATTGGCATCCATGATTTTCAAACTTTTTTCTTCTCAAACTGAAACTCTGCATACACTGAACACTGACTCCCTATTCTCTCCTTTCAGTTCTAAAAACTATAACTCTACTTTCCATCTCTATAAATTTGAGAGCTCCAGTGACCCAATGATTCACGAATGTCGTCCTTTTGTGACTAGCTTAGTATAGTGTCTTCAAGGTTCATTTATGTCATAACGTGTCAGAATTTCCTTCCTTTTTAAAATGAATAATAATCTACAGTATATAAAATATTATAATATTCTATGTATGTATGTCACATTCTATTTATTTATTCATTAATGGACACCTGGGTTGCTTCACAACTTGGGCTATTGTGAAGAATGCTACAACAAATATAGGTTTACAAATATCCGTTTGAGTCCTACTTTGGATATACACATTCAGAAATGGAATTCCTGGCTTATGTGGTAACTATATGTAGATCTTTCTTTCTCTTCCTTTCTTTCTTTTTTTTCTTTCTTTTTTTGTTCTTTCTTTCTTTCCTTTTCTCTTTCTTTTTTTATTAAGGAACTGCCATGCCATTTTCTATAGCAGTTACACCTACCAGAAAGGTTCTAATTTCCTACCAGCCATACAGAAGGGTTCCAACTTCTCTACACTTTGCTAGCACATATTATTTCTGTCTTATTTTTAATGATTATCATACTTACCATAGATTTCTAATTGTATTTTATAATGTTTATTCTGTAGTTTGAGGAATGTGCAGGAATTTATTTGGATATTTAGATTTTATTTTTAGTTTTATATTCTACTCTCACCCTTCTTCACATTTGCCACCATCTAGCAGATTTGTAGAGGCTCAAATCAAGGATTCTCAATCCAAAACCAGGTCTTAAAAGGTCAATGCTCAGGGCATTGACCCTGGGTGACTTGTAGCTGTCACTCACTCTTGGCTTGGTCACTGGTCATGAGGATGGATCAGCATTGTCTTACCTCCCTAATCTCTTAGCTCTCTATATGCCAGAGTTACAACCATACCTTCTTTTCCTTCCCCTTGTATTGGTAAAAGAGTTCCTTCCTTTATTTCATTGTTCTCAAGGGGCCTTGGTTTCAGATTCCTATTTCTCACAGTGCCTTTGTTACCACCATCCTAGAAGATTCTCATTCAGCTGCTATTACCTGATTAAGGTTCCTAATTTAAGCAAATACTTTATTCTACCCTACCTAGTTTTTAGCTTTATGATTTTTTTATATGTTTATTTTTCCTATAACTTAGTTGTGATATTTTTGCTATGTTTATATGCCTAATTTTTACTATGTGTTTGATGTAGCTTAACATATTTGAGTATAACAATTTGAGAATAATAAAATGTGAATTTTCTGTGAACTTTCTTTAGACTGGGAGGTCTAAAGATTTTAGAAAGGAAGTGAGTTCTTTTCTCTTATTAAGTCTACCTTAGGCCCATTTTAATAAATTTGTGTTTCTTTTCAGTGTACCCACTCAACTATATTTTCAGTTACCTCTGACTTAGACTATCTTAAAAACTAGGCCTCATGAGTTTTGAAGCCTTGAATATATAGTCTTCTCCACTTTATTCTCCTCTTTTTGTTCCTATAATTATTCAATTCTTGAATATCTGTTAGGGCTCCATTCAAATTCTTTACTTTGTTTTACTTCCTTTTTTTGAAAGTGTCTTTAAGATGTATTTCTGGTTTCTAAATCACTGCATGCTCTAAGCATTAGTTTTCATGTGAGCACTGACATTTCTTTATGTTCTTGATTGAATTATGATAAGCTCTTCATACTTTTTCACTGTAGCATTTCAACTTTATTTTTATTTAGAATTCAGGTTTTTCATCTGCTGAAGAATATTGTACTACCATCCCTCTCAACTCTCCCACTTTCTTTCATGAAGATGATCCAAAGAGAAGGATCAATGACAGGAAGTTAAGCTTTAGGAATAGTCAGAACAAAGAAGTACTTGATTTAAATGATTTTGCAAAATACATATTCAGTCATTTTATATTTTTCAACTTTTTCCCCTTTATATATTTCCTTGACTCTACAGTAGTAATTATTTCTCTAGCATTTGTGCAAATAATGAGTTTTGTCCCTCATACAATTTAAACTTAACTAGAAAATAACACTTCTGCAAAATGGATTATAAAAATGCATGTGAGAATCATGGGGGATTCATTCACTCATTTGTATAGATGTAAGGATCAGCCATTAGTCATGATTTGGAAATATAAATATGAATAAATAGGGTCTCAGGCTTCAAGGAGCCCACAGTCTAGCACAACAGACATACAAAAAGAATTTCCATATGTAGTGTAATAAATGCTTAATATTCATGAAGAGTTCCACTAAATTAGTGCAAAAAGACCTGTCAAACCTTTACAAAATATACTTTATTCTGCTGCAGCTTTTAAGATGAGTTGAGCTTATCACAAATACAATGGAAGGAAAGGTGTTCTAGGAAGAATTGTTCAACATATGTAGACTATTTAAGGTTTATTTTCTATTCAGAGGATGACTATAGGAAAGACAGTAGCATTAAGAAGTTAAACAAGAAATGAATGTTTGAGTGAGATTGTTAAAAGCCCTGTGTATAATACTAAAGGGCCCAAATATCTACATGAAACCTTGGGAGAATTTGGATAAGCATTATAAAATTTTTATATGAGGGAAGTATTGTCCTCTATGTAAGGCTGTTGCAAATATTTGTGTGACCCTCAATTAAAATATAGTATAAAATCCAAGGGCCCTTTGGGTGTGTACACTGATTTATCAATGAAGAAGTAGAATTAAGAGCAGAGAAGAGCTGCTTACAGTTTTAGGTCATGTCCAGCTCTGATCCCTAACAGCATGCTGGCACCATCTTCTCCTGTTCAGGTCTGAAGACTTGATTGTCAAATTCAGTCATGAATATCAAAAGTGCCACTCAGAGCCAGTTTTATGTCTCCCATCATGAAAAGAAAAGTAATACTGTTCTTACTCATAACATTATGTTCTTCTGAATCTTTCTGTATTAAAATAACAGACATATCTTACTTCTGTTCCTCAATACCATTTTTAAAATGCCAGTTACATCTTTATGTATAGTGCTGCATCGGTCATTGTGTCACCTGAGAATATTGGTGTCTATTGATTATTATGCTTCTTCAATGATAACCTAAAATGTAGCTATATCAGATCATACTGAAGTCTGAATAATAATTTGTTTTCTGACCATGTTCAGTTCATCATTCAGAAGATTATAGTATAAATATTGAACAACACATCTTACAATCATGTCTTCTTTTTAGCCCTTTAGGCTGTAATCTCTGCATTTCTGGAGTGTCTTATCTTTCATGAATGACTTGATCCCTGCCTTTCGCATACCACCAACAGCTGAACTGAGGGACCATGAGTGAAGTGAAAAGAGCAGACCTTTTGTACATGGTATGTTCATCTTTCACAAAATGCACCTTAAAAGTAATCCTGAAGAGCATAGTGTTAACCTGTGAATCAGAGACAAGTGGGGACATCAACCAGAAGAGTCAATTGGCACTGCAAGGGGACCAATATCTTGGAGGAGAAGATGCAGCTAGCTACCTCCGTAGTTTTGTGTGTCGTGGATCACACAGAACCTTTGGAAGGATAGATGGTCATCCTGAGTGTATGCACATAGTAAAGGAGTCTGGTCACTTCCCTTGAGGTCTGTAGACCAGAGTAGCACTTCAGCAGAAACAGAGATGAGTGAGAAACAACTGCCCAACCCACACACATGCCTCAAGCCTAAAGGTCTAAAATGGATTCCATTGTCATGTACAATTTTTGTTTTATATATAAATTAAAAAATAAAAAATAAAATGGACTATCAATAATCAAGTCTAAACTGATCCTGTTTCTAGGATAAATGCGAGTCACCCCAAATGTCAGCACAGTTCTGGAATATCAACTTTGCATGATCCCATGGTGGGGCAACCGCACCAGCCAGTAGGAGGAATTTGGCATCAGGACACCCTCTTAAACAGTAGACATGACTTTCACAGTTTACTAGGGTATTTGGGCAACCTCATAAAGGAAGTATTTCAAAGGGGAAAAATCAAAATACTAGTTCAGTTCTGAAGCATCTCATTTTGGCAAGCCTGAGCCAGTGGAGAGGGACTTAGAAAATACAGTGTTTGGTACATCCAACAACCAGACCGATCCACAACCAGGTCTGGGACAAGAGGGTCCCATGTAAATGATATGATAAATCCAGCTCCTCCCAAGAATGAGAGAAGAAACTTCAAAAATCGAAGAAGGCACTCAAAGTTTTGGGCAATTGAGGCACATGAAGCAATCTATTTCTTCAAGTCTAATAGTGGTTCTAACTAGTGGTACTAATTTAGGGTATACATGAGGAGTGTCTTTAGAATTTCTTATATTGTCATTAAAAGCTGAAACCTTCATAAAATCAACAGATATTGAGCATTTCAAATGTGTCAAGCATTTTGTTAACAACCTCTAGTGTATTCTGTCTTTCAATTCACTAACAGGCCCAAGTGGCAATTATTATTAATTCTATCATGAATAGAAGGTGAGTGACTTCACAAGTTGAGCAAAACTTTAGAAGACTCCAAAAATAGGGGTCAAAAAAGCAAACAGTGACAAATAAGATTATGTCAAACTGAAAAGTTTCTGCCCTTCAATGGAAACAATCATCAGAGGAAAGAAACAACATATATATGAGGAGAAAATACTTGCAGACTACAAACAACAATGGGTTAATATAAGAATATATAAGGAACTAAGAATCTCAACAGCAAAAAAAAAATTTAAATGGGCAAAATATCTAAATTGATATTTCTAAAAGAAATTATAGAAATGTCCAAAGTGAAAAATGTTCCACATCACTAATCATCTGAGAAATTCAAGGCAAAATCATAATGACCTATCACCTCAAGAATAATATAAAAAAGGCAAGATATAACAAAGAATGGAGTGGCTATGCCAAAAAGGAAACACTTGTACACAGTTCGTGGGAACATAAAGTAGGGCAGCCATTATGTAAAATGGTACAGCAATTAAAACAAAAAAGTTACACTATTTAGTAATCCCACAATTGGGTATAGAGTTATGTGGTTGAAAATTATAGAGAGATATGTTTAAGTAAACACAAAAAATTAAAAATCATCCCATTGCATATCATCAGATCATAGGGAAATGAAACTGAAAGTTAATAGCAGAAGAAACAACAGAAACTATATACTCATGAATGATCAATGGGTCATGAAAGAAATCAAGCAAAAAATTAGACCATTCCTAGAATCAAACCATAATCTCAATAGAATATATCAGAACCTATGGAACACCATGAAAGCAGTCAGGAGAGAAGTTTATTGCTGTCAATACTTACATTAGAAAGGCAGCCTTGCTCAAATAAATGACTTAATGATGCACTTCAACATAATAGAAAAAAAAGAACAGTCCAAACCCAAATCATTTCAGGAAGAAAATCATAAAGATTAGGGTGCAAATTAATGAAATTGAGACCAACATGTAATACAAAGCAACAATGTATTGAAGGGCTATTTCTTCGAAAGAATAGACACTTAGCCAACCTTAACAAAAAAGAGAAAGAAAAAACCCAAATAATACAGTTAGAAATGAAAACACAAAATCACAATGAAAATTGCCAAAATCCAAAAAATTATTAGTAACTATTTCAAAAACCTGTACTCCAATAGATTGAAGAATCCAGAAGAAACAGATTCCTAGATAACATATGAATTACCAAAACTGAACAAAGAAGATATGAAAACCTTGAAAAATCCAGATAAGCAATAAAATTGAAACAGTAATAAAAAAAGTTACCAATTAAGAAAAGAACAGAACTCAATGGATTTACCACTGAATTCTACAAGAATTTCAGAGAACATGTCACACAAATACTCTTTCCTCAAGAGAAGAATGCTTATTATCACCACTCCAATAGAGTACTCAAAACACTAGCTAGAGCAATTATGCAAGACAAAGAAATAAAAGTAATATGTATAGGAAAGGAAGAAGTCAAAGCATCATTCATTGCAGATGACATTACCCTTTATACAGAAGATCCAAGAGCCTCCACCAAAAGATTTCTAGAATTAATAACCAAATTCAATAGCATTAGCAGGATACAAAAATCAATGCACAAAAGTCAATAACATTACTGTACTTCAATAATAAACTCATTCAGGGGCCGGGGATTTGGCTCAGTGGTTCCACCGCCTGCCTTGCAAGCACAAGGACCTGACTTCGATCCCCAGTCCCAAAAAAACAAAACAAAACCAAAAAAACAAACAATAAACTCATTCAGATTGAAATTAGTAAAGCAATATAATTTACAATAGCATCAAGAAAATACTTAGGAATTAACATAACCAAGGAAGTGAAATACTCTACAATGAAAACTACAGTACTTTGAAAAAGGAGATCTAAGAGGACATCAGAAAATGTATAGATATCCCCTGTTCCTGGATAGCCATAAACAAGATTGTCAAAGTGACCATACTTTCAAAGATGATATACAATTTAAGGCAATTCCAATCAAAATACCAACAGTACTTTTTGCATAACTAGAGAAAACATTCCTAAATTTCATCTGAAACCACAAGAGACCCAGAATAGTAAAAGCAATTCTGGGCAACAAAAGCAATGCAAGAGGCATCACAATCCCAGATTTTAAGTTATATTGCAAGGTTATCATGATTTTATTAAAAAAAAAAACAAACAGCATGGCACTGACACAAAAACTGACATATATCAGTGGAACATAATAGAGAATGTAGAAACAACTCCAGCCACATTGCAGCTATCTGAATGTGGACAAAAACAGATACTAAGTAGACAAAAACGGACACTGGGGTAAGACAGACTCTGTGGCAAAAGGTGCTGGGAATATTGTCTATACATATACAGAAGATTGAACCTAGACCTGTATCTCTTACTATGTACTAAACTAAAACCAAAATGGATCAAAGATCTAAATATCACCATGGAAATATTTAACCTGCTAGAAGATAAAATAGGTAAAACTCTTAAAGACATAGGTATATCCAAGAACTTACTGAAAACAGGGCCCAATTGCACAAGAAATAGCATCAAGACACAATGAATGGGATCATATCAAATTAAAAAGCTTCTGCAGAGCAAAAATAACAACCAACAATGAAAAGGTAAACCTACAGACTGGAAAAATGATTTTTCCTGCTATTCTTCAGAGTACTGATATTAAGAATATATCAAGAACTCAAAAACTTAGACACCCCAAAATTAAAGATCCAATCAAAAACTAGCAACTGAAATGAATAGACACTTCTCAGAAGAAGTATAAATATTCCATAAAAACATGAAAAAAAATGTTTCAAATCTCTGGCCGTTGGAAAAGTTCAAATTAAAACAGCTCAGAGATTTCATCTTATTCAAGAGAGAATGGCAATGTTCAAGAAATCAAATAATAACAAATGCTGGTGAAGCTGTGGGGAAAAAGAACCTTTCTACATTATTGTTGGAATCTGAACTAGTACAATTACTATGGAAATCAGCATGTAGAGTCATCAAAAAATGAAAACTAAAAATTCCATTCAACTCAGCTATTCTCCTTCTAGGTATCTTCCTGGGAGTTAAAAACACAATATTACAGAATATGTATATCCATATTTACACCAGCACCATTCATAATAATCAAATATTGGGAGCAGACAGTATGTCCCTCACCAGATGAATGGACAAATGTGATATTTATATAGAATGGAGTAGTACACTGGTCTAAAGAAGGATAAATATGAGTCATTTGTGGGAAAATGGATGTACCTCGAAACAATAAAAAGTGAAATAAATCAGACACACAAGCTTAAATATTACATCATTTCTCCTATATGAGAAACCCAAAGTATAAATAAATTAAAGAGTAAAATAAAAGATAAAGGAAACAGGGAGGTAGATCTTTTGAAAAACGGAAATGGATCATGAGATGGTGAAAGGAAGGAAGGTGAAAGGAAGAATATGAAAAAGTAATTAAGGTATGTAATGTACGTGTACCAACTCCCCACGATGAATGTAATCATTATGTACTATAATCATATACTAATAAAAATAAAAATTTTAAAAAGGAAAACTATACTGGATGTTTAAATATTTTAAAATGTATTACATTGAAATACACATTTCTACTATTCTGTACAAAATATTCACCATTTTTCAAACACACCCCATCATTCTTGACACTTTCTGAAATAATTCTTACAGTCTTCTTTCATGAAGATCTTTAGTTATTCTGTCATGCATGCCTTGATGTCCTGAACTGATTCAAAACTTTTACCTTTTATGGTCATTTTGAGTTTGGGGAAGAGCCAGATATAGTACAATGCCAGATATGGTGAATAAGGCATATCAGGATAAATTGTAATATTTTTACTGGCCTGCCTTTCTGATGTATGACAAGTGGCATTCATGGTATTTTTTTATCACACCTCATAAAGACACTCATAAAAGATTTCCAGAATTGCTTCAGAAAGTGGCAAGAACAATCGAATAAATGTGTCTGAAGCAAGGCATAGTATCTTGAAGGAGTTTAAGGACAATGTGTCTTTCATTGCAATATATTTCTAAAATTTAAATATTCACTATGTATTTTGATCTCAAAGTAAATGAAATCAGTATGATAAAGAGATATCTGAATCCCTATATTTATTTCAGCACTAGTCACAACAGCCAAGAAATTGAAACAATTTAAATGTCCATCAACCAATGTGTGGATAAAAAAATATGGCACATATACACCATGGAATGTTATTCAGTATAAAAAAAGAAGAAATTATGTCATTCAAAACAACATGATGGAACTGAAGACCATTATGCTAAGAGAAATAAGCTAGGCACAGAAGTACAGGTACCTGTTGGGAGCAATTCTGCATAATTTTGGGGAAAAATAATTTCACAATTAAATTATGATTAGGTCTAGTTCTCCTGCCTACAGGCCAGCTATGGCATGTCAAGACATAACCCCATTTTTGCCTCCAGTCACCGGTAAAACCTCAATGGTCTGATAATGTGATGCTTCAGGGCAGGATTATACTAATTGAAGACATCCTGGGGAGGAATAAAATCTTCATCTAAGTAAGTTCCTTATTGTTCTAGGATTATCACTGATGCCCTCTGAGTGATCTATTATTCCCAATGTACCTAATAAAGATGTGGCAAGCTCAGGGTTTTTCATCTTTGCTGCCCAGAGCAGCACTGATCAGGCCTAAAGCTCAACTTCTTCTCTAAGTCTCATTTTTCTGTCTTAATTAATTGATTTTCCATGTGCTGTCCTGGCTCACAGGAGACTAGGACTCACTGCAGGAGTTCTAGTAAAGTCCCCTTTCCCTGGTCCCCTACAGGTACTCCATGAATTTCTTCATGAGGTTAATCTAAAAATGTTGGTAACTGAATCTGATAATATATTGGAGGTTACCAGAGGTGAGAAAAGTAAGGGTTAAGATTGGAACGGGGAAAGGTTCAATGGGTCCAAAGCTGCTCTTAGATAGGAGATAGAAGTTCTAGTGTGCTGTTGCACAGTACGGTGACCACAGATAATGACTATGTAATGTATATCTCCAAAGACTACACAAAAGGATTTTGAATGTTTTTACCATATGGAAGTGATAAATATTTAAAGAGACAGATCTTAATCTTATTTCATTATATATATATGATGTTCCATTAATATGTATAATCTGCATGTTTATAAGTTAAAAAAATATATAATTTAAAAAAGAAAAATTTACTTATCAAAAGTCACACAAATAATAAATGTCAGAACAAGGAATCAAACTTGAGTCTATATAATATCACAGCTTATTCTTAAAGATGATTTTAAACTATTCTCTGAAATGGGAGGTAAAATTGATGTGTAATATATAATAAGTGTGGTGAGAAAGGAAATCAAACAAATTGACCTCTCTTTGGTTTTAAAATGAAAATTGGGTCATCTGCGGAGAATAAGGAGACAGATAGTATAGAATATTTGGAGATTTACTGCTGTAGAATTAACTAGAGCTAGGGTACAAAGGGAGGAAGGTTTTCCCAGCAGCAATGAGGAGCTAGATCAGGGGGGAAATAATAAACAAATATTGGCACTACCTAGATAACTCTGTGGCTTACTCCATCAAACATTCACAGCTACTGACAGACACTAGGATAAACACATATCTTGCTTGATCTAAGAAAAGCAGGATGAACTTAGAATAAACACATATAGGAACCCATGGTCAACCTCCTCTTCTGATACACTCAGTTTATACTCCATCTGGTACTGAGGGGTCTTACACACACAGAGACAACCCAGCCTCCACATCCCACCTCCCTCCACATCCTTTAAAAAATGTCCCTCAGCAGACTTATCTTTCTCATAACTTGGGGGTAATACATAGCAGTGATGCTATCAGGACAGACCTAGGGAAGAGGCCTATGAAAGGTGAACTTGAGGATGTTCAGGTAAGAAATTGCAGGGCTCTTAATCCTGAAAAACAATCTAGAAAGTAACCCCTACATATTCTTTACCCTCATGTGCTCATGAGTCAGGATGGTTGACAATGTTTAATGACAATACTCCAAAGGTTAGTGTACATTTAGACATGAACACCGGAACTTATAAGAAACAGAAAACACCATCTAGAGGTTTAACAAAAAATTAACAAGAAAGTAACTTCAAGGGCATGAGCAATTATAAATGGATTTAGATGAGGCTTTATCCACAGTTCAAGTTGGCTATACATTTTTCAGCTTTGCCATCTTAGTACTAGTTCCATTCTCAGGTGAGGCATTCACTGAGCCTACGTTTCATCTTTCAAAAACTTTGGAAATTAGAAGCCCATTTCTTCAACCTCCCAGCCAAAGAATAAAATTGCATTGACAATTCTAACTGACCTGACTATTTTTATTTATCTTTTTGAATTAAGGTCTTACTGGAATTAAACAGAGGTTTTTGACATGATCGGACCAACTTCTGGGAAAGTAATAACATTCAATCCTCTAAAAATCACTTAAACTTAAACTCAGGGTTCTTTTTAGAAATGTAAAAGGTAAATATATAATGAGAGACAGAAATTTTATACATAATGAAATAATAGTGGTGTGAGAAGTACCTTATTTTATTTCCTCCTCAGTAGCGGCAGGGCACAAGAATTTAAAATAGTATAAAAGAGCAACTTGCACAAAACTTGATATATTTTTAAATCCAAAAGACCAAAGGGGGGGGGGAAAGACCGCAGAGCTTCATTTTGGAAAGACATCTTTATTCCATGCTTTTAGAACAAGATGTCATGTGAATAAAAGGTCCAAAGGGATAGGGGAAGTGGGAGGGGAAGGGGGAAGGAAAGAAGGGGAAGGAAAGATTATGAGAAAAGGAAAAAATGGAAACAAAGTCTATGAAAATAGGAAAGGGTGGAGAGGGTGAAGATACATCATGTACAGGTACAAGCACCCAATGATAAATGTAAACGTATTGCATACCTAAAATGTACCAATAAAAAAAAAAGAGTCCAAGGCTCTTCCTTTCCCCCCTAGTCTCTTGGTCTGGATTTGTGACTTTTGTGGGTTCAATTTTTTTTCAGGTGCTAGGTAGTATTCATCCACCAGCTATAATATGCTCTTAAGCAATCTTATCAATTATTTAAATTTCCTTTCTAGGCTTCTCTACCCTGATCCCTAAAGTGACTGAACCTACTGTCTCTGTAGCCTTTGCAAGGAAGCATTGCTTAACATGTCTATTAATGCTGAAAACTGAGAAATAGAGTACCAAGAAGTACCCAGGTGTGTCATGCAGGTTTCCCTGCACCTGGTGATCAGGATTATTTACCCCTGGCTGTTATCTCCTCTTTTTCCTGCTTAGTGCAAGGAGCTGAGCTGACCCACTGTTACGCTGGAAGTAGAACTCCCACCACCAACCATTAACCATATTCTTAAACTCTTGCAAGTCAGACTCCTTTCGCTGCTAATTAATGTTGCTCTTCACTGTGATAATTCCACTTACCTGTATGTGGAAAGCTGCACCCAGCTTCTTGGCCTCTATTTTTCCCCCAATTTGTGAGCCTAATACTGTGAAATATTTTCCTACTGTCATCCTTGACCTAGAAAGGAGCACATCTCCTGAACTCCTTGAAACTGGGTCTACTCGTGGGCATGTCCCTCTAGATTACTCTGTGGAATAGACTTCTCTGGGAGGTTTTTATAGTTAAAGGACATCTATGATAAAGTGCTTACTTCTTTGGAACTTTTAACCCCTTCTTTCATCATCAGTCATGGCAATCCTGCCATTTTCACCTTATGTACTATGAGCCATCACTTTTTTCATGCTTCTAAAAGTCACCTGAATATGTGTACATCTCCCAGGATTCTAAGGGGTAGGGAAGTTAATCATGATAGGTCAATTTAAATAGGTTAAAACATGTAGCAGATTAGAGCACAGTTCTCCATGTATCTTTGGATGACTGACATGTAGGCAAGCAAAGTGAGGAGGGAATACCTACCCAGGTTGTGGATAGCACTGACAAATAGGCTTGCACCCCAGATAAAATAAAAATGGAAAGAAGGAAGTGTCTCCATTTTGAAGAACTCCAGTGTTCCTGTGCAAGTCTATCATTTGCTGCCATTGTCCTTGGACATTGGTCTACAAGTCTCTAGTTCATCAGTCTTCCAACACATATTCACAACAGCAATCCTCCAGTGAGCTTCCAGGCCTTTGACCTTGGAGTCATGCTGTACCTTTAATCTCTCTTGTTCTGTGATTTCCATCTTCTTGGCTGAGCTACTGCTGGATTCTCAAATTCTCTAATGCACAGATGGCCATTGTAAACTCTCCCCACCTCTAATCTATAACATTGCCTAATAAATCCCCTTCCATTATTATACATATATTTTCTACTGGTTCTGTTCCTCTAGAGAAGTCTAGCTAATACAAGGGGATGCTGAGCAAGACATAAGGAGGGAGAGGAAGAAAAGAAAGAGAGGGAGTGAAAGGGAAGAGAGAGAGGGAGGAAGGGACAGAAGAAGAGAGAGATTGTGCTCTTTGTTCTAATGTATTTTCTGCTTCAACTTAGTCCAGCAGCCCAGGAATTCAGACTCATTACAAAGTCCCTGGTCCAGTCAGTATATAAAGTTAGATACTAAAATTCTTTCAAGATCTTTCAACATCCCATTTCTTCCTTAGCAAACATTGATTGTCCTGGTTATCCTGTGACATAATTATAGCCACTTGCCTAGAAGCCAGGAGGAAAGGCTGGGGAAGATCTTTGACCTATGATCTTGTAGGATAGTGAAATGTTTTTCCAGGCAGAGGTCCTTGAAGCATATCAAGTAATGGGGAGTGGTAGGCTTTCTACATGGTCAAAATTTTCAGCAGAATCCAAAGCATTCAAGATATTCATATGATACTCACACAGGACTTCCTGCCCGCATCCCATGTAACAGGAATCTTTTCACATCTAAACAGTATACTACACATGGCTTTACTCAACAGACTTTCTTGGAAACTTAAACCTTTCTTGGAACTGGGCTATACTTGGGATTAAGAATTGACCCTATACTTCAGCATTTTTCACTTTCTTAATATATAGGATATACACTCTGGCTTTCACACTAAAATTAGATTGCTGATTAATGGGTCAACTTTTTTTTTTTTCTTTTCCAAGAACTTCAACAGAGTTTAACAATAGCAATCTAACTCTATTGTCTTCACAGATAACTACTTTTCCATATGTTTTAAATGCCTGATGTATCACACCAGCTCATATATTCTTCATTAATGGAAAATCCCAGTTCATCAATGGTGAATGATTGCACTGTGACCTTAGTTCAGAGACTATCTATACTCCCTGTTTGAACAAATATGGAGTCCTTATTCCTGGCAAGGCTGTTCTTAAATTGCATATCAGCACTTTCTTTCTTGTACTACCTTACCATGGACTATTATTTTTTTTCCAGCATAGGACATTTCCAAGGAGGATAGATCATTAGGTGACATCTTCTAGTAGCACTCTAAGCAGTTAGAGAAGTGCTTCATTTCTGAACAACAACTTTGATGGCACATCACTCTGTACACCAAAAATATCCAAATAAAATGTAACTCTACATTGAATTAGGTGCAACAAACTTCCAGTTATGTCTTGGATTATTAACATTTGAGAATAGACAATATAGCCATACTGATCCTGCCAAGAAGAAATTGTATAATTTCAAAAAATTTCAGCAGGACACTTTGTCTTTTATTTTCTGTAATACATATTGCACCGAACCTTTGATTTTACAGACATTAGAAATAAGAGACATTAAGACAATAAAAGATATAATGATTTTTGCTTTTGAAACAATAATAATGGGAACATACTGAAACAGTGATTTTTTTCCTCCAAAAAGAAAAGATCCATTAACATGAGGGAAATTTAAGAAAAATGTCACTCCAAATAAGTTATATAATAATGTTGTTTTGTCTATGCTAACAAATTTTAATATTGATATGAAGAAAGTCAAATACACTCATACCACAATTTGAAACTTATGATTATAATTAAAGCAAAAGTACAAAAAATTAAAATAACGTATAAGTTCATTTGATTTTTCATATTGATGCCATGTAACTTCATGACTTCATGTAAATTCTAAAAGAGAAGTAAAAATTTTAAATACTTTGTAAAGATTCATATTTGATCATACTTAATTACTGATTTCATGGACTTTGTTCACAAAAAACACAACACAATTTTAAAAGAAAGACTCAGATTTATTCAAAATGAGTAATTTTTCTTCTACTTCATTTTTTCCTTTTTAATAACATATAAGGAAAACACTTAGGAGGCATCTAAGAAGACAACTTTCAAGTTATCCTTACGGTCACATTTGAGGGGAAAAAACATAACTCTATCATAATTCTCACTAAATTCTTTAGTGAGAAATCTTTTAAGAGAAAAGAATGTTTCTACATCAGGAACATAATTAATAAGCAAGGTCCAAACTTTCCATACATATGTTTGACAAAAAATCACCGCGTAACATTCACAGTGGGGCTGATGATTCAGAAACAAGCATTGCTTAATTATTCAAAGGCTGTAAAATTCTGTGTTGACTTATAGTACAAAGAGCAAAGAAAATATCCAGGTTAATAAACTACCCAGTAATCCCTACAAACGAATATGTTGCCCCTGTTTTAATATTTAATCTCCTGAGTACACAGAAGCACTAGGAAATATTCTGGGACTCTACTGTGATTGGTAACTCTCAATGTCTCTCTCTCTCTCTCTCGATTTTGCTCACTTTCTTAAGTCTGACCAATTCCTTGGGTCTGACTTTCATATGACCCTACCTATTGTTGAGTTACTGTACTTAAATTTGATGCCTTATCACTTCTCAGTTCTTATTCAACCTTCTTCAATTTTCTCAGCATATCCCTAATATTAATTTAGTCTCAAATATTCCATAAATTACTTAAATTAGTGACTATGCCCTAGGCCTTTTTGACCCCCTGTGACATCTCTAACTTTTGCCTCATTTTCCTCCTATGAGGGAATACTAAAATTTCCTTTTCAATGACAATCTTGGTTACAGCTAATAGAAAGAAAATAAGGTCAGGGAACATGGTTTCAGGAGTGACTAATTCCCTGGCCATCAAGAAAATAAGAACTTATGGGGAAAATACCCAGTATTTTTAAAATTTTATAAAGAGAAATATTGAGGGAAATAAAGTTATTCTGGCAAAGCATCTATTTGTTTCCTATTATATTGGGATTTTATTTCACTTCTATTTCATTCGCCTTCAAATCATAAAACTCTGTGGTTTTCTTTCTACTGGTGTAATTTTCTCTCATCATTTACACAGGATGATTGAATGTTTACTCTACAAGAGAAAGAAAATATATTTTGAAAGACTTTTGTCATTGAAATAACTGTGAAGCTTAAATCTATTAATAGACTTTTAGTGCCCTGAATGCTTTTTATCTTTGTGTGAATTACTGTTTGGCTTGCCTAGAGCAGACATAAAAAGGGCCTCAAAGTTCCCCAAGAGTTAAGTGGCCAAGCCTCTTTGGGGTTTATGGGAACTAGTTGATAAAATTCTGCTCAAAGCCAGTAGTCCTGAGAGTCCCAATGACAGGAAACACCTCACAGGTAGGATACTTTTCCAGAAGATCTCTGCAGCAGTTCCCCTCTGAAGTCAGAGATGGATAGAGTGCATGCTACATACACTTTAACACCACAGTTTCAAACGCTCACCAACATCTCACTTGTTCTTTGTTTGCTTGATTGCTTTCTTATTTCTTTAGTTAAGGTTTGTTCTTCCTAGCAAAGTTCTCCCAATTCTGGTTAACAATGTATGCTGAAATATTAGAGAAGAGTGTGATTTTTGAAGTGCATCACAAAATTAGATGTGTTAGATTAATGAATTTTAGCATGATAAATAGATAGATATGAAATAAATAAAATGTTAATAGCAAACAACTTAAATTATATGAATGTTTGCTGTAAAATTCTTTCAACTTTGGGGTATGTTTGAAAGATTCCATAAAATAATGACAGGTAAAGGGGTACACTAGCTAACTGTTCTAATTGGTTTATACTTAGCTTTAGTAAATGTCTTAGAATTTGGGTCCACATAATATTCTTTGGCATATAGAAAGCTTATAACCAAAAATCTCATTTTACCTCTCAGAAAACAAAGATAGTAGGTATAAGAAAATAGGAATGGTAATTTTCTTATATGAACTTTCTCTTACTACTATTTAGAATTACTTCATTATGTCTTGAATGAAAACCTCAAATGACTATTAAATATACCACAATTAAGTAACCTATGAATTAAACCTAATTTTCTTTAAGGGTTAGAATTTACTAAATAAAATGGACTAGGTAATTTCCAAAATCTTTTTTTGATTATTGTTAACTCTAATACTGAAGTTCCTAATACTATGTGTACTAAGGACTAATGGCAGACATTTCTCCTAAGGGGTAGAACTAACATACTGATCATAATCTCTTTACCTATAATCTCCCTTAACCTTTTATAATCTCACTAAAACTTCCCAAAAACTTTGTAACAGACCTATTACAAAATTTATTTAGTGTGTCTTTTTGTAATTCATTTTCTGAAATGGGAAACTGAAAATTTTTTTAAAAATTGAAAATATAGAAAAGAATGTGACAGAAGAAAAGGAAATTAATTTGTATTTAACCAAAACATTTTATCTGTTTCTTAAAAACAAAACAAAACCAAACCAAACAAAACAAAACAAAACAAAAAAACCCTCTAGTTTTACTTAAGGTCAACTCTGGATTTTTTTTTCATGTAATTTTGCATCAATATTTGACTTTTCCCCTAAATATAATGATATGAACATTTTCAACATTATACTCATCATTATTGTTTTTATAACTACATAGTAATTCTTCAAATCAATGTATTATCACTATCACTACCATTCATTTATTGTATCATTCAATAAAAAGTATTTATTAGGGTCAGGGATTTAGCTCAGTGGTGCCACCACCTGCCTCACAAGCTGAAGTTCCAGAGATCGATTCCCCGTAACCACCTCCCCCCGAAAAAAGTATTTATTCATGCTTTCATGTGCTGGATACTCTTCTAGGTGCTGAGAAAATATAGTCCAACAAAATAATGATGACTCTTTATGAAACTGATGGCCTCATAGGGGTGCTAGATATTTAAAAGAAAATTACTCAAGAAAATAAGCAAGTACACATTGTGTTGAGTACCATAAAAGTTAAAATTTTATAAACTGGTTGAGAAAACATTTTCAATGTCCAAATATTCATTCAAAGTTTACATTTACATTTTAATCTACATATTTACTTAAATTTCAACAGAATTATAAATCGAGAAAATATAAATTTTAGTGTATCATATTTATATTCCCATGCAGCAGTAAATATACCACAATGAACACAAAACATTCAATGAGTATGTATTCAGTGAAGGAGTGATTTTTTTTTTTATGTGTATTGAGTTACTTTTGGGGTTTTCTTGTTTTTGAGTGATTGGTTCTGTTATTTGCTCTCCTTTATCTCTTTCATCACATAACATTCTTTATGAACCCAAACTCTGAGTGTAATATTTAAAGATAAATATAAAGAAAATAAAATTAGAAGCCCAAAATATATTGCTAAAGCCCTATTCTTAAACATCTTGACTTAGATGTTTGATTTTTCTCCATTTAATGTTTTGTCAAAGTTACAACAAAATGTATCATTCACTGATGAGTCTGTGGTCTCATTATTCCCACTCAGTATATTAGTAAATGATGTTTACTCTACTTTTTAATAAAAATTCTTCTTCAAACTATTTTAAAATAATTGAAATGAGAAGTAAAACTTGGTAAAAGAAATAAGTATTTTTAACCTTATAAATATTTTGTATTTTCCTTTACTTTAGTGTACTATAGATGTAATCCTCATTAGTAATAAGGTTTCCAAGGGAATTTTAAAGAAATATACTTGTAATAAACAGAAGACAAACATGACTGTCTTTACAATGAAGTGTCACTGTGATCTACACATGGTCTACAGGGCTTTATTAAAGATAGGATCCTCTTAGAGAATAAAATTGGAGTCACATTTATAATGAGACCTACTTGAGTCTCTCTTTCTCCAAAACACATTATTTCAATTTGAATAGTTTCATGGCCTTAAAAGTAATTCACAGTCCAAAATAGTCTTGGATTAGTGAGAAATATTAGAAGCATATTTCAATAATGCCAATTCATACAGATATTCTAGGTTTCATTTCTTTACTAATGTTCTGAAATATAAAGTAGTATGATTTGTAGACATAATTTTAAAGCACATTAAAAGTTCTAAAGAAAAGTATATGTCTGAGTTTATTTTTCATAATAGTGTGATAATGAAAATTCAATCTTATGTTGAATAATATCAGAAAAAATATTTTCAATGGCTTAGTGAAAGATTAAAATATTGATTTATTTTAACATAAGAGAATAAATTTTATTACCTATAAAGTCTGGAGACAAGGCCTTGCTTCAAATAGATTTGAATGAATACTAGATGTCTTATAAACAGAAGGTGTCTGGTAATCAATGAATGAGTGAATGAGTGCATGAATGAATGAACGAACAAAGTAGTACAAAACGAATCTCTCCCTCTTCAAGTTGAATGTTCTGAGACGCCATCTCATGTAGTCTCCCCAGTGCTAGATTTTTTTTTTTTTTTTTGGTACCGGGGATCGAACTCTTGTCCTTGCACTTGCGCAGCAGGCAGCGAAACCACTGAGCTAAATCCCCGGCCCCCCAGTGCTAGATTTTTGTTTTGTTTTGTTTAATGACATTCCTAGACATTGAGTGGAAGACTATAAAGATCATAACTTTAAGGGCTGGAGATTTAGCTCAGTGGTTCTGCCACCTGCCTCGCAAGCGCAAGGTCCCGAGTTTGATCCCTGGTAGCAAAAAAAAAAAAAGATAATAACTTTAATATGAAACCAAAATTGGCCTTTGATTTCTATTTTAAGCTTATTGTAAACACTAAAATTTAGACTACAAATCATTTCTAGATCAAGTTTTTTTTCTTTAGTTTTCTCTTCATCCTGCTTCTGAGATGTTTTCCTTGTTTTAGTGAAGGTAGCCCACAGGAAAAAAAAAATATTTACAAATTTGAATGAATTGTAGTTTAAGCTTCCTCAGCTTCCTGGATGAGGAAGGTCGCTAATAAAATAATAATCCAAGGAGACGGGAAAATCCCCAGTGGAGAGTTGACTATACAGGAAAGCAAGCATATGCACTGCCAGAAGAGGGAATGCTGAAATGAATTCCAGTGAAGCCAGAGATGTCATTATAGTTTAGCTGGAAGCCAGTCGTGATGAGCATCCGTGACTCATGAAAACCACAATTCAGTTAACTTTTAGCCACTGCTGCTATTTCAGATGACTAAAGTTGGGGAAGTCACAGGTTCCACATGGCTAAAGATAAGGTTGGCCTATTTCAATTGCCTTTCATTTCCGTGATACGATTATTGCAAGAGGCAATTCTACTTCCTTGAGTTTGAGTTTCTTCCTCTGAAAAGTGAAAACAATAGATTTGTGATAGACAGATTTCAATGTAGGATATGATTGCTGTAAAAATAAGCTTTCTTAAAGAGGAGATATTTTAGTAACACTCAAGTACCTTCAAATGACAACCAGGAAAGGCTTGCTGTGCTAGTTAGAAAAAAATTATCGTATTTTTTTTTACACATAACAAGGGTTACTGTTGCCACAACTGCACTGGTGGCTCCCAAAGACCTCTTGCCTTTCTGCGTGATAGAAGCAAAAGAAAAAGGTCTTTCTTAGCAAGGGAAACCAGAACTGTTTGAAAGTCAGTTGACTTCCATTCTCACAATGGTTTCCATGGAGACTATGGACCCATCTCAGCATTAAAGATGTGATTACATTTTTTATTTTCCTTATAGAAATCAAGTGTGCAAAATTCAATTAATTATTAACAATACATAAGTGATTCATAAACAGTCAATTTATTTGTTAGGAAAAAATGAAATCTATAGTACCCAACCCAAGGAGTACATCATTACAAAATCTTGTATTCATCCTATACAAATTATTTCTTGAAAATCTGTTTTTTATTCTTGCTTTAAGTATATGACATATATGTGTATGTTTAAAGACTATATTATGAATTTTATGTATGCCATCTTAGTGTTCTGAAAATGCTTTTTATAAATTCAAATTTAGCATACAAAGATTTCTATCTTAGTATGAATTTAGATGTAGTTCACTAATTTTCATTGCTTCATAATATTCCACTGTGACAATATATCACAACTTACTCACACTTTCAACAAAAGCATTTGAGATGTTTTCAAATTAGTTGTTTTCATGTAGCGCAAGGTCCTGCTATCAACATTCTTGTATAGATACCTAAATGTCTAGGATTAAACTATATATAGAATGGCTTAGTTATATAATATAAAAATGTTAAACTTGATAGACAATGCCCAGTGGTTTTCTTAACAAGTCGTGCCTATGTGCACTTCCACCATATTTCAGAGGAGATTATATTGATCTTCCTGTCTGCCTCTTAGGAATGCAAGACTTCTTTTTTTATATATATACCTATTCTTGAATTAAATTTTCTTGGGGCTATTGAATATGTTACAAATATTTTTGCTGATCTCCACATTGACTTTGCATTTTCTTTGAGGTATCTTTTGATGAATAAAACCTGATATTAACGTACAACAATTTACCAGAATCTTTTTCTTTCCTAGTTAATAATTTTTATCTTCTCTGAGAAAAGCCTGTCCTCTTCAGTCAGAATTATTTTAGACTCTAATTTCTTCCTAAGGATTTTAGATTTTTTTATCATAATACACATGGAATAGGTTTTTGTGTTACATGTCATGCATTATAGCCATTTTCACTTCCCTATGGCTAATGAAATTTTTTCAGCTGTTAAATTATAGTTCCTCTTTTTCCAACTAATCTACTATATCTGTAATCATCATTTTCATATATCAAAGTTCCATTTATGCTTGGATTCTTTTCTAAATTCTATGGATTGATTTGTCTATCCTTGCATCAGTGCTATGATTTTAATTACTAAAACTTCATTACAAATATTTACTTCTGGTAAAACAAGTATTCCTTTCCTATTTTTCTTCTTTAAAAGCATGTCGGTAATTTTTGGCCTTTTTATCTTCTATCTACATTTTAGAATCATATTGTTGAGGTTCAAAAATATCCCTGAAGTGATTTTACCAGGAGTTGCACAGGATCTTCATGTTCATTTTGGAAAATTGTTATCTTTGCAATACTGTGCTTTATACACTAGAACATAGAAGATTTGAACAGTAATTTAGGTTTCTTTAAAGTTGTTCATTAAAGCTTTATATTTTTTCATGAATAATTCTTGCATACATCTTGTTTGATTAGCCTTACTTATTTTAAATGTTGTTAGTATTAAAAATAATAATTTTAGGTTATACCCTCCAACTACTTTAACCACATCTTCCTGTCTCTCCTTGATTCCCCAGTCCTTGGTAGCTCTGTTTTCTCACTGCCCTATTATTCTCCTTGAAGGCAAAGACTTTGAAGCTCAGCAGGAACTTGTTAAATGCTAGTCAGCACCTCAACATGTTAATATTCTCAAATTTTTCCTAGGGAAAATCCCAGAACAATAAGATTTTTATTAAATAAGTAAAAATCAACATACGCCTTTCTCACTTCTTTTGGGGAAATACTAACAGAGATTTTTCTGGTTTCTTCATGGGCAGAATGCTCCACCCTTATCCACTCCAGTTCCACATTGTGCTGTGTTCCAAAGGGTGTTTAACAATCCTCTGATGATTCCATTTTTTAAAATAAATGTTTCAGGATAATCAATTAAATTTGAGAATTTTTATTTTTGCCTCATCTGCTTGAAGAGAAAAAGTACAAATTATTGCATAAGGTGTTCTAAATAAATGCTTAACATGGTTTGTCCAATACTCCCCAAACTTATTTAACAATACAGTGATTATGTATCCACATACTTCAAGACATTCTTCAAGAAATGCAAGAGTAAAGAATGATGAGCTTCTGTCTGCCCAGATATGCATCTAATATGCAATGCACAATAATTTCTAAAGAAAATTTATATATTAACTCTAGCATATGATATAAAGAATATTAAATATATTTTACATTAAAATAACAAGAAGTATTAGAAAAAATTCTTACTCTGGGGGGAGAAAAAGCCTGTTTCCATTTTTTTTACCTCAAGAATATTAATGACAGTGTATCCAAGCAACAAGATGGGAACACTTATTATCTTATCATACTTGGATGTTTAAATTTACTGTAATATAAAAAAGATGAATGAATACAGAAACAGCTTTCTCATACTTAAATAGGAAAAAAATATCAAATGGACTCAAACCAACTTCTCAGGTAGGACACACAATGAAGAAATGAGGGGCTGGGGATATAGCTCAGTGGTAGAAAGCACGGTTAACATATTTGAAGCCCTGGGTTTGATACTATTTTAAAATATACAATTGAGAAGCAGTAAGTATATTTATATTGCCATATTACTATCACCAACATTCAACCATGAAACATTTTCACCTTACAAAGCTGAAAACTGTGCCTATTAAATAATTATTACACATTTAATTTTTTCTCAAACACTGACAGTCACCATTCTTTCCCTATGAATTTGATAAATTTGTTTTCTCATATAAATGGAATCCTGCAATTTTGTCCTTTTGTGATTAGCTTATTTTGGTTAGGACAATGTCCTCAAGGTTTAGCCATGCTGTAGAAAATTTCAAGCTTTCCTTTTCAAGGCTGAGTAACATTCCATTTTTATATATATGATATTTTATTTCTTGATTTATCCATTAATGAACATCTAGGTTGCTTCCACAGTTTGACTATTATGAATCATGCTGCTATTAATGTTATTGTGTTAATATCTTTCTGAGTCACTGCTTTTTAATACTTTAGGGTGTATTTACCAAGAAATTGAATTTCTTGATCGTATTATAATTCTACATTTAATCTTTTGAAAATGATTTTTCCTGATTTCACAGTGTCGGTAGCCTTTTGCATTGTCACTAACAGGGCACAAGTTTCCAATTTATGCACATCTTCATCTACACTTTTCATTTCCTGTATTTTTTTAATCCTAATGGGAAGGAGGGGTTATCTGTGATTTTTACTTGCTCTTCTTTAATGATTAGTGATGTTAATATTTTTTCATGTCCTTATTGGTCATTTGTATGTTTTCTTTGAAGAAATGTCTATTTAAGTTTTTCTACCAATCTTAAATCAGATTTTTGGTTGTTAAAAATTTGTTGTAAAATTATAGGAACTCTATATATTTCAGCTATTAACCCCTTATAAGATTCGTGATATGGATCTCCAATCCAGAGTTACTTTTATTACTCTGTTTTCTGATGCACAGAAGTCTTCAATTTTGATAATATCCACATTGTGCTTTTTGCTTTGTTGCCTGTATTTTTGGTGTTCTTTCCAAGAAATCATTGGCAAATCCAGTGCCATGAATCTTTTCCAGATCTGTTATGGGCTGAACTGTATCTCTCTAAAATCCATAGGTTGAAACTTTAACTCTTAGTCCCTCAGAATATAAATGTATTTGGATATAAAGTATTTTAAAAAGGTATAGTTAAAATGAAATCTTTAGGTTAGGCCCTAATCTAGAATGCCTAACGTCTTTATAAGAAGAGAAATTTGGACACAAGCACGTACATGTACAGAAGGAGGACGATGAGAATCCAGGAAGAAGGCAGCTATCTGCAACCCAAGAAAGGTCTCACCAGACACCAAACATACTATCTAACCCTGAACTTCTAGGTTTCTGAGCTATGAGGAAATAATTTTCTGTTGTTTAAGCCATTTAGTCCATGGTATTCATTATGGCAGCCCTAGTAAACTAATAGATGAGGAACAGAGTTTGTCTGTAATAAAACGTTTTATTTAGAGATAATGCCGATTTACATACATTTGTGTATCCTTTACCATGTTTCCCCAATAGTAAAATCTTACAGAGTGTGCATGTAGTATCCCAAGCAGAATGCTGATCTCAACACAATTCAGATTTCTTCAGTTTTACCTTCACTTTGTATGTCTATGTGCTTAGTTCTAAACAATTTTATCACATATGTAGCAGTTTATGTATCAAACACCATAATCAAGATACTAAATAGTTCCATCATAAAGACTTCCCTGAAGCCTTTTTATAAGTACAAATACTTCCTCCAACCATGAATTTTCTTTCAATTTTAATAATTTTGTCATTTCAAGAATGTTATATAAGTGGAATTATACATTATATATCCATTAGCAACAGCTTTTTTGCTCAGCATAATTGCTTTGAGGCCCCTCCAAATTGTTTTTGTGTTAGTAGCTCATTACTTTAGTGCTGAGTAGTTTTGCATGGTGTACACACAGAAGGATTTATTGGATCACCACTCACTGTTGAAGGACACATGGGCTGCTGCAAGTTCAGGGCTGTTATGCTTAAGTCTGTTGTTTTATTATTTGTTTGGTTTCTTACCCTGTAGTTCTTTTCTTGCCTTCCTGTGCATGAATTGAACATTTTTTTGAATTTTATTTTAATTCATGTATGCTGATTTTTGAGGCACATCTTTTTGTAGATTTTTCTGAGTAGTATTGTTTATGGAGTTTCTAAAATTGATTTTCTTGATTGAACTTTAAGGTAATAATTGCTATTAGCATAACACAGCTTAGAAACTGGGGGTGAAAGTACTATACAGTATTTCCAAGGTCACATAAGTAATAACTGCAGAGCTTGAATCTGAGCCTGTCACCTGGCTGCAGAGGTTATGGTTGCCCTCCCACTATACATTGGCCACAGGGCAAATTGCAAAAGCCTCACCCATATGAGTCAGCTTACTCAGAGGAAATCCTCAAGATCAGACAGCCCTAAGGAAGGATCTAAAATATTATATTTTAAGGTTTTCCTTGTTCTTATTCCCTGCATCTATGATACCTCTTCTTCAGCCCATATCTACCTATTGTAACCTGATTTACTAAAATTTAGTAACCTTCTGTACCCTTCTCCTATTGCCCTACGTCTTCAGCAGAAAATATACTGGCCCCATGTTATCCAAGCTTTTATTTCCTGCAATTTCAGTTACTCATTTTCAACTGTGATCTGAAAATATTAAGTGGAAAATTCCATCAACAATTTATAAATTTTTAAATGTGCAGCATCCTCAGCACCAAGATAAAATAATAAGCTATCCCTCTTCATCCCACCAAAGACATGAATCATTTTTTTTCCCCAACATATTCATACTGTATTTGTATCCAGCCACTAGTCACCTAGTAGCCATCCCTATCAGATCAGCTGTGGTAGGATTACAGTGCTTGGATCAAGCAACCCTTATTTACTCAATAATTGCTACAAAGTGCAAGAGTAACATTGCTTGAAATTCTGGCATGGCAAAGAATAGCCATTTAGTGCTTCCTTTAAGGAAAAGATCTGGACTTTGTAAGGAAATGGAAGAAGGTATATATGGTGTTGGTCAAGATCTATAGTATGAGAACATAATGGAGGGCACTTGTTCTTTTTGTTAATCTCTTACTCTAATTACAAATTAAGTTTTATCACATGTATGTATGTATGAATTAAAGAAAAATATAATATATAATGTCACATGTAAGACTTGGTACCATCTACAGTTTCAGACATCCCCTGAGGGGCTTGGAACCTCTTCCCAATAGATAAGAGGGCTGATGTGCATTTTCTTGTGGCTTCTCTACAGCAGTCTGTTTAGACCTTTTTTTCTGGCCTGGATTCTGGCTAGTCATTTATCTATATCTTTATTCCTGTTTTGATTGAAATTCTTTGAGGAAATAAAAAGACATAACTCATCATTGTCATCTCTCCAGTTAGAGCAACATGTAATAGTTAATCTAGAAAATACTTGTTGAGGTCAGTGAAACTGAATTAATACTCAGAAGTTTTGAGTAAATCTGCTGAGCAGTTTGAAAAAGAACTTAATAAGAACCATCCTAGATTGTAATCATTAAGTTACCTACTTGGTAGATGATATCTTTTAAATGTGTTATAAAGGATTTCTAGTAGCAGACAAATCAACATAGATCAATTGAATTCATTAACAGGTATACAATTCCTCACTGCTACTTGGAAAATTCCTCAGGTCCTGAAGCATTCGTTTTTACAATTATGTGAAGCTCAAAATGCTGGTGTCAAAGGAAAAAGAAAAGTGTGGTTAATTTTTATTTTAATTATTATTGATCAAATGATAAAACATTTCTTCCAGAATTGTCTCTCTAAACTCAGTATAAGGAAAGCTAGGAAGTGTTTACCAAGCTCAGATACTTAAAACCTACTCTAGGGGAAGAAAAGTCATTTAGTTGACATAATGACCACTTTGCACATTTAAGCTATGCTTAGCTTTATGAAGCCATAAAAATATATGTACAGTTATATACTCATCTCTTGTTCTAAAACAACCACTATCAACTATGATTTGTAAGAGCTTTAAACATAAATGCTTTTCTAGGAGGACATATATACGATTTATATTGCTGAACTATCCCTCCCTAAGTGCTTCTTGAAGTCCATTTCCCCCATGACTTATGGCTTCTCAAATAGAATGGAAGCGCTATCGAACACTGTTAATGTAATTCTATTTTTAAAATATAAATTGAATTTTATTATTTGAATATGACCTGTCAAGAAACAAATGATTGCATAAACTTTTATTTTTAACTAGGAATAAATATATTTACAATGATTATTCAACTTTAAGCATAAAAATCATCAATCTTTTAAATTAGAAGAGACCTTGACCATAGCTCAATGCTCCTCAGTAGAAACTCTCTGAGTGTACACTGCAAAGTATTGTAAAGTGACATAAGATTCCTCAATAAAGCATGCACATAATTTATAGTTTACAAAATGAATTTAAATAGTCATGATAGGAAAGCCCAGATTTGGAGATTAAATTTAGGGAGGTTGTTCTATCTCTGGGCAATTTTATATCTTCCTTTCTAATATTTAACTAGGTATTAACATACAGTTTTCCAAAAGTTTCTCTCCTTTTTCTCCAACCTGAAGCACCAGTATCTGCCCTCCCCAATACATCGTGGAATTCCCTGCCTGTTTTTCAGCTCACACTATTTCAACACAACCTCACTTTGCTTCTTTCCATCAAACTAAGGCTACTTAATCCTAAGTGACAGCCAGAATCCCATGTCTTTTATAAAAGCCGTGTGGAGTATATCAGCATTCCATATGATCTGTGTATTATATGTCCCACCTATTCACTCAATAAGCCTTTGAACTCCTCACACTTTGCTACCTATGGTAAATTACATTCTCTGATCACAGCATTTTCAGCAGTGATTTTTTTCATCTGTGTTCCAGTGGCGTGCTGGAAGGTCACCTAAAGATCATTTTTCAGTTGGACAGGGTGATTGTGACACAGGGCTCTTCCTTTTCAATTCAAACTGTGTCACTTTTATCTGTTCGTTGTGAAGAACTTCTATGAACAAATATACAGGTTTCCACTGATTTGCTTTGCTTTGCTTTGTTTTGTTTTGAATGTGAAAGCGATCTTGCTGCAACATATGACACCCCATTGATCTCCAGGATTGGTCTGGCTGATCTGGTGGGCTAATTTGGTGTCCCTTCCTCCCTCATCGCTTCATGTGCATCCCTCTAAGCTGCATGCTTGGTCGCAGAGGTCAACTTTCCCCAATAGAGGAGGACTGTTCTTCCATCCAAGTTATAGAAGTAGTTCTGTTTCCCTGCTAGAACCTGCAAAGAAGCTGTCAAGGTCCACTGATATTCTTTAAAGCCTGAAAATTAAGGTTTCAATGAAAGAAATGACTAATAAACAGATAATTACAATTGGTTGTCATTATAACCCTATATACAATAAGGAAGGAAATGAGAGAGGTGAGATTTTTTAGATTGTCTCTGGGTAATTATTTCCTTCTCAGTTTTCTTGAAAGGTCCTCATTAACAGGCAACTTATATCCCCCAGTGTGATGTAAACCCATAAGCTCAGGGACTCTGTCCTTTTTGCTTACATTGCCAACCCCCTATATAGCAAAATCAGTACTTGGTACAATGTAAACATTGAATTATATTGGTTGAATACAGAAATGTTATAGATTATTTGCTACATTTTGACCACCATGGGCAATATACCTGCAATATTCATGACATATTGACAGATGAATAAATGAATTCTACAAAGAGAAATGTCTTGTGTTAGACTTATTTCCACCTTGACTATTCTTTGTCCCTTCACATGAGAAATAGGCTTTAAAATGTCTAGAGGAAAAATATAGCATAAAGACAAAAACACAAGTCTTGGGTGGTTATGTTCTTTTTAAATATCTTATCTGAAAAGAATTTTTATATAAGGATGAAAATTGAATTTCCCTTTAATTAGTATTTTTCTTCATGCATTCATTAGGTTAAATTGTTTATCTTAGTTTTGAGTTTCACTTTTAAAGATACTGTTGATAAAAAGAAATGAAAGCCAGACATTTTTTTCAGAGATGATTTTTTATAGTATTATGAGAATTAGGAACTTATCCTTGCTTGAATGAGGTCAATGATACAGTTTTTAAATGTGTCAGGCAGAGCATGAATGACAAGGGACATCAGCAATGGGAGTACAAGTAGGAAGGAGTTTGACTGCATCCTTATCAGGAGACTGGGATAGCTATAGTTAGGAGAAAATTTCAGAAAGTTAAGCAGACACTAACAAGGAATGAGATGATCAATGTTTAGCCAAGGTGAAGAGAAATTGGTGATCACAATTAACCACTTACCAGTCAAATTATTTAAATACAGGATGACAAAAAATTGCATTTTTCATTAATTCTTATGATAATATAACAGGAAATATAAACATGACAATTTTATCAATACAATTTTATTTAATACAAGAATGGACTGGTTGAAATGGTACTTGTCAGAGCCCCTCTCAGGATAGTCAGTAGGTTCTCAACATGCTGCCTGAGTGACAGGACTTTAACAATACCTTAACAGGGCTGGGGATTTAGCTCAGTGGTTTTGCTGTCTGCTGCGTGAGCGCAGGGACCTGAGTTCGATCCCTGGTACCAAAAAAAAAAAAAAAAAACCAAAAAAACCCAATACCTTAACAACTACCTATTTCTAAAATGAATAAAATATTACTAATATATCATAACTACATCTAAAAAAGCAGGTGTGATCAGAGATTTTTGAAGCATATTTTAGCTTTTTGGAAACAAATTTCCATGGCCTAAACACACGAAACATATTCAAGTTTGCTACAGAGCTTCAGAAATACACTATATTTGAAGGAAGGTAGCCTAAACTATAAATCACACAGGTAGAAAAAGTTCATACCTGAAAGACTTCAACATCTACTTACTGGGTAAAAAACTGTTATCCTTGTAAAAGACTTTTTCACCTTGGTGTTTGTTTATTTGTTTGTCTATTTGTTTGTTTTGACAGTTTCTGGAACTGCAGACATTAATATGCAGGGCTTTTTCAGGCTCGACACCATCAACATTTGGGGTACGATGATTCTTTATGATGAGAGTTTCTCCAGAGCTTTGTAATATTTTGAGAAGCATCCCTGGTGTGATAGATGGCAACTAACTTCAAAGTAATACTAGGATTATTTCAGATAGCTCCTAGACTATTGAAACCAAAACAGGAACATTAATTAATTAAAGTAACTGTCTTTAAGCAATTTAAACTTTTTTGTTATACTTTAGGTTTTCTTTCCCAAACATTATTACTAAGTGCACAAATTGAGCTAATGTTGTTATTTTAATATAGTAAACTTTATAAATTTATGAGACATCATTCTATTCTGTGCTCCACATTGGTGTTTTATGACCTATAAAAATAAGATTGAGGTGAAAAATTAATATTTCATCTGAATATTCTTTTTTTTTTTTTTTGGTACCAGGGATCAAACTTGGGACCTTACACTTGCAAAGCAGGTGGTGGAACCACTGAGCTAAATCCCCAGCCCCACATCTGAATATTCTTTATAAGCAAAATAAATCCTATACATTTTAACTTCTTGAATTTCACTGGAATTTTAAATAAGAACTGTTAATAATTTTTAAAACTTTCTTAATCAATTTTTAATAAAGTTCCAACTATGCCAAATTAGGAATTATAGTAGCTTAATTTTCATTCTATGAATAATTTACAATGCAAGAGGATCTAGTTGAAAACTCTTAGGCTCTTCTCAATAAACATTAAGTAAGTACTTACCAATGCAAAGCACAGGAGTAAATCAAAGCATGCAAATACAATGTCTTCTTTCTAAGGCCTCCCCATCTGAAATTTAACTGATTGCCAAATTTTCCAACTATTTCTTTTTTGTAAATTTTATGAATTCTGTGATCTGTTCTTACATATCTAGAGCTCAGTGATCAGTTCTTTCTTGCTGCAATTTCTTGGAGATAAAACTTATTTTTGTAGGTTTAAGAACTAAATTCCTTAACTGAAAAAGATTATTTTGCATTCAAGAACTTCATCTCTAACACTTCATTAGATGATTCACTTCAATTTTCACATAGTACCTGAAATGCAATAAATCAAAATTACCTTTAGCCCACTCTGTATTCCTTGAGTTTCTATAAAATAAGTATAACAGAATTTCTAGTATACCATGTTATGGGAAACAGAAATATTTTTATTACCCCACAGACTTGGTCTAATATGATTTATTGCAATAATTATGTCTTGTCTCCCCAAATAAATTGTACTTTGCCTGTCATTCAAGGTACTTCTTAAAGTACACTAAATTTACCTTAATACTCTGTTTGATATAAACTCAATCTAACATTCCACCTTTAGATAGTAAAACATTAAGAGCAAGTTAAACTGAAACTATGAGAAGGAAGAAAAAAAGGTGAGAAAATTAATAAAATAGAAAAAATAGAAGAAAATCAATAAAACCAAAAGATGTATTTTTTAAATGAAAAATAAAATTGATAAACATCTGTCTATGTTGATGAAGGAAAGAAGAAAGAATATGTAAATTCCAACATCAGGAAGGAAAGAAGAAATAAACATGACAAAGGCTAAAGACACTAAAATGATAACAAAGAAATATGAAGAACTTTATGTCAATAAATTTGACAACTGAGATGAAAGAAAAAAATTAATAATATAAATAATATATGAAAATTTCAAAATACCAAAACCAACATGAGAAGTGAAAACTTAGGATAGGTCCTCATATAAAAAATAAATAAAATCATATCTATGATTATCTTGTAAACAAAAATCTATGCTTGGATGATTTTATTGAATAAGTTTACTAAACACATCAGGATGATATAATCTCATTCCTAAAAAATGTTAACATTAAACAAAATATTGAGACACTGCATCTTACTATATATGCAATGAATCATGACAAGATTGCTTATCACAAAATTGAAGGCTGATATACAGTATATCTCAATGCATGTAATTCAACATAATAAAAAACTTTAAAAACCCACACATATGTATGGTATGTAAATGCTATGTAAGTAGTTGTTGCACTGTATAGTTCAGGGAATGATGACAAGGAAAAATAGACAATACATTTCTGCAGCACATAGAAGCTGGAATTGCCCCATCCAGGAATCCAAGCAGCAACTTTGCTCAGCCTCAAAGACTACTCCAAAGCTTTAACTGACTCATTTTTAAAGAGGATATCTATTAATCACTTTCCTACCCCTAGGACAAAATATCAGACACCTGCAATTTAAAGGAGGAGAGGTTTATTTTGACTCACAGTTTTAGAAGTTTTAGACCAAGGTTGGCTGTATCCAAAGTAGAACTAGTCTAACACTTTATGATGTAATCATATCTGAAAATCCCACCTCTGAACACCTTATCAGAGAATGAGCAGTACAAAAATGGGGAACTGTTGGTCAAAGTCTACTATGTTTTAGTTAGACAAGACAAATAATTTTTTAATTAATTTTATTGGTACATTTTAGGTATACAATACAATGACATTCATCATTGGAAATTTTTACCTTTAAGTAATCGATCTTGGTTCTTATTTTTTCCCCATGCCCCTCCCCTCCCTTCAACCCCTCCACCCCTCCCTATTTACAAAGACTTTGTTTTCATTTTTTCATTTTCTCATATTAATACCATTTCCTTCTTTCCTTTCCCCTAACCCTTCCACTTTCCCTTCCCCTTTGCCCCTTTTCTTCCTATTTCACATTATCTATTATACCTTTTAATCCTTGTTTACACTTTCAGTTTCTCACACCAGAGAAACTATTTGGTATTTATTCATGTGTGTCCTATTTATTTCACTTAAGAGTATCACCTCAATGTGCATCCATTTAGCTATAAATGTCTCTAAATTCTCATCTTTTATGGCTGAGTAGTACTCCATTTTATATTTTTTGAAAAAACACTTTTTCTTTATCCAGTCTCCAGTTAATGGGCAATTGGGTTGTTTCCAAGTTTTGGTTATTACAAACTGTGCTGCTATGAACATGGGTACATATATATCGCTGTGGTACGAGTCTTTTAATTCTTTTGGGAAGATCCCCAGCAGGAGAATAGCTGAGTTAAATGGGACTTGCAATCCTAGTTCTTTGAGGAATCGCCATACTGATTTCCACAGGGGTTGCACCAGTTTACACTCCCACCAGCAGTGGAGCAGTGTTCCTTTTTCTCCACAGCCGCACCAGCATTTGTTATTGGTTAATTTTATGATAGCAGCCATTCTTTCTGGGGTGAGGTGGAATCTCAGCATTGTTTTCATTTGCATCTCTCAGATGATCAATGCCGCTAAACTGGCTGGAAGGGAGGTTAGGTAGAACTCTTGAAGACATTGGCCTAGGGAAAGATTTTATGAACAAAAACCTTAATTGCACATGAACTAGCACAAACAACAAGTGGGATCTTTTATTAAAAAGCTTCTGTACAGCAAGAGAAACCACCAACAGTGTGAAGAAACAAACCACAAAGTGAGAAAAAATTTTCACCAGCTGTTCCTCAGAAAAAGGGTCTACTATCTAGAATATATAAAGAACTTAAAAAAATCAGACCTCTCAAATTTAAAGATCCAATCCAAAAATGGGCATCTGAAATGAACAGACATTTCTCAAACAAAGAAGTAGAAATATCAAATAAACATGAGACAAATAATTTTTGAGGGATATTGCATGAAATAGTGACTATAGTTCCTAATAAGGTGTTGTATTTAAAACTTTCTAAGACAATAGGCTTCAAATATTTTTGCCAGATAAGAAGGCAATCGTTTGAGGAAATAACTACATTAACTAAATTGATTTACTCCTTGAGTATTGTAAATTATATCAAAGCATCACTTTCTACATATATATAGTCTATATATATTTACAGTCTTCAATATTTTATGACTTTTTCCAAGAATAAAATTAACACAAATTATGGTCAATAACTAATCATTTTAAATCCAAAATGGAGGCCTCAAATCTCACTGAAATTTTCCCATTATACTTTTAATTGTGAGCTGGAAGAGACATTAATGTTTTAATAATAATTGTCCTTGATACCTGATATTCTGAAATAAAAATTTCAATGATGGCCTAGAGGGGTGATGTAAAAAAAATACCACTGGGTAGAAAATTTAGAATTTGATTTATTTCTCTTCTTTTTCCTGTCCTTGCCTCTTCACTAGGAAGTATGTTTTATAGACAAATTTCTAGTTTTTTTTTTTATTTGGTTTTTGCAGTAACATAAAACATTGTAAGATACATGCTTGAGATTTTTTACAAAATAAAAGTATGACAAAAATAGAAATTAATTGTGGAAAGAGAATGTCAAGTAGAGGGAGGAATATTATATGTGATCATCATGTAGAGTATGGTATAATTACAAAACTATTAAAAAGCCAGAATGATTGAAAGACACTGAGAAGAACAATCAAAGATGAACCTGGAAGATTAGATGAAGGCCAGGACAAGAAAAGCCTCAGGCAGTCTTATGAATAAGAGTATTCCAGAAACAACAGTAAGGTACCAAGGAGTTAACTGAGTGAAGAATGACATAGTCCGGCTAGTGTTTGCCAGTATGAAACATGGAGAGACTAGTTAGGCGGCCACTGTAGCAATTCAAGAAGGAGCATTCAGAATATGATAATGGAGATTAAAGTAAATTTAGATAGATTAAGATATAGGGGTTAGATAGAGAAAGGCATGCTTGTTGGGCTCAAGAGTACCCAGGACTACTTTGCATGTTTTCCTCCTCTGTGGGTTGCTTTTTAAGAACTAGATCCATTTTGAAAGTTGCTAAGACTACTCAGGGCCAAGACCCAATCCTAGGCCTAATAACAATTGGGTTCCTTTTTCAGCCCTTGTTTCTTCTTCATAGGGCTGATCTCTGCAGGCTGCATTTACTCAGCTCCTACTCTGGCTGACTTTGATAGGGTTCTGTGGACAGGAGGCCTTGATGGGACGGAAGGATGAAAGAAGTCATGGTAATTTTTCCCTTTCTCTACTTCTAGTGATGGCCATGCTTCCTATGACTCTAGTCCACATTGGATGGATCTCACAGTGTTTCTATCTTTCCTGCAGGGATTTTTGCTCTAAAAATCCATGAAGCTTCTCCCATCAACCTCCCAACCTTGAGTTGATAGTAGCTTTCTTCCCCTGCTAACTCCCAGGCTTCTGCAATATATACAGTTTGACACTGCAGCTCTCTCATCACTGTGTAACCAAATCCCCTATGTTTTAAATGCTTAGATTTCTATTTCTGTCATGTATGCTGCGTGATATAAGTTTTAAGTCCTGAATCTAGAACTAATAATTATAAAGGTTGAAGATCTACATTGCAGGTTTAGCTCCTTTTGCCCTTCCAGGTCAATTTAGAGGTACTCTTTATGGATTAAGGGAAAGAGTGTCATAAATTAAGCATTTAAGCTCTTTTTGTTCAACAAGCAGCTCTTTACTTCATAGTTCTTTCTTAATACTATGGAAATCCTTTAAAGAATAAAAGAGTCATTTTTTTTACACTCAAACAATAGAGAAGCCAATTTTTATGTTTTTTAAAATATTGTAGACTTATGATAGAGATTTCCCCCAATTGTGCAAGTAAGTATTCAGAATCAAATAGGCACTTCTTTAAAATTTTGGTGTCTGCCAAACTTACTATTAAAAATTGTAAATAAATATATAAAATAATAATTTTATCAAAATGTATGTTACTTTAAAAATCAACCTTTAACAAGTACCTACTGAATGAGAGGCACAACTGCACAATTTATATAGTATTTTATTTCATTTCCCTTGCTGTCAAAGTAAAAAATTTAGAAACTGATACTCAGAGACTGATCAGATTGCAGAAAGTCATCACAATATTCCTAATGTCTCCCTTATGACCTGATGCTACCAATCTATTTTATTTTGGGTAGGCTTCAGATGAAATATTGTGTGTGTGTGTGTGTGTGTGTTTGGTCCAGTTAGCCAGCTATTAACTGAACATCAAAAGGAAATGACATATTAGATCATGGAACTTGAAGGAAAACAGTAATATTATAGTTGAAATATTTCAACATATGGAGGCAAAATGGAATTGCATAGGAGAATTAATATCACATTGAAAGGCAAAGATTTCCTCTATAACAAAGTCCAGCACATTGAGCAGATTGAAAGCATTTCTGAATCAGCCAGCTTTCTAAGTTTCATGAAAGAGAAAGCAATTCTGGCTAAAGTATTAAAATAAAATTTTCAAAGAAAATTGGTCTCATAAATCCACAGTAAGTCTAGTTTTTAAAACCGGTTTATTTAGATGAAGATAAACCTGATCAAATGCTCTATTAAGGAAGTATCACTTCCATGGGGGGGAAGAGCATGACAGGTCTATTGTTTTGCCTTAGCAACACATTCCAGTTAAAGGGAGGTTAATAGTTTAGGGTCTATGAGCCAGGGAACATCAGGGTTATGTCTCAAGTTAACCACCCTCTTTAGAAACCACTATGGCATGGTCAAAACCTGTTATTAAACAGGTGTTTAATAACAAAATCTCAGATTCTCTAGGTGTCAACAAGTCTGACTCTTCACACACAAGAGCACACAGGAAGTTCTTGGTCCTCTGGGGGAGGACATTACTAAGGCAAGAAATGAAAGGAATCTCTACCAATCTGGACAGGTGGTCACTGAAACAACTAACAGTAACAAAATTAATCAATAGTAATGGCTAGTGCTCAGTCCTGTGAGACAGTTTTCTGTACTACTCTTTACACCAAACTATTGTACTTAGGCAGGTACATTTCCATTTGATAGAAAGGGGAATGAAAGTACACAGGGTTTCAAAATTTTTTCAATGTTATTTGAGAAATGCAGTCCTAGCCATTGTGCTACACTGCCTCAAATAAACCATTCTGATCCTCCAATAATAATAATAATAATAATAATAATAATAATAATAATAATAATAGCAGCTAGTATATATAGAGTCCTTACCGGCTCTAAGCACTTTATACACCTTCATACATTAATGTCCATTCGTTATTCTTATAAGAAAAGGCCTATTTCATTTTCAGTTTACAAGAGCAGAAACTGAAACAGAAGGAATCAAACAACTTGCTAAAGCTTAGAGCAACAAATGCAGGAATTTGAGCTCAACTCTCCAAGATCACAGTCTTAACCACTGGGTTGTACTATTTGAGGAAATATTTTTTGTATTCCATCCTGTAAAGCAGGGTGAATTTAGTTTATTTTGTTAAAAGGTCAAATTTATCTGCTCTATAAATAAGTCTTGACATTATTAAGACAAACTGAAACAATAATTCAGAAACTGGAGAAAGCTAAAAGTCCTAGGATCTATATTCATGCTATTCAGTGTTCTGCAATGCTGAGGTAACATTAACAAGAACTACAATGGAGTGTCAACTGGCAAGGATTCTAGTATCTTGCAGATTTAGTGTTGAGTTAATGATTTACTACAAAACAGTTGTATCAGTATGACTTAGGACAAGTTGTTTTGCCTCTGTCAAACTTTTATTTGTAAACTTAGAATAATAATAATAATACTTATAGATTTATTGTGAGGACTAAATAAGAAAATGCAGTTTAGGTATTTATCACAGTAAACTTCAGAATGAACATTAGAAATATTAAGGATACTTTTAATTGTTATTATTAGTTATATTAGATAATTTTCAGTAATCAGTCAGGTTGGGCATAAATTTAATATTGTGTACACTTTTTATATATGAGCCTGGAACTGTATGAGAAATTGGAAGTGAATATGCAAGTGAAAATTATTCATATTTTTAATGAGCTCAGATTCAAAGAACTTCTTTAAAAACATGTATAAACATCACAATACCAAGCTTCAGCAAGGGCACACAGTAGAAATTGACAAAACAACTGTTAATTTAAGAGTATCTAGTATTTTCATCTTTTCTAAACAATTTCATACATTTATTCAACAAATATTTGCATTCTCTGCATAGACAAGGAACTGTGATTAAAAAAAATGAGTGGTGTTTACCACCATTTGCTGTCAGAGGTAAAAGATCAATTGGGAGATTTTGATATTCCTGTGGGAGAGATATTTATGAAAAGAAGAATTTATGAGAGGGAGAAGGAAAATTAGCTTTGCTTTTGCATTGCAAATGCTCAATTTGGAAAGTAGACAAGTTGGGCTTGTGATAGGCCCATAAGTCTAAGCCTGGAGGTTTACTTCGTGTGAGGAGGTGATGTAGCCCCATGGTTGCACTGCAAGTTGAGGACTCAATAGCACAGTCTGGAGGAAGACGCACTGCCTATGCCCTGCTCTAGCTGCTGGACTGAGACGAGAACTTCATGGCACCTCTCTCAGCCTTCTACAAAAGAGAAATGACTTGAATCCAATGGCTGACATTTAAACACACTTCACTCTGTTATGTCTTCTGGCAAAAAGTACTCATGCTTTATTGCATATTTATAATTTTTTAAGACTCTAGAGTTCAATATGGGAAAGTACAACTGTCACTACCCTCCCTTCCTCCTTCATGGGGCAGGAAGACCCAGAACCCTTTTAGACATGATTATTTCCTCCCCATTAGGCTTCATTTCTGAGAAGAAATCATAAGACTCATAGACTCCTACCTAAAAAGCAAGACTGTTTCGTGGGCCCCCCCATCATGTGTGATTATTTATAAGGTAACCTTTTCTGTTTCCTAACAACTTTAACAACAATAATGCCTAATAATTATGGACTATTTGCTATCTATCTGAAAGTGTTATCAGCCATATTTTAAATAATCTATTAGCTCATTTACTCCTCAAGATAGTTTCATGATTTGGGTGCTACTATTTATGCTTCATTTTCAGGTAGAAAAATTGTCACAGAAAGTTTAACTTGTCAGTTATCACATGCCTGTAACTGCCAGATGTAGGATTTTAACATAATGGTCTATCTAAATACTCTGTATTCCTCCCCATCTATGATATATTTTTGTTAAAGTTTTATATTGTGTTCAAATAAAATTTAGTCTTTATTATTCTAATTCTTTACACAGATCAATTGTAATCTCTATTTTTTAAAATTATAAAATATTAGACATAGATGAGTACCGAGAAATCAGCTGAATTATTAAACAAGCCCAATTTATAGACAGAAAGACTCCTAATCCAACACCCACATACCAATCCTTTCAATATTAAATATTTTAATTCACTGAATCAACCATTATTATAAGTTCTAAATGTTCTCATTTGAAGATGAAATAGTATTGAATCTATTCCCCATTTCTCCTATAAAATAATTCCCAAATTTTCATTACTCAGTTTACTCTTCTACACATATACCAGTCTTGGTCTTTTGAAATCACAGTGCTCAGATGTTAGCATTGCCTTCCAGGTGTGATACTGCCCAAAGCAAAGAAGGATAACTAGACAACACCTCTGTAGTTCTATGACAAACTTCCAGTGGCTTTTGTGGGGGTGCTGATACCAATGAGGCAGCCATGTTCATATTGTAGGGGTCGTATTGGTTCAGAGTGATCTGAAAGTCAATTTCACCAACTGTATTTCTCCTGTTCTTCTGTCTTTTCTTTAGAATTGTTGTAAGTCATACACAAACACCACCTACAGGCACATGTACACACTCGGGATATTTTTATTCTCTTTCTCTTTTGAATTCTGTTTTTACATGAAATATTAAAAAGCCTTTTGATGCAATCTAAGTTTTCAGAGGCCATGCCAGCATGACATATCATAGGTTTACAATTATAATAAGAATATAGTGATTTTTCTCTCAATATCTCCATCTGTAGATTCCTCAAATTTCAGCTTCTTGAATATTACTTGAATATCTCTCCTTTGAGGATTAAGGTGGTTGATGAATTCTCTCATAAATCTCATAAAGGAAATATCTATCAGTTTATTACCCTGAGTTATTTTACTCTCTTCTAGATCTAACTCATCAATTAACCCCAATTCATTGTATTGAATTCCTAGAGAATTTTTTTTCTACAACCCTTTGTAGCACTTCTTAATATGTTTATGTGTATACTGGGTATATTTTGATTTAATTTGTGAATTGGGACTATACAAGAAAATTATTTCAAAAATATTGTCAATAATTTTGTTGAATTTAGGCACTGAAATCATCTGACATCAGCTTTTGTAATTTTCTTTTGGGAAAACAGGCCATAATTTATAATCACAAGTATTCCAAAAACGTCTCATATTTAATTATATTACAAAGAGTATTAGCAGTGCTGATAACACATCTGTGAATTATTGTAATGTCTTGAGTTAAAGTTTGCCTGGATCTGGAATTAACTAACAAAACTTGAGTAGGAGTCAATAACTTATATACCCTGTGAAAGTACAGGTCATTACAGAGAAGGTAAAACTTCACCTCTACTCAAAGGATTTCTGGATAGGCCTGAGAATTAAATTAACATTTAATAATCAATTACTAGGATAAAAGTATATACATGGGAACACCAAGGAGAAAATGATGACTCAAAGTGCTTGTATACTTGGTTAAACAAAGACATCCTTTTGGAAAAATATTAAAATCTATGGGGAGAATAAGGGGAGATAAGTTATTTTAATAAAATCCATTTGCATGGAATTATCTGGACCTCTGCTCCTCATCTCTGGCAGACATCTTTTCCACAGTTGTTTAATCTCCTGCTCTCAGGAAGAAAGAAGGGAGATCAAGATCAGTGTGTCTTTCTTGCACTTACTATTTTTCAAAAGCTCAAAATAAATCCTTATGTTAAAGTGGCATATTTTGAGTTAGCACATTCTACCCCTTTTCACCAAGTTAATAAGAACCTAGAAGATCACATTTTTCTTGACAAATTCATCATCATTCAGGATCTGAACTTTAATTTTGGATACTGAGAAACATGATTAGTCAGCAAATCAAGAATAACTCCAAGAGGACCAGCTAATCATTAACCAATTACAGAAGATGACCTGTTAAATCACACTTTCTGCCTCAGAGGAGATCAAACGTGCACAGAGGAGAAATAATTTCCAGATCATTGAATGGGGCCAATAAGTGAGTCAAAAATGAGGGTTCTATGAGAAAACTAAGAATTCAATTAAAAAGACACCTGTCCAACAGTTTAAAAGAGATCCGAAAAATTTTATCAAAGAGCAAAAATGGCTTATAGGATAACAATTTCTGACTCTCTCACACCATTTAAAACATTAATACAATACGGTTGAGTTGATTTATTAAGAAGTCTTCTTGGGCCACTGTTACTCTGTATTGGACTAAATTGTGTTTTCCCTCAGTCAATATACGTATTAAAGCCCTAATCACCAATATGGCTGTATTTGGAGATAGGACTTTTAGGAAGATAATTAACGTTAAATGAAGGCATATTGCTGATTTCCCCGTCCAATTAGATGCACGTCTTTTAAAAAGAGAAAGATGTGAAAAGATGTGAGAGTTCTCTTTCCCTCTCTCTCTCTCCCTTTTTCCTCTCCCTCTCTCTCTCTCTTATCCTTTCCTCCCCCCTCTATCCTTTCACTCTCTTCACTCTTCCCTCTTTCTCTCCTTTTGTGCTCAAAAAAGAAACTGTATAAAGACATAGCTAGAACAACCTGTGTGAACATAGCTTGAACAACATAGCTTGAATAACAAGCCCAAATGAGAAGCCTCACTGGAATCCAACCTGATGACTCCATCATTTTGCATTTCGAGCCTTTACAACTGTTAGAAAATCATTTCTGTCATTCAAGTCACAGAGTCTGTGGTACTGTATTATAGTAACCTGGACATACAAATACACATAGATTTTTTTTTAATAATCTTACTATTTGAGGTCCAGAAGTAATTGCAGTTTCCAACTGTATAAAGACATTGTTTTATAAAATCTGTTTTAATTCTTTCAAACTCTATTCAAAAATCTGTCAGTCATTTTTTTCATTAGTAGGAAATAAGCCCCAGGCCTTCACCCTGAGCTACATCACCAGTCCTTTAATTTTTTTTTTTAATTTTGAGACAGTCTCACTAAGTCACTCTGTTCCTCAGCCTGAGTTCAAACTTGGAATCCTGCTGGCTCAACCTCCTGGAGTTCAGGGTTTACAGTTGTGCACCATCACACTCTGCAAATCCTGGCAATCATTGCCTAAATTCACATCTTCCCTTTAATATACACTATGAGCCACTATGGCCCTTTACACTAGTCAGCTAATACCTCAGTGGACACATGACCAATCACTAGAAAATTGGAAATGACAGTTTTAACAAATGTGTCAGTTTTGCACAACTTTTTGCACATTTTTGTTTCTTTCTGGAGCCACACAGCTAGACTATTTTCACATTTTTCATTGCAGTTAAGAATGACACGTGACTAAGGTCCACCCAAAGGAACATAAGGAAAAATAATAAATATAATTTCTTTTTTTTCATTAAGTTTATTGGTACATTTTAGGTATGCAGTATGATGACATTCATCATTGGGTATTTGTACCTTTACATAATACATCTTGGTTTTTATTTTTTTCCCACTCCCCTGTCTTCCCTTCCGCCCCTCCACCCCTCCCTCTTTACAAAGACTTTATTTCCATTTTTTCCTTTTCTCATATTTTTTCCTTTCCCTTCTGTCTTCTATCGTTTCTTCCTTCCTCAAAAGAAATGGAGACAAATTCCAGAACAACCTAGGAAAGTGCTTAAGATTGGGGCCATAAAATAGAGTAAGATTTTATCTGCAAACCATCATTTGGAGAATTCCTGGCTAACTAGAACATACACATTGAATTGATATGTGTGCCAGAAGTAAAATTTTTGTTTTAAGCCACTGCCTTTAAGAAGTTTCTCTGGGGCAGGAACCAGTGTTTTATAATGCAGAAAGTGGTACTGGAAATGGATGCTTCTGAATTGAAATCCTAAAATATTTGGCACTGATTCAGGAGTCAAACTACGGATGATGAGAAAACAGATACTCCAGCTGGATTCTCTACCCAGTACCATCCCCCTCAGCAACTGGTGTTAGAAGTGTGCTGTGTGGAAGGAAAAAAATCAGCTGCAAAAATTTTAACATTTTTGTTTCAAAGCATAACCTAGCCACTTTTATTTATATGAATATATAATTATAAATTTTAAGAAGAAAATATAAGGTATACTACAAAAGAATAAAATTAACAAAATATGCAAGGCTCACAGTTTTTAAATACCATTGAGCATCATATAAAATGCATTAATAAACAGTAACAACTAATTCTTACAGAAAGATAATATTTTGAATATGTATATTCTTTCTAAATCAATATATTTTATGCAGTTTGAGCCAAATGAAATTATCAACATGTTATTTTAAATTTTTCTTGACAGCTTTATATTCAGTAAAACTAGCTAACAACCAAAAAATCTAATGAGAAAATATTCAAGAGATAGTTCTACCATTTATTAAAATGTATATTTAAAATTATAGTGGTTAAAATTATCTAATATGAACAAACATTCAGATTATCAAAAACTGAAAAGTTTGAAATTTTATTCTGGTTACAAACTAATAATATAATCTATTCTATTTCATGAATGCTAGTAGCAGGTACAATACTCCTAAGTTGCAGGAAAAAAACTCATTATGAGAAAAAGAGAAAGGAAGCTCAACACTTCCTTTTTGCCTCTGACATCCAGAAGTGGGGAGTGACTCCACTGGTAGTTGTCCCTCACGCACCTTTTGTTTGCCTTTGGCCTCCTCCAAAATAGGCAGGGGCAAAAAGCCCCAGGGTCTTTCTGACATCTCTGGAGTTGCCTTTTTGGCTGTACTAACGGCACTCAGACAGCCACAACACTCCTTCCCCAGTTTGGGCTGCTCCAAGTGCTGTTGCTGTTGCTGCTGCTGCTTTGAGGGGTAGCTGGAAAACCTCATCTGCCAGGACAGAGATGGGGAGGGATCAGGCTTATTGCTTATATCTCCAAAAGGCCCAAACTCTTGCCTTCCTAGGCACTCCTTAAACCAGCAGCAGTCTTAACTCCAGGCTGTCATTTTCAAGAAAATGAAGGAGCTGTAAATTAAGCGGTTACTTGCACCCACAGAGTTCCACTCAGCTACCTCTATGACAACTGAAGGTGTCCTAACTACCCCATGGTTGCTCCAGGGCTGGTCTGCCCTAGCCACAGCAGGCTTGAAACACAGTCCTATCCCAAATGATTCTGCCATTCAGGCACTTCTAATGACTACATAGTGAATCTGCCCCGTCTGTCATTATTCTAAAAGTCCTCAAGTAGGTCTGCAAAAAACAGTAAAATGTGCATACATGGGCTATTCCTGCTCTATTTAAGCAGCATTTCCTCACACTGCTCTAATTGGTTCACAAGAGCTCTCTCCTGTCCTCTAACACCTTGTGCTGAACCATAGGTCCTAATAAGGGCCTCATTCAGGTGGTTCTATTGCCTATTCATAATTTTTATCTTGAGTCATGTGGGCTCAGTGGTTTCTAGTAAAAGGAACTGGTAAACTGGTAGTGCTAGGAATTACTAGGTAAGCCTGAAGTGTTCCAGAGACTGGCAGCAGAGACCAGTGAAGACCAGCAGCAGAGACCAGTGAAGACCAGCAGCAGAAACTGGCATCAACCAGTATTGACTGGCAGTGACTCATGATGACTATTGACAGTTGGAGACTGACATAGACCTGTGATGGCATGCAGAATCATACCTGAGGCAACAGAAGCTGCTAGAAGAGCCACAGATAACTGCAAAGGGGCCACAAGCCTCTGGTGTTGTGGAGTTCATGGGAGTGGCTAGGATCTGTCAAGAGCCATAATACTATGAGCTGTACTACTAAGGTCCTATTGGCACTGATGCTCAAATTTTGGTTGCTGATGTCAAAGGAACTACACTTTGCAAATTTCTAATTTCTGCCTAAATTGTGCAAAATTACCCTCACCCCATTGCTGACAATTAGGTGACAGCAAGCAACATGAACATAAGCCTATGTGCAGTGGTTACACTTACCCCAAAATTCTACCTGGGTTGTGAAACTGGAAGCCCTATTCCTGGGTAGAAAGAATTAATATAATGAAAATGGTTATACTTTGAAAATTGATATATAGATTTAATTCAATCCCAATCAAAATACTAGCAGCTTTCCTCACAGATCTAGAGAAAATGATCCTAAAATTCATTTGGAACCAGAAGAGACCCAAAATAGCAAAAGCAATCCTGAGTAACAAAACCAAAGCAGAAGGCATCATATCCCAGATTTGAAGTTATATAGTACTATGAAGCTACTGTGATTAAAATAGCACTGTACTGGAACAAAAGGAGGCATGTAGATCAGTGGAAAAGATTTGAGGAAGTAGAAACAACCCCAGGCACATTCAGCTATTTTGTCTTTGACAAAGGAGCCAAAAACATGCAATGGAAGAAAGATATCCTCTTTAATAAGTGGTTCTGGGAAAATCAGATACCCACATGAAGAAGCTTGAGTCTAGGCCTATATATCAAATAAACTTTTCTTCCTTTTAGTATTAGGTATTGTGTCCCAGAAATGAGAAAGTAAGACAGATTTTGATACCAGGAGTGGGATCACTACAGTAGTGCTATCTGACCATTTCAGAAGCCTCTGCAACTGGCCCACAGAAAAGTTTGAAAATGTGGGCTGGAGAAGCAGCCCTGGAATGCTGCAAGCTGAGTCCAATGGGAGATTTTAGTCAGAGCATAGAAGACTAGAATGCTGATAAAAATACAGCTGGTAAATATCAGGCCCAGGAGGTTTCAATTAGGAACAAGGACTTCATTGACAGTTGGACTCCAGGCCATGTATTAGTCTCTAGCATAAAATTTGTCTAGAGTTTTCTCCCATCCTGAGATATTGTGGGACACTGAGATTAAAGTTGGTGGACTAATTAAACTAGTGAAAGAAATTTCAAGGCAGTCTAATGTGAGGCAGTGGCATGGCTATTGTTTGGGGCTTTTACCCAGCTCTTGAAAATCCAGAACAAATGATCAAGCAGAATGACTTTTAAAGTTTTAAGTTTTGCCAGAAAGGAAGCTCAAACAAATTTGGGACCTGAAAAGAGGTGCCCAGGAGAACTTTATGATTGAAAAGATTAATGTGAAAAAGCCAACTATTTTGGAACAAGACAATAGAAAAGATGCCCTGAGGATATCACAAGTACCAGCAGAACTCCACCCTTCGCTGGCTGGCTCAAAATTACAAAGATAAAAGACTCTGCTTTGAGAAGAGAGCACTAGGGCACCATGATTTAGAATGACACAGTCTAGGTAATGGGAATTGATTCTCTTGAATTTAGTTCACTATGCTCAGCCATCCAGATACTTAGAGGCCTCTGCAACCACCAGCAAGATGCAAAGGACTCACCTACTGCTCCTGCTTGCAGAATATCTTGGTGTCATCTATACAGAGCTGGTTTTCGGTGTATGCAATATGCAGGAGTTATGGGCTCAGGAAGGCTTCCAGCTAGATTTCAGAAGGGCTGGAGGCCAGGCAGTGTGACCCTGAGAGAGGAGTTTGTGAAGCTGTGAGGATGAAGCCAGTGTAATGGAGATACCAGGAGGTTTGAAAAGCCAGAAATGTGAAATGCCTAAGGAAAGCCACAAGGAGCGAGCAAAGCCAGCCTAAGAGAGAGACTATGAGGGCTACAAGGAATGGAAGTGCTCTAGGGGTGGGGCCACCTAAGCCCTTTGATATTCATATCTTGCCACAGATTTCTCTGTGTGATGTACATGAAACTACAGGATTTAGTGTTTCCCCCGCTGGATTTTAGTCTTTCTTTTCATTTTTACAGAGGCTTGCAGCTAGGAGTTTGCCTTAGATCTCAGAGGAAACTCTGGACTTGGACTTTTCAGCAATGCTGAAACTGTTGGGAGTTTGGCACCTCTTAGACTAAATGAATTTTGCATAGAGATGCACATGAGTCTTTTGGGGCCAGGGGTAGAATGTTATGGTTTATATCTAGATGCCCCTCTCAAATCCTCATGCACTTAAAGGTGGGGTTTGGGGGAGGTGATTGGAAGGAGAGGGGTGATACTTATCAGTGGATTAGTCCACTGATGAGCTTACCACTAAATGTGAGTTGGGATGTGAAGCTATGTCAGAGAAGTTGGGTCACTGGGTTCAGCACCTGGAAGAGTGTAACTCCTTACCTTTTCCCGTGATCTTGCTGCTTTGTTGTTATGCTACAAGCAAGCCTCCTCTGGGATATCCTCTGCCATGCTGCCCTGCCTTGAGACAGCAGACTGGACTGAAACTGCTAACTGTAGGCCAAACTAAATCTTTCCTCATTTAATTTGTGGGTGTCCAGTAATATGTCCCGGACACAAGAAAGTAACTAAGACAAATATTATAATAGAAACACTTAATCTGCTGGAGTATATAATAGGTCAAACTAGAAGACATAGACATTCACAGGGACTCTCTAAACAAAACCCAGGGTGCTCAGGAAATAGTTCCAAGAATCAATAAATGGGATCTTGTCAAACTAAAATTCTTCTGTGCTCAGAGGGAACAACTAACAGAGTGAAGAAACAACCTACAGAAAAAGAAAAATATTTTCACCACTTGGACAGAAGACTAATATCTAGAATATATAAAGAACTGAAAAGTACTGGACTCCCCCCAAAATAAAGATTCAATCAAAAAAAGGGGGAATCAAAAAAAACAGACAACTTGCAGAATAAAAAATACAAATGACCAATAATTACATGAAAAAATGTTGAGCATTTTGGCCATTAGAGAACTACAAATTAAAACAACATTGATATATCATCTTACTCCAGAAAGAATGGCTATTGTGAAGAAATTAAATAAAGATAAGATGTGAAGAAACACTGTTGGTGGGAATGTAATCTAGTGCAAACACTATGGAAATAAATGGAGATTCCACAAACTAACTAACAATAGAAATTCCATTTGACACAGGTATTCCCCTTCTAGCTATCTTCTCAAGTTAAAGACATCATATTACAAAGGTACATGTATACCCATGTTTATAGCAGCAAAATTTATAATAGCCAAGTCTTGGAAATAGCCTATACACCTATCAACATGTGAATGGGTAAAGAAAGTGTGATATATACACAATGGAGTACTACTGTGCCATAAAGAAAGATAAACTTGAGCCATTCATAGGTAAATAGATGCAATTTGAGACCACAGTACTGGGTCAAATAAGTCAGACACACAGGCTCAAATATTTCATGGTTTCTCTTATATGAGAAAAAATATAGAGGGGGCAAAATAGAAGTCAGATAAATAGGAAGTAGGGAGATCTTTTTCAAATAGACAGGGAACAAGAGATGGGTGCAAGAGGAGTAAAGGAAGGGAATGGACAGGGGAAAAAGAATTGAAGGGAAAAATGATAAAAATAGGGCTTCTATAAATGGAAAGTGGCCCAAAAGTTGGAAGGAGTAGGGAGAGAGGGGAAAGGCACGGTCTGGGAAAAAAAAAAAGAGCAAAAAGAATTAAAATGTATTTTTTACATGTATCAACCCCTTAGCATAATTGTAATCATTATGTACTGAAAACATATACTAATAATTTTTTTAAAAAACATTATCTTTGAAAGCATAACTTAATTTCACAATTAATTTACTAAAATTGAGGATATAAGAGCAAAGAAGTCAAATGTTACTCAGGATTCAGTTACAAGGAAGGCAGAATAGAGTACAGGTAGATGTCAGTGTGACCTATTTTTGGAGACACTAAGAAAATCACATTGACTTTGATAGAAGGGTGGGAGAAAATATTGGGAGAAAATTAGGGTATGTTTTAGTTGAACAGGATAAGCTTGAGAAGTATAGAGTTTTCTTTAAGCTACATGTTCTACTTTGGGGTATGTAGTTGTTCAAGAGTTGTGTAGACCTCCCAAAATTGTTTATGATTGAGAAACCATGTAGATATGTAGACTAAAAATGCCTGTCTCATTCAAAAATTCTTTGAAAGTGATTATGACTCCTTCATGTCAATGAGAAAACAATAACAAGTTAAGAAATAACAAATTTAACAATAACAAGTTTAGATACAGATGCTGTTTAAGGAGTGTAACTAGGCTTTAATTGAAAACTTTGGAACTACTAGCATAAACTGTTCACTTTTGATCATCACCATGAGTAAAATATCACTAAAGTATAAAGTTATTTTAAGAAACAGCTTGAAAATCTTGACACAATGGGGAGCAGTGAAAGCCCATATTTTTAGTCATCTTATGTTATATCAAAAGCAACAATCTCAAAACTTTGGTAGATAGAATTTCTCACACCCACCCTAACCCTTTCCCCACTCAGTGTATTCTCCTAATCAGTTATTTTAAGACTGGTTAAAGTCAGTCCCTGATTAGGGATTGTGATTACAGCAGAATGTCATCCTTCAGCTCAAATTTTTATTATAATTTTTATCACAAAGTGAGATCACTGCAACATAATTTGAAGATTACCAATACCTTCTCTCACTAGAATTTAATTTTTCTGTTAGAAATTCTGATGACCAAAAGAGAGATGATAAGGCAACTTTTAAAAGTATGGAGAAGTGGATTATAGCAATAAACTCCATAGTAGGCAAACCTAAAAAAATAAAATGAACTAAAATTGCTTTAGTATTCAAAAAGTTTAGTTCCTTTCAAACCAAAATCTCTAGGCATATAAAATCTCATATAAATCAAAACTAATTTACTCCACCAACTGTGTTTGTTTACTTTGGGATGTTTTACAACACCCTTTTCATGTTGCCAATTACCAAAAAAAAAGCTAATTATCTTTAAATTAAGGCTTATCTGACAGCTGATTTTGCAGTAAATTAATGAAAACAAATTTGTGTTTTCCCCTAGCAATTCTATAGGATATGAAAACATCATAATATTATGGTTAGATATGACTATATGTTATTGTAAGATGTTAAATTTTGTCCTTTTTGACTATATAGAACTGTATAAGTTATAATCCATAAAACCTAGAACTTGGGGGAATGCATTGTATATTCTCAATGAAGACTATTGGCTCATTTGAAACTTACAGGGTTGCTCTGTTTCCAGAGGAAGCTTGTAAAAAACTGATAACTGGATGTGTCTATGAGATCCTCAGCCATCTGTACACCCTCAAAGCCAGTGAAAGGGCTTCAGGACAGAAGGTTGTGTTCGGAACTATAACTGAGTTCCACATCCCTTGTCTGTAGGTCCTGGTACTGTCAGTAGTACATCAGCCAGGTGATTTTTAAAGTGGTTCTATTCTCTCTTAATGAAATCTCTTATATAACTATTCCATTTTGCTTAAATGAAACCATTATCTAAAGGCATATGTCAAGTTCAGTGGGTCTCATTACTGGTCCATACCTATGATATCTAGCCTCTAACAAAAGATCTATTTCATCTTAACAAAAGATCTTCCATCTATGCACTACCTCATTTATTCAGCCATATTCCCTTTTAGCCTCTTCACTTTCTTAGACCTATAGAAATGTGTAAGTATCTATCTATCTATCTATCTATCTATCATATTATCTAACCCTCCAGAATGTTAACAAGAAACATATTATTACACAGCATATTCATTTATTAGATCTTATTGATTTTTCACTATCCATATATCTTTAAAATTTTGTATATCTCTTGTTAGTTTGTTTTTATACTAATAAAATTCTGGGGAAAGAGGGAAGGAGAATTATTACACCATGGGTATAGAATTTCAGTTTTGCAAGATAAAAAGTTACACCAATGGGTAGTGTTTATAGTTTCACAGCAATGTGAATATACTTAATGCCCCTGACCTGTACACTTGAAAATGGTTAAGATGGACCTGATCGTCTAGCTCAATGCAAGAGTGCTTGCCTTGCATGCATAAGGTGCTGGGCTCACTCCCCAGGAATACACACAAAAAGTTAATAGTCCATTTTATATTATGTATGTTTTATCACAAATTTTAAAAAAATATCACTTTGCTAATGTACCATAGTTATTTATTCTTTTATAGAAAATGTTTCAAATTTAAGTATTTGGTAATATATTTTCAAAACAAAAACAACTTATGGTTTTCTTTGACAAAATAACAGCAGTATACCTTAGTTAGCACTGCTTTCGTGGCCCTCAGTGGTATGATCTCATCTTATTTCTCTGAGATTGTACAGTGAGCTATTTAAACTTGGGCTTTTTGAGCTCATTTTCCAAATATGTCATTTACTTCCATTTTACCAGTCTTAGCCAGTTCATGCTTTTCACTCTTTTTGAAAGTCACTATTCTACTTCTTATAAGAACTTCTCTCATGTTCCAAGATTCACATAAAATGTTCCTTCTGCCTGGAATTCTTCTGGGGTTGACAGAAGTCCAAATAAGTCAGATTTCTCTATAAACTTCAGATTTTGCATACAGACTGCCACAAGGAATGTAACATTATTTTTTCCTGTCTTTCATCAACTGTCACAATACGTCTGAGGCCTCCTCTACACACAGACAAATTTATTGAAAGTATAGTCTTTATATATACTTTTTCCACCTGTGTCTTTTTAACTTCTGTAAATTGTTTTGAAGATAGTACACACACAAACATTTATTAACTTGAATAATGTATCAGAGTACAGCAACTTTAGCCCATATATTATTTAGAACACTATTTTAGAAATTTTAAGTTTATCACTCTTATATTGGCACAAATGACCAAAAAAAGAGGAAAAATTGGCTCTGTACTACCTAAAAGTATTTTTATACCACTAGTTAAAAGTTATAAAATAGCCATTTTATTATTTATTAACTTTGCCACATTGAGACAACTGAAAATTATATTTAGTAAAATGCAGTACCATTGTTAATGAGGGAAAATTCCAGATACCTAGAAAGTGTTATAAAATATGGACCTCGAAAATTTATCCAGACCACATCATAAATAAATAGATTTAATTTGGCTCACAACATTAATTTTTTCCTGCTGCTACTCTGTGTTGCTCAACCTGGGTTTTTGTAGGGATGTAATAAGCTAGTCTTTGTGAGAAATTCAGATTTTAAAATAAATAACTATAGGAAATTTTGTAGGTCTCTGTGAACAATATATGTGAACGGCATTTGTGTTGTTAATGAGCTACTTTGAAAATTTGACATTTTCTGTGATTTTCTGGCTTGACGTGAACTGAATTCTGCCCCATCCTACTGTATCATGCTTATCATTTAAAATCTCTAAAAATAGAGTCACTCAGAACACGCCGAATCAGCCCGCTGCAGACAGGCAGGTCTGTGCACGCCCTACCTAGGTCAGGAGTCAGGCGGAACACTCAGAATCAGCCCATGCCCTGGCAACAATCCACTGGACACCGCTCCCCCCCGCCCCCCCGCCGCCCCCCCACACTCCTCTGTACAGCTACCGAGTTCCACACTACAAAGACGCAGAGGACACCGGACCACCAGACCACGGTACTGAGTCCCCCCGCTCCCGGCCCAGAGGTAGGGGCTTCTGAGCCACCGTCCCACTGCTCCTGGTCCAGAGGAAGGGGTTTCCTGGCCACCATCCCTCCCGCTGCTCCCAGCCCACAGGAAAGGGCTTTTGGGCCACCATCCCCACCTCTGCTCCCGGCCCCTATCCCACCACTCCCAGCTCAGAGGAGGTACTCCATGCAGGCACCAACAGCCTACCCCCCAGTCAAAATGAGAAAACACGTAAATAAGTCTCAAAACCAGACTTCCAGATCACCTACAGCAACCTCAAAGGGAAATGAGATGGAACACTC
>NW_004624730.1:29664421-29723001 GCF_000247695.1 Heterocephalus glaber
CATTATTTGCAAATAATTTTTATCGATCTAAAGGGAATTCTTTTTTCATTGAATTTGAAGTTGCTATAAATTTTAATAGGTACATAAAATATTTTAAATGTTTTTAATCACTGTTTTCTACATGTTTTGAGCATGAATTAATGTCAAGTGTGGATTGAATATTCTTCATTGAGAAGTTCAATGAGATGATCATATTTTTACATTCATATGTTAATGGAGTGATGTTAAATCAATTTTCTGTTCCTAGAATATACCCAACTTACTCAAATCTGACTCTATAGAAGTGATTTTCCCTTGCCCTTTCTTTTTCTTTCCAATGCTGAGGTGCAAAATAAACCCAGCACTACACTACAGTAAAATATTGCCTTGAAGTATTTCATATCTCACCAGTGTAGTTCAAATTTGGGTGAAACATTTGTGTGAGCTGACTTACGATTCCATTTTCCAAGAGGAAATATTTCATTCTTTGGTCTACAACTGTGATCAGTATAGATATGGTCCCAATATTTGCAAGGTCACTCTACCCCTCACCCAACCTATTAAAAATTGTATTAACATTGTAGCCTTTTTTGATACAATTTTTAAAGGGAGTTTTGAACTTAATGCCCCACAATGCATGAGTCTGACCTTTTCCCCTTTCTTACATGGTTCGTAACACTGTTGATCCAGGTCACTAAGGAATAGAAAGTTCTTCAAGCAATTACAAGTTCTAGCACTTGCTTCCCTCTAGATTTGTGCTTTAGCTTAATTTCCAGTTTCTAAGGAAGTCTCTTTATCACAAGTTTAGCCCTATATGTTAAATATTTTAATATTGATTCTTTATTCCATTTGCTCCATCATTAAAGTTTTTCTCAATATCTGGTATTGAGCAAAATGAAAATTACTTTTTATATGGACACTGAAATATAGCATTCAGTTGTATGCATGTAACATAATATATGTAGCTATATGTTTTGTTTTTAATGTCAACAAAACTACTTTGAAAATAATTTCACAGAATAGGAGTATATAAGTGAAAAGTAGTATAAATATATGGACAAATTCTATGCACATTTGTCACTGTGACAGATAACTGCCAAGTTAGTCTTTCAGAAATTGTATTACATTATTTCCAGCACCAATATATGAAACTACTTGTTTCTCTTCACCTTTATGGCATATCTGTTATCAATCCTTGATTTTCATCAATCTTTTTGGAATAAAAAAGTGACATGTCCGTTTTGGCTTAATTGCAATTCTCATTCTCTAGACGAAGTCTTAAACATGGTTAACAACAACTTGGAGCTCTTTTTCTGTAAATTTTCTGTTCATATTTGTGTATATACCCTTTGCTTGGTTTCTGATGAATTTATGGTCATTTTATATTGATTTGCAATTTACTTAATTTCTTTTGATGAGTTACCAACATTATTTTCTGTGTTTAGTATTATAATTTTGCATATTTTGGTTATGAAGAACTATCTTAAATAAATCTCTTGCTTCTGTGTGGTAAGCCAGTATTGCTATAGCCCTCTAAATTGAGGTATTATAAATTGGCACCTTTGTCATTACTTACTTTTTTATCAACTTCAGTGTTCCATTCCTAGAAAATACAAGTACCCATATTCAGAATATCTCTAAGTGTTTTCCTCAATTAAAAATGACTAGGTTAGGCAACTGACCAGTTAATAAAAAATGAAAGAAGAATATCATTTAAAACATATATGATTTGTATTTCTATGGACAATTTTTAAATACATATGAATGGATACTCATGAAGCAACACTGTTGATTCTTTGCCCACAACACTCATTTGTTTTTTTAACAGCTCTCTTTTGAACATATATCTTGTTCGACAAGAGTTCAGTCATCCTATTTCAGATATCACTTTTCCATAAGGCAATATTGCTATTTACCTAGTCAATTTTAAAGTTTTCTTGGTAGGGGGGAGTATTCTAGATGCCAAACTCTTCTAGAATTTGAACTTCATTCTAGTCATTCATTGCTCCCTGTTCAAGAGCATTTATTTAATGCATATTTTAGGAAGTAATCCACTAGCTTTAATCACAGGATTATGATCATCTGTCAACATGTGATACAGCAAAAATGAAGAATGAAAATTAATGCAGTGACTTGGTTAATTTGAATTAAATTAAGTACACTTCAATCTCCCATGGAAAGTGATGGTTAATTCAATGAGTTGATTAAGTGGAGGTAGATTAAGACAGTTTAAATTGTGCCTGCCATTTTTACTTTTCTTACAAGTGACAGATACATTTTTAAGTCATTTAGTCTTCTGATTTTTAGCTCTTTTTTAAAAAGGCAGATTAAAATAATGTATAGATGTAATTATGTTCTTGAGAGTGGATTTAAAACAATGTTGGCTATTCAAAAAATCTGAAAAAAATGACAAAAATACTTTTCCCTTTATACAATTGGCACCATTTGATTTGAAATGTATTTTCTAAAACTTCTTCATGTACTGATCTTTAGATATCAATAGTTTGCAGAAGTTGGCATAATAGTTCAGGTTCTTAAATTGGAAGCATTACTTTTTATTTGGTTTTGTTTTCATCTGGAAATCTGAAAAAATACTGTGGTAGAGCAACTAAAACCATATATCAAAAACTAACAACCATTGAAATGTCTAAAAGCATTGTAATCATCATCTCATCACCATATTTAGAACTATCATTTACTAAATATATACTACATCTGTCATCCTATTCAGTTTACTGATTAAAAACTACAAAGACAATGAAAGGATGAGTTATTCACATTTTCCTGATAGGGAAAATTTTAGTAAAATATATTTTTTAAAGGATGATACAACACATGGGAGAACAGGTTTAATAATTGTCTTATCTTTTTCCCCTTCAGTAGATATTTTTCACATACATACCTGTATTCATTAAAAATTCACTTTAATATACCAAAAATCAGCATGAGTTACCTTAATCAAAAGGGGACTTAAAGGGTATGAGTTCATTTCATCAATATGACTAACTCTTCAGTGTTTGGAAGGGGTCTGGGATCAGAAATTGGAAAATCAACAGACACCCAGACCTTTTGGTATTCTTTTGGGTTATTTTCTTCTCACCCCTGGCCCCTCTGTCCTGGAACCTCACTAATTAAATGGGTGTAATACCAGTCACAAAGATTGCCTTGGAATTTCACTTTCTAATTCCTGGAATCCAAATCTAATTTTCCTAGCATATGATATGTCAGTTATTCATCACTTATCAATGAAGGTGGGGAGAATTTATGCATTACAAATAAAGGGCATCTCATCCCTGGAAATACAAGGGAAATTTTGTAAATGAAATAGTTAAAATTTACCCAACAACTTACCCAACTCTCCATTTTCTTCTACATATACAGTTGAATTAAATGCTCCAACTATTTTACAGTCAAATATAGCAAGGTGATATTTTCCACCACAGAATGTGACTACAAATGATGTGTGTCTATTCTAGGCTCAGATTCTATCAGACTCGTTCATACTTCCTCCTGTCAGAGCTGACCAAAATAGAGAAATCTTAGAGTAGCCTAGAAACTTATTTTATGAAGTTGTCAGAACTCTGCAACCTAAATCTCTAAAGGACCTGGTAGAATATTATTGCTTGGCCAAACTTTCAACCTGCTCATTTCTCTTACTTACAAGTTTCAGTACATTTGAGTAATACATTTTGAGAAGTTTTTTTTTCAGTACTGAGGTCAAATCCAAGGCATTCACACTGTTATATCCCAGCCCTTTTTTATTTTTTTATTTTGAGACAGTGTCTCACTAAGTGGGTAAATTGCCCAGACTAAACTCAGACTTGTGATCCTCCTGTGGGAGGATTAAGTTTTACAACAGTAAATACATTTCTCTTAGTTTATACCTAAGAAAAGTCTCATGGGCTGAAAAACATTTTGGAAGATATTTTCTAAGTACTTCAAAACCATAAAGAGTAAAGTAAAAATCACTGGAGAACTATAAGTCACAGTGACATTTCTTTGTTTGTTTGTTTATTTTATTTTGTTTTGTGGTACTGGGATCCAAACTCAGGATCTTGCGCTTGCGAGGCAGGTGCCACACCACTGAACTAAATCCCTGGCCCTACGATGACAATTCTCTGAATTCACCTGTTTAATCTCCAACAGTTATTTTATAATGTCTACATGAATTTGTCACACAACATCACTTTCTGTAATCATGGTTAGAGTGGAAATCTTTGTTTTTCCCCTGTGTGGTACTTTGAAATAGGATCTCCTTAATAATCTATTTTGCTAAATTGTTCAGTCTGGGCTCAAACTTGACGTCTTCCTTCTTCAGACTCCCACAGTTCTGGGATTAGAGGAGTGGGCCACCCAGCTACAGTGGAAATCTTCATTTTGGCTGCTTGGACTCATTTTGCTTTGTTAACTCTCACTCATATATTAAGGGGACAGATTCTAGTTGTTTCCTTTTTCTCCTTCAGGACATAGTTTCCAACAGCAGCTAATTATCAAAAGGTAATTAGATTTTTCCAAAATAGCATAAATTTTTAACATACTTCTGTGCTTATCCACAGAAATTCAAAATTATTTTGGCTCAGCCATTGTCCTGAAGGAGATTGCTATCTAATTAAGTTAAACATTATACACCTATAACATCTGACTACACACCTGTAATTCCAGCACTCAGGAGGTTGAGGCAGGAGGATCATCTCTGAGTTCAAGGCCACCCTGATCTACATAGTGAGACCTCCCTGCAAAAAGACATATAACTCTACAATGATTAAACAGAAAATAAAATATTTTCAATGCCAAACATGAATGTTTTAATGTATACAATTAAAAAAATGATTCCAAAGGCATACATTCTATCTCCCACAACATTAGAAAATAAAATGAAAATCTTAGGATTCCTATGTTAAAATTCTAAATATATATAACCCTTGTATAGATAGATACAGATATAGCTAGGTATGTAGGATTAATATGCAAACAATATTTGAAAGACTGTCCTTCCAAATATGCATAGCAATTATATCATTATAGTGGGATTATAATAATTTTAATGAATTGTTTATTTTTATCTCTAGTTTTCTTGTTTAATAGATTCATATTGAATACAACATAGAAAAATTTAAAGAAAAGTATGTGAACAAAAAGGGGGATTCTGTTCATTTCCTGTGAGTTACATCTAAAATATTTTTAAAAGAGAGGTCAGGGAAAATGTCAAGTGCCAAGCTGTGTTTATTTTGCAATAAAGCAAAAGAGGTTAAAAGAAGATAAGAAAAAAAATAATAGAACAATCACACCTAAGAACTCCTCAAATATTTGAGAAAGGACTACATTCTGTGAGGAGTTAGCATGCTTATGAATATATATTAAGATTTTGATACCAGGTTAGCTTATAAAATCCTTTAGTCTTTCAGAGTTGAATTTCTTTTCACAAGCCAAACATATCTTTTGTATATATGACTGGCCCAGGAGAGGGCAGACCACCACACAAAGAAATTTAACTTGAACTTCTAGAGAAATAACGCCTATAACATGACTAAATCCCTACAAAAGGAAATGGCAACTCGCTCTCAGTATAAGGGATGTTCTTTTCTCTCAGTATTTTCATTACAACATGTGACCAACTTCAAACACAAATGCTCCTTTCTGAATAAATGTTTACCGTGGTGACTCTGGTGCTATGAGTGCCTTATTAAAAGAAGTCTACACTTATTCTCAGATTAGAAATTTTCCACATAGTAGTGAATCCCTTTTTAAATCAAAGTTTGCTGACACTTATAAAGGAAATAGACAAAAACACTATGGAAGTGAACCATACATAATTAAGTGAGCAAACAAATGTCAAACTAATTTTTTTGGAAAGAGAAGAAAATATGATAGTAAATGAATAATCTATAGTTCCCTAAAATTAAACTTCTTATAGAGCAAAGTTATTTACAAGCTCTGCAAATTTATATTGTTAAGTATTTGTTTTAAGATTTCAAAGACCATTTATTTCTTTCAAACATTTAAAATTCAAACTATTACCATGTAAATTTTTTATTACTTACACAAAAGAAAAGAATCTAAAGACATGATATACTGGTAAAATAACTATATCTTATTATATTTTGGGTGTTCCAGTAAGATTCACCAAGAATTCATCACAATCTATTGTGTCCTTTTGCCATCTGGTTTAAATCATCTTTCAGGCCAAATCCTAAAGTACAAAATGTCAGGTTGATATTTACAATAAATTCAAGATTTTAAAAGCTATCCAAAGCTTATTTGCTTTTACTGTTCCCATTCTTTGTTTAATGAGCTGATATTAAAATGACCTGTCATTATTAAAGTAAGGGTTTAAAAATTACAAACATGTGCAAATTAGCATATAACTAAACTCTGAAATTAATGGGTATATAAGAAAGATTGGTTGCCAGAATATTTATTTTTCTGAAGTTTTCTTTCTTACACATCTTCCAATGGGCATTTCATAGTAACTGAGTGCATTAAAGATTTCAGGTTAAATTATGATAAATTATTTCCAAAACCAAAAGAAAAATTTATAAGACCAAAATTAAATTCTCCTAAACTCCAAATTAAAATGTGTTTACATTTAGTCATGTCAATGCAAAGTTTTATTTACTTTGACTAAAGCTATTTTTTTCAAAGTTTAGATAAAAATTAGTCTAACCAATTATATGTCTAAAATCATTATTCATAGCTTTATCATTTTATGTTCTAATAAGCAAATTTTAAAATACCTGTCCACATGATTGTGCTCTTGGATAACAAACATTTCTAATTCTGGGATGGGAATTTTTTAAATAAACAGGATTAACATTTGAACTTCAAATAGGAAAATAACTCAGTTCAGCTCTTCTCTACCTCTGGGTGTGGTCAGAAGTCACAAGTAAAGCACACAGAATCTTTGATTTTATGAATTGTTTGATTAACTTTTTGAGATTTTATTTAAAGGCAAAAATGCTTTCATTATCTTTTTGAGTACTTTGATAACTTTACCAATGAAACGGGGATATTCTGTACTGCCAAAGTTCTCTGAACAAAGAAAGCTTAATGTCTGTTAACTAAAGGTTTACAGCTTGTCAACTTAACCAACAGAAAATGTTTGCCTCATATGTTTATTTATACATTTTGGAACTAGATGGTGTTCTCCCTATGCTGCCACCAAGGAAATAAAGCATGTCACTCTAGCAATTAATTTTCCTGTGTTTATTAGTCAGCAAACAATTGTCTGATTTTAAATCATGAAGGAAACAAAGTCAATCTAGTCCTCTCTCTCAAATTGTAGACAGAAAATAATGCCCTGGAAGAATGCACAATCCCTTCCACAGTTTGAATCAAGACATTTTTATACTAAAATCAGGCACACTACCTTATAGTCACTGGTTCAGTAATAAAGAACTCAAGGACACTCACTGGGAGCTTTGTCTGAAGGATGAATGTTCAGGCTTGGGAAAGCAGACGTGGTCAGCCACTTTGTTAGACATCGGGTTACCACAAGCCCCACCCATACTCAGCCACATTCTCTGAGCCTTAGACATGTCTTATTTCACAGAGAAAATTGGGCTTTTTGTGTACCACTTAGCAAATTGTGGAGACTCTGCTCATCTACCTGTGTTAGAAGCTTTACACAAATGTTGTCCAATGGAAATTGGAGTTTCAAATAGAATTTTAAATTACCAACTAGCCTCATAAAAAAACCTGTTGAAAACATGTTTTAAAATGTTGTATTTATTCCTATACATCCAAAACATTAGTTTTTATGTCAACACGAAACTATCATAAAAATTATGAACTAAATAGTTCACTTTTTATCATGCTGTGTATTTTACACTTACAGAGCACTGAACTCATCTCATTTCAGACAGTCACATGTTTTCAGTAGCCTCCAGTGAGTAGTGCTTAGCAGGTTATACAGTACAGTTCAACACCACCTCTAATCTACAAACCTTTACAGGCTCTAAATACAAAGAAATACTTAAACAATTATGAAATTCAAGAATAGTTTAATATAATTAGTACAAATAAACTAGTGGCAAATGTTTATATTATATCTCTAGAGTGCCGTAGTGAAATGTACAGTGCTTGGGCATATTATTTCACTTCATCACACTTCACTTGCCCCATCTAAAACAGAAGAAACACAATATTACCTACCTTAAAGGGTTGTTGGAAGATTAAGTCAGTTTGTCTAGAGCACACAGAATACTGCTGGGAAATCAAGTGTTCTTCAAGTAACACCAGGAATTATTGTTGTCCTTGTTGCTTCAGTTCCTAATATTACTTACATAGAAAAGTTATTCTCAAAGTATGTTCCTTGTACCATTACCATCATCTGCAAACTTCTTATAAACACAAAGCTGCAGAATGAGAATAGTTACAGCTTATATCTAGATGTCCCCCCAAAGACTCATGCCCTCATAGGTGGGGCTTTATGGAGCTGGCTGGATCTAGGGTGTATTATACTGGGATTAAGGGTGTGTGGTACTACATTAGCCCATTAATTGGTTTAGCATAGGTGAGGGGGAAAGCCCACCCAGGTGTGGGTAGCACCAATCAGTAGGCTTATAGCCTGGATGGAAAATAAAAGAAGAGAGGGAAGGCAGGCTTTTCGCTACTGTTTTGCTACTTGCTGCTCATTGCCTTCTGCTTGCCATGCCATAGACTGTTTCTCCTCTGGATGCCCCTCTGCCCTGCCACCCTGCCTTGGAACCACCTGACTATGGACTGAAACCTTTACGAACTGTGAGATGAAATAAACCTTTCCTCTTTTAACTTTGGGTATCAGATATTTTGTCTTCTGCAATGAGAAAAATAAACAAAACAAGAACCATCATTTTAACATTTTAACAAGATTTCTAGATAAATCTATGCACATTAAGATGTGTAAAACAATGGTGTATAAATTAAGAAGAGACATAAAAATTCCCAAATATGGATCAAGAAATTACAATTGATGCTTAATTTGCAAGAAGAAACACTGAAGGAAATAAATTAAATACAAAGCTATAGAAATGAAAAAACTTAAAAAGAATGTAACACACAGTAAAAAGCCCAAGGAACTCTAACTATTGGAATGAATTTCAATTTTAATAATTCAGAACCAGTAAGGCCTGAATAAATCATGGCTTTGCTACATTACAGAGAATTAAATGGTAAGGCTAAAATTGGCATGACTAAAGTGGACAATAAAATAGCAGAACCAAAATTTATTCAGTCTTACCACATAAGAGTATATAGAATAGGATAATAATAGTAGTAATACTGGTAATAGTAATGAACTGAACAATGCTAAATGCTAGTTACTGAAGCTTTGGATTTGGGATATTTAACTTAAGCATCAGAGCAGCCCTATGAGGCAGGTATTAATATTATTTCTATTTTATAAGTATAAGTTTTACACAAATGGTATTAGTTACTTGTACGAATTCACCAAACTAGGAAGTTGCTGAGTTCCTCTGTGCTCAGGATGTCTGGCTCCCAAAACAATATTCTTAATCACTGTACTATATATATCCTGCCTAATTGACTTAGCACTTGGGGCAAGAGGGTATTTGATGGACAACAGAAGACCTAATTGCCCAATAAGGAATTGAGTAATAAGTGCATAAATAGTTAGTAACTCTATAAATACTGTATTCCAGAGTTTTGAAATCCAAACATATTTTCATGCACAGCACTTTCAGAAAATATCTAATATATAAAATAATACTGGCTATTCTAGTTAATTACAGCTATGCTAAAGTTTGAATATAAAAAGAATAAATATTGGAAAAGTATTACGGGTTTGATTAAAGAATCTCATGTCTATCTTAGATAAGTAATAATGCTATTTTTGTCCTTCTATGGCTTAGATCTAGAATGTCCCCCCCAAAATTTCAAAATTTCATGTGTTTAAAGATGGGTCTTTAAGGATGGGAGGTGATAGGATCATGAGGGCACTGTACACATTAGTTGCATTGAAGAGCTCATAGTTAAGATGCATTAATAATTCCATAACTAAGATGCATTGATGAATTCATAGCTAAGACAAGTTCAATAAAATGCATGGAAAGTTCATAGTTAAGAGTGATTTTAGGAGGTGGAGCTTGGTTGGGAGAAGTATGCCACTGGGACATTCTTTTGGAGGGTGTATCTCCCTCCCCAGCTCCTCCTTCCTCTGTTTCCTGGCTGCCATATGTTGAGCAACTTTCCTCTACCGTGCCCTTTGTCAGGCCCTTTCTGCCTCAGAGAGAAACAATTATGGAATAATTGTCTGAAAACCATGACCCAAAATAAACATCTTTTCCTTCAACTTGTGAGTGTAAGGTATTTTTTCCCAGTGATGGGAAACTGACTAATACGTATCCTCTATCCCCAAGGTCTAGTGAATAGGGGAATAAGAAAAATTAATATTGCCAACCAGTGGGTTTTCAGACCTTTTGATACTTTCAGTCCATTTTTAGGACTTAAAGTTTGAAAAGATTATTGAAACCTAAATCTCTTTTTATATAATTAATCGATCACATTAAATCTTATTACTCTGTCTTGGCACCTAAGCTAGTGATGAAGCAGAGGTGAGGAGAACAGAGATTAAGTGCAAAACATTCCTGTTAATAGTAGGCATTTACAGCCTCCCCTTTTTTATCACAACTCATCTTGGAGTTCATAGTATAACCAAAGCTCAAATTCTGGACCATTTATGAGCTTTACTAATTTTCTGCCATTTTAACAGCTCCAAAAGTTCTTCTCCAGATGCACATAATACTGTAAGTATCTTCACCTCACTCTCCAGTGGACAGTCCATCCCATAGAACCTTGCCACTGGGTTATTCTCACTTTCTATGGAAAGATTTCTTGGAGTGTCTAAAAGGTCCCTGAAGCCCAAAGTGCTTTGAACACACTTCATCCACAGAATCTCATGGTTTCATGGCAATTCCAACTGGTATCCCTGTTACACTTTCCCCACCCCACATTGCAGTCACATTGGCACTAACTTTTGTTTTGGGACTAAGTGACTTAGTAATAAGACAGCATCATTCATCCCATATCTAGGATAAAACGTGCAGCATTATGTGGGAGTTTGTTAGAAATGTATACTCAGATTCCTGCACCATAATTAAGCAGGAAAAGGCCATTACCATTGCCCAATGCAAAAAAAAGTAAAAAGAGAGCAATGATTATGCCTTCCTGAGCACTTCTCATACCCAAATTACTCTCCTTCTGGCACTTGTCCTGCTTATTGCAGTTCCTTATTTTAACTAACTAAATGATTCTTCAATCAAAGACTTTTTGTTGTCAGCATTAAGCTGTCTTCAGAGAGAATCCACAATTGAGTCATGGACTCCAGGAATCAAGAATGAGTCTCAATAATCTTTACTTTCTTTCTATATTAGTCACTTTTTGTCTCTAGACAAAATATGCAACACCCACACTTTAAAAGAAGAGAGATTGAATTTGCTCATGTTTGCAATCTATAAAAGGATAGTTCAAAGGCAAATATATTATGGAGGAAGGATAAAGAAGAACAAAACTGCTCAGTTCACAACAACCAGTAAGCAGAGCTGAGAAGCAGTATCAGATAGGAATGGATAAGGGACTGTATGTTGTACCCACCAATCTCAGTAACCCTTAAGTTAAATGACACATCCACAAGTATGCTTTACTACTCTGGTAGGCTTCTTTCAATCCAATGAAGTTAATGTAACAGGATTAGTGGTCACAATCCACTTGTTAACTTCTCACCCGAACACATCTCCTTATACCATAATTAATCTTCAAAGTAAATTCATAATTCCGCTAGCACAGTGCAACTATCTTATTTACTTTTGGACTCAATCACAGAATCCCTTGCCCTAAAGTCTCAACAGTTACAGCATTTTTCAAATTCCAAGTCAGAGTCTCTTCCAAGACTCAAGGCAAACTCTTAGCTATGAACCTCTGTAAATGTCAAAAAAGTTACATAATCTCAAGAAACAATAGCACAAGATAAATAGTCCTATTCCAAAATGGAGAAAAAGGAGCAGGATAGAAAAGAATCAGACCAAAGCAAGATCAATCAAGACCCCACACGGCAAACATTAAATACTACGGATAAATGTCCGAAATCCAGGGCAAGTGGTGGGGAGATGTGTGTTCTAGGGAGTGTAAGTGGCCTCATCCTATGACATTGTCAGTTGCAGCCCACATGGTTTTTTTATTGAGCCGGCTCCATTCACTGACTGCAGTTTTTTCTTCAGAAGTTCCATGTCTCTGGCTTCTCAGACTTCCTAGGTTCCCAAATTCATCTTTGGCTTCTTTCCCACAGATTCTCAGATTGCCCTGAAAGGGGCTTCCTGCCTGGCTTCTCAGGTCTTTCTTTGAAATATGGGTAGAAGCCTCTCTGACCCCACAGCCTGTCATTCTACATGTTGGTAAAGTCAGCATCACATGGATGATGCCAAGGTCTGCTTTCATTGGAAGCAATAGCCAGACCTTCCTGTAGCTGTCTCTGAATGCCTAGATGTCTGAACAGTATGAAATAAATGCCAGGGAACAAATATTCTGGAAAGACTTTCTTGAGAAAGGGACACAGGGACTTTCTTAGATTTTTGCAAACTCGAGCTTGTGATGGTTGAGATCATCTTGATTTCCAAGATCCCTCAAACTCTCTGGTTTCAGTTCAGATAGCATAAATCTTTTGCCTTTTACCAAGATGCCCTCATGACATCTTTCTTCTTGTTCCTGTATAGAGGTTGATTTCTTTTTAATATCTCTCTTTAACAACCACAACTTGTTGACCCTAACTTTACATGTGGTTCCTTCTGGGCCAATTTAAGTTTTCCAAATGTTTCTTCTCCTCTTTTTCCTCCAATTCTCACCAGACATGTGACTAAAAACAACCAGCAGTACCCATGTCATAGCCTGAATGTTTCGCTGTTCTAAAATTTCCTACACTAGATTAATAAATCTACCACACTTAATCTCAGTCTTCTATAAAGTCTCTGAACATAGGCAAAATGTAGCTAAATTTCCTGCCATAATGTAGCACACAAGTCCTCTAGTCCAACTGCCAATGGAGTCCTTGTTCCCAACTGAAACCTGAGCATGGCCTCTACTGTCTGTTCCTATCCACATTTTGGTCTTCTGAGCTCTGACCAGAATCATCCAGCAGGCTCTGCTTGCTGCATTCTAGAGTTTTTCTTGCTTGCATCTCTAAACCTTTCCAAACTCCTCCAGCAAACCAGTTTCAAAGGCTTCTAAACTACCTGGTCAACAACAGTTAGTACAATGAACCCCACGCTCAGTACTAATTTTCTGTATTAGCCATTTTTTTTCTGTCACTAGATACAATATCCAGTACCTACAACTTTAAAAAGGAGTTTAATGTACTCATGTTTTCAGTCTATGATCAGGCAGAAACGTCAGCGGTGAGAAAGAAATAGAGGAACAAAGCTGCTCAGTCCATGGAGGCTTGAAAACAGAGAAGGGGAATAATACCAGAGAGGAATGAGAAAGCAACAAGAAATAGTAGCCAAGGCCACGCCTCCATGACACACCCACACACTCCCAAGAAAATGCTTAACTGATCCAGAGTCGCGCTGAAAACACCGAATCAGCCCGCTGCAGACAGGCAGGTCTGTGGACACGGTCCGAGGTAGCCAGTCGCGCTGAAAACACCACATCAGCCCACGCCCCGGCAGCAATCCACTGCCCCCCCCCTCTGCTCCTTTGGCCTCTTTGTACAACCTGGTTCCACACTACAAAGACGCAGAGGACTTCGGACAACCAGACCACTGTACTGGAGCTAATCAAGTTCTCAGCATTTAAAGAATTCCTGCCCAGAGGTAGGGGCTTCCGAGCCGCTGTCCCACTGCTCCTGGTCCAGAGGAAGGGGCTGCCCGCCCACCATCCCTACCGCTGCTCCTTGCCCCTGGCCCACCTCTCCCAGCTCAGAGGAGGTGAGCCGTGCGGAAGGCAACAGCACCCCTCCCAGAAGGAAGGGTGGAGGGGGTGAAGGGGGGGCTAGGAATGGGGAAAAAATAAGAACCAAGATGCATCATGTAAAGGTACAAGTTCCCAATGAGAAATGTGTTGTATACCTAAAATGTACCAATAAAAGAATTAAAAAAAAAAAAAAAAGAATATGCTTTACTAATCCGCTAATGTGTTTCTTTTTTTTCTTTTTTGGTACCAGGGATGGAATTGAACTCAGGACTTTGCACTTACAAGGCAGGCACGGTGCCACTGAGCTAAATCCCTGGCCTTGCTAAGGTGTTTCTTAGCCCAACTAAATTAACATATTAGAATTAATGATCACACTTCCATTATCATATCAGATTTCCAAATTACAAAGTGTTAAAAATGTAGAATTTAAATATAAAGGCAAATATTTTGCTTTTTAGTAAGGTCTGAATCAATAGACATAAATGTGATATGTGAAGATAAACACTATGCCAAGTGTGAAATGCTTTATTTAGTTGAATAAGAATATTCATAATAAATTTAAGAAGTGAAACTGATATTTTAGCAGTTCTGATTTCCTGTTTCACTAATATTTGGAATATGAGGATAGAAGTATTTCCAAAGCTAACTGTCATCATAAACTTTAGAGATAATGGTTACTATTATCCCCACTTCATGGACGAAAAATATGAAGCTTAAAAGTCATTTTCTCAGGCTTTGGTGAAAGAGAGAATCTCTCAAATAATTGAAAGCATCTTGACATTGGCCCATATTAGAGGTATCTGTGGTGTTTATACAATCTTAATTCAATGTAACAAGATATGAGCTTTCAGCACATTTACCAAAATTCACTGATAATTGTTTTGGAGTGGTAATAGATCCAACTAATGATATGTATCCAAGGTCATATGTTGTCAAAGGTCAATCTCACAGAAGATTGATTCCAAATTAATAAGTGAAAGTAAAGTTATATAAGCTCCTTAAAATAGATTTGCTGGGAGCACTTTATTTGGCAGACTTCTCAGACATTATTACTTCTCCTTCCAATTTCTCTCACTTTAGCTGATAACATGTACACTGATAAACACCAGTACATGTTCCTTTGCCCAGGTGCACCATAGTTTTTCGAAATGCAACTGGCACAGTTCAGTAAACTCTGAGATCTTGGCAAGATGTATGCTACTGGTGCGTGACTTTGGTTCAAATGTACTGAAAACTTTTAAATATGTATTCTGGAAGTAATAATTTCTCATTCCTTATATTCTTAGAATGAGCATATGCCAAATAGATACTATAACATAGCTGTATATGATTTGTCCCAAATTGAGAATGCTGATTTACTGAATGTAGAGAGAAGTGTTAGTTATAAAAGCACCACAAAATAATATTCCCACCTGAGTAATATACATTCTGTGTAAGTAGTGTCATTTTTGTGCACAGATCCTTGCTACTCAAAGTACCAATCATCAGAACCAGCATTGCCTATAGAGCTTGCTAACTATGCAAGCTCTTGGGCCCCAGTCCACAGCTATTAAACAAGAATCTGTATGTTAATACCTCCATGAGATTCAAAGACATATTAGTTTAAAAAGCACTTATCTACATAACAACACTGTACACATCATTCAGCTTCTTCCTTTAATCATAATATGTTGTCAGGAATTGTATCATCTAAAAATAGCCATTCCTATCAGCAATCATTTAAAAATATTTCTAAGTGAAATTAAAATATAAATCGCTATGTTTTAGACCTAAAATGTCCCCCAAAGTTCCATGTGTTCAGAGGTGGGAATTTTGGAAAGTGACTGGAGCATGAGTGCGGTACATTAATCACTGGATTAATTCACTGATGAGGTCAGTAGTTAAATATACTACACGGAGGTAGGGCCCAGACGGAGGACTGGTCTCCGGAAGCAGGGCCTGAAAGGGAATATTCTTCTTCCCATCTTCTCCCTTCCTTCACTCTTCTTCCTAGCTGCCATGGACTGAGAAACTTTCTTCCACTCTGCTTCTCTATCATGCCCTTTCTCCCTGAGTTAACCATCCGTGGACTGAACCTCTGAAAGTGAAATCTAAAATAAATCTTTTCCCTTTTAAATTGCAGGTGTTATGTATCATGTTGCTGAAGAAAACTGACTGATACATAAATATTTCTGAAATTCATATTTCTAAAGTTTTTAAAAAGTTCAGTAGATGTTTTTAAATTGCAAAATTTTTGTTGTAAAGAATGAGAAAATTTTAAAATTTTTTCAACCATCTAAATGCATACATATGATATATATGATAAATGAAAACTTATATAATATCACAAGTTTGAGAAACATAATACAAAAATAAGATACTGTAAGTATTCTTTGGACTAGAAACAAGGTATTAGGAGGGACAAAAGGGAAGATCCACTCTATATCTTGGAAAAACTATGGCCCTCTGGTTTTTAAATTATACAGTAGTTCATTAGGTTTAAACTGAGATTATTCAAATGGCAGAACTTCAAAGACCTGGCTGTATACTATACAGCAAATCCTCCAGAATAAGTGTTGTTTAGGCTCAGAAGTAGAAAAGAGAGAAAATGGAGGAATAGAGAAGGAGAAAGAGAAGGAGAACGAGGAGAAATACTGGTAGTACTATCTAAACATGGCCTAAAAACAGCTGTAACTTCCAGTCAAACTGGACTCTTGTCCATCTGACAGAAATATCTCCTGTGAAAAGTACTTGTTTTTGTTTTTGTTTTTGTTTTAAAGTAGTAAGGCTTTTTATTGCCAAAAAAGAAAAAGAAGACACAAATAAATTAATTGTGACAATTTTAGACTCCAGGGCTTCTCTATGGAAGGTGAGTTCCTTATGTAAACAAAATGCTGCTTAAAAAAGAACAGCAATATTTGAGACAGTGTTCATGACTATGAACTGTACACAGTGAGGAGAAATAAAAAGGCAATTTTTCTTTCCTTCCTTCAGTAAGATATGTGTTGCATAAAGGTATGAGCCTCATTTTAGTGAAAAATTCTTCCACTCAGAAAAATTTTGAATTCTCCCACCCCACAAAATTTCAGGCCCTGATCCGGACAAAAACCAAAACAAGATCACACATCAATTTTATATGAACCTAAAGTCTACACTTGTACTTGTTCTTTACGCTAAAAACAATTTAATATCTAGGGGTTAGAGGTATAGTTCAGCGGTATAGTGCCTGCTTAGCATGTGTGAGGCCCCAGGTTCATTCCTAGCACCACCCCCAGGAAAAAAGCTTGAATGAAATCAAGTACGAAATCAGGAGACTGAATTTTCTCACTTAGTTTTCAACCAAATTGGTTTTAAACTAATCTCGTTCTAAAGTGAGAGAGAAGATAAGCAACACTGTTTGTTCTATGATGAGAGGGAAGTATCTCTCCTGTGGCAGTGGTCCAGGAGGTACCAAGACATGAAGGAATGGCTGCAGGACAAAATGATCCATTAGGTTCACTAAAAAGCAAGGTGACTCCAAGTGAGATCCCTCCCTGGCCTAGCTACTAACTGTACCCAGATCTCAAATGTACCTTAGGGCCCAAACAATGAGCTGGAGCACAGCACCAGCATGGTCAAAAGGCCCAAAGTTGCCCAAACGAGTTAGTGGGCACCTCTACACCATGATTTATCAATGTTCTTGTTGATTGTGATAAAACAATCAAATCTCAGTTTTGGACTAGCATAAACATTATTTACTTAGTAAGCAATGATTGAAGTTCTTGTCTAGGGTACATGATACAAAAATAGGTTGCAAGTGCCCCCTAAATTACTGCTCAGATTTTTTAGTCTAAAGCAGTACAAAATGGCTTCTTCCACACAAGTACAAGTTTTACACTGTTTCTCAAAAATTAATTGTGTCTCCAGTGGAAGCCTCCGTCTAAGAGGTTTAAAAATATATCATTCCTATGTGAGAGCCAAGGGAAGTAGGACACAAGAAACCCTCTACTCTGGAATAGAAAACACTCTAAAACCCAGTGGGTGTGACCACATTCAGGCCACGTGGTTTGAGATTATGGGTCCGCAGTGGTGGTTTCTTCGTTTCTATCACTGGGATGTCCGTCTTGGGTGGCTTGAAGGTTGTTGGATCTTCAGCCATTTGGGTGGCCTGGGGATGGATCATCTCCATGGGAGAGGGCTTCTGGGCTTCTCTGTAGGCCTGGACAGCAAAACCTCCAGAATCTGGCTTCTAGAGGGGTCTTGGTCCATTTTTCTAATGAGGGTCTATCCTTATCCTCACTTCCAGGATCCATGGTGCTAGGATTTGGGCCAGTTAAGGCTGTGGAAGAACCAGATGTGAACCAGCCTCTGGAATCCTGCTTCAAAGAAGAATGAAGTGTGCTGCTTGGGCTGGACTGGGCTGATGCAGGCTGTTTCTCTTCTTTTGTTGTCTTTCCACTCTAGAGCTTGAGTTTATGGAGTGCTTCTGCCACTCCAAGGTACTTGGTCCCCTCGGTGGTAAGGCCCTTGTGTGGTGTATAGCCAGCATCTCTCAGCCCTGCCTGTTGCTTGAAATGCTGAATGCTCACCAGGACCTTGTTGGTACTGTCAGTGGTCATTGCCAGGGTTATGGCAGTGGGGGATACACTGGTCTCTCCTTTCTCTGCTTTAGAGAGGTGCTGGTGCTTTCACCCTGGAATCACTGGCTTCCAGAGGATGCTGCCCCTGGAGGAGGAGTCATGGGTGCAGGGTCCCCCAGAGCATCACCATAGCTGAATACCTGGCGGCAGACCCTGATGGGCATAGACATCTTGCCTAGAGGCGCACCAGGCCCAGGAGCAGGAACTTCTGGTTGTCTTGAAGCCATTGAAAAACTAGGATCCAGATGCTTTTTCTATAAAGAATTTGGAGATGAGTCCCTGTCACCACAGTGAAATGATGTCATGACTATGCTGACAGATAGATGTTAATGAGAAACATTGTCCAGCTGCTGCAAATTAGTAAAGCTTTTCAGGAAGAGTCCATCCAGAGGTTCCATTCTCCTGCTGCTACCAAGATGCCTGTGGCCCAAACTCCAACACTAAAGAGGTTCTCACAACCCACATCTTCCAAGAGGTTGTGGCACAGTCCAGACCTAAGCCATCGTGAAGGCAGAGGCAACACTTGCAGCCTGAACCATGATCCAGGCAGCACTAGCTGAAAAGCACTTTCTTAGTCACAAAAATAATCAGTAACCTTTTTTTTCTGTATTTTTTTTTTAACAGAGAGAATAAGCAACTAGGACTGTGATCTTTCCTGAAATTATCCTGTTTACCTAATAAATATAGCCATGTTTAATTAATTATATTCTAGTGAAGACACATTTAGATTCTTGTCAATTAACTAGTGAATAATCCATTCTTCTGACTTTGCTAAATCTGTAACAGTAATAAGAATCTATATCATAGCCGGTGAGTATGGGATCTAGAATCTGGGCCATTATTTGGCTCTGCTTTCATCTCAAGCTCATGCTGCTCCTACAGTAGAGGTTCCTAGGTTTATCATTTTTTAAAACTCAAGGACCACTTTGAAAATAAGATGAACTCTAAAGATGAGATGCACATTAATGTAGGCAGCTCCCCAAAAGGATAATATTTCAGGAAATTTACAGAGCTTGAAACTTAGATGCAGTCTTTCACTTAAAAGCCTCTCATCCTCAAAAGGCTTGCAAATTCAGTAAAATATATTCACAGAATTTTAATAGTATAATTTACCAAAAAAAATTATTTTACTTATCCAGAGACATGTGTCTACACATACAGAAAGGAAAGGAAATCACATTTTAAGAAGGCTCTGTCAATGAACTGGAGATACTTTTGTTTAAATAAGAATAATGATGGTTTAGAGTGTGCAAGTTCGTTAGTGTAGCACTGGAGTAGAGGAAGATCTCAAGCAAAGAAGTGTCCTTAGGCAGGATAAACAAGCTAGGCTGGGAACCCCACAATGCTCCCAGCTCAGTGCCTTATCTGTCTTAATTTCATGACAGGTTCTTTTCTCACAAATTATCCTATAGTGGTCACTCAGCAATCCAGGATACTTCTATCTTTTGTCTCTACTCTAAAAACCTAAAACCGTCTCATGATTGCTGTAGCTCAGAAAGAAAGTAGGTTTTATTTGTCCAATAAAATGCTTCAGCTTTGAAGTAACACATCTTACTTCTGTCCCAGCCCCTTTACTGAAACTAGTAAGTCATATAATAGAACCCAGTTCAAATGAGCTGAGAATTAAACATTCTTATATTACCCAGAATGAGAACATATTCTGATATCACTGAGTTCTAAAAATATCCATGGCAAGGCATTTCTAATAAAAGACTATCAATTTGTTTGCCTGGGGTGTCCAAAGTTAAAATTCTCTATTTGTTGCCCTGTGAAATTCTCAATAAAATATATGCGCTTTCTTCATACAGACTTGAAAAGATGCTAAGCTGCATATCTATGGCAAAAAGAAGTAGAGAAATCCCCTCTCATTAGAGGGTAGAGTCAGACAACAGTGAGCAGTAAGAATGCTATAAATGAAGCAGCTTGTCAAGGTGGAAAAGAACTGTCAGAGATATTCCTTCAAATCCTGGCTACAGGCTGACTCTAGGAAGGCAAATAACTTTCTTATCCATATAATGAATGAATTTGATTCATTAACTAGTGTTAAGTTTTGTTGCGCTGCTAAAAGACACAAAAATAGTTAAAGAAGAGGGAAATCATTGTTTTAAAAGTAACATTATTTTTGTAAGGTAACCTCATTTTTAGAATATCTGACCAATATATACTTCTGATGATCACTTCTATAAATGAGAATTTATTAGGTAAGATATATGAAAACTGTAATTGTTTTGTTCCTTGCATTCTAACACTGAGTATAAAAAATAGTCTTCATTCAAATTAAATAAGATATTGACTTTGAGTTCATGTTATTTTCAAAAATTCATTAAGATAAAATTTGGTACAATATGTTTCTCTCACCATTTGGTTGATGCATTTAGGAGTCTGCATATTTAAAGATGATCATTTGTCCAGATTTGCCTAATTCTGAGAAAAATTATTAATAGCAATCCATTTTATTCTCAAAAGTGTCACAATTTGTACAATAAGTTACATGTCACCTAATGTATATGCCCTATGATTTTCAGCAAATGATTTTTGTATACATCAACCCTATGGCTTTTATTTGCTTCTGTTATAATCAATCTCCACATTAATTTAAATCTAATACTCAGAACACTTAGAATTCAGGCAAATATTAATTTATCTTTTATCTCCCTTCATTCAAGACAGAAGATTTTCAATGTTCACATCACCAACTACAGAAATCAGAATGAGGGATCGTTCCCTCTTGGGTCATTTATAAGAGGAAATCCTCTGTTTGAAGTGAATAATCACTCCTAATTTCTCCAAGGTAAGTAGAAGTCAGCAATAACAAGCTTTATCCTGTTGTTATGTTTTGATATTGGTCTGAAAAAAAAACCCAAAGCATGGAAAACAGAGAAACACAAACACATCCTGTGCACTTTGGTCTACACTCATGGAGAACCTCATACTATTCCCTGTGATAACTCTTTTCTAATAACAAAAGAAGTTACAACATCCTCAATTTAATCCTGACATGGATTTCCCAAATGATCTTGTCATAATTGGTATAAAAAGAATAGATGATAAATTTGCTTTAGAAGAAATAACACCCCTAGTTTTGCTGAGAAATTCAGTACCTTTTAAATATTTCTTTTATGTTGACTACTTTTTGCAGCACTGTTTAAATTGTGCCCCTTTAATTTAATACATTATACAATGTTCAACAATTAAGTCAAGACCACTCAATGTTAGTAATAGCAATTCAAAAATGATGCCAAACTATAGTTACCCAAGATCAAAGTTTGCATCACCACTGTGTTTTGCTCTGTTCACTCTAGTTTACTCTTTGGAGGATTCTACAGAGATAGAGATGTTACTTCTCATTCACAGTCTTGATTGGTCTATTTTGAGGACATAAGTTGGCTGCTGTTATAGCATGAGCCTAATACAATATCAGTAAAAGCAATGATGTCTTGATTATACCCTTGAATCACATTAATTTAATTTTTTTAAAAAATCAGAAGTGGAAACCATCAGCCTCTCAAGAAACTTCACAAATGTTTGAATAGAAAAGTTGCCCTCTATGGTTTATTTTGATATTTATACATTGCTCATAGTTTTCTGGACAGAAAAGCTTCACCTCAGATTTTTGAGTAAGAGTTTGATATGCTTCTTTTAATATTGAGTTTATTTCTAACTGTAATTAAAAAGTTTCTAAGCACTTCTTACTGAATTTAAGAGAAGGCAGCAATGAATCCAGGAGGGAAACCATGACTAGTTTTATATGGTTATGAAAAGGCTAGTGTTTTTTTTTTCACTTCTTCCATAGTCAGTGAATAGGAAAGAAACCAGAAATGAGACTAAGATATTTGTAGATAATTGAGTAGTTAGTAGGGAGTTGTATTACTTCTAAGAGAATCCCAGAAAAGATTGTATCTCTAAAGGAATAGGAACTTTCAAACCTCACCACAATTTTATAATTACACATTAAAAATTACAATGATTTGTTAATTCTGGAAAACTTCCTAAATGACTCATTAAAACTTAATTTTTAGGGCCAGGGATTTAGCTCAGTGGTTCCAGCACCTGCCTCTCAAGCACAAGGTCCTAAGTTCGATCCCCGGTACAAAAAAAACCCCCCAAAAACCCTTAATTTTTAGTTTGTTTCTTTAGACCTAAATAAGGACCATATTTTGCAATTAGCTAATATGTCAAGTATCTCCTTTGAACTTTCTCTCTCTTTCCATCCTTCTCCTCTACTCTTTGTGAATTATTTGTTGATGTAAAGCAAAATTTTCACATTGTACAGTCTGAATTTTGTTGATTACATCCTATGATGTCTCATGATATACTCATCTACTTCTAACCTTTAATGTTCATTAGCTCTTTAAGTAAATTTGGATAAAATGTATACAAGAAAAATATGTAAAGGATTCTTTCTGTCCTTTTATTTATTTATTTGTGATCACACATTAGAAATTGGGAATTGATTTCAAAATCCTTTATTCTCAAATTCTTTATTCTTGAAATTTCTTTGCAACATACCTTCAGGCATCCAGTAACTTGTGCATATTTTCTTATTCATTGTTTGGATTTCAAATAGGGTGACTCTGGTTGGTATCTGGAGGAATATAGTTTAAGAGAGAAGGTAAAATCGATAAAACCATTCTTGGTGACTACATCAGTGTGTTTTCATCATCTTACAATAACATGCTGAGACCACACCTAATAGCAGTCCAAATAACAATCCTGAAACAAGTATGTTGTTCAAAGTAATACTGCCTATGCAACTTCAGTGGATTTTTTTCCCAGACATTACTTCATAAAATGTGACCTCCTCATATAATGAGTTTTTCGTTATTTTCTAAAAATAACTTTCTAATATATACCTGCAAAAAAATGGAACCAGCACTTTCAGGCCCCAGGATTTGGAAATACCAAGTTTTACATGTGAATATCTATGATTAAAGTCTATATAGTCTAGATGTTAATTCTATTATTTAAAGTCTAATCTTTTTTATATCCTAGCTTACACAAGTAGGAGAAAGACAAGTCTTACCTTGCTTTCCTACTTTGTTTTAAATTTTTGGTTTATTAATATTTGGAAAAAAAGGCTTGGAATGTATACAATAATATTATACATTAATATTATGATGCTCTGTGGGAGGCTGAGGAAAGACGATGCAAGTTTAAATCCAGCTTGGACAACTTAGCAACTTAGCAAGACCCTCTCTTAGATTTCTTTCTTTTTTTTTTTTTTTCAAAAAAAGGGCTTAGTCCAAAGGATTCAAGTTAATTCCCAGTAATACAAAAAATTTATAACATTTATTACAGGATGTGGATAACCACAGTGGTATTAGGGCTTTAAAAACATTTTCTTTTAGAAAGGCCTTACTTGACCCTAGCAGTGTTAATCGATAAAATTGAATTAATACCATGTTATTCTTTTACTGTTTCAGTTTTATACAAAAGAATGACTGGATCGTGTGCCAAATGACCTGAAGTCTGCTCATGATATTAACTAACCCTTGGGAATGCAAGGCCACTTTAATTCTTGGTGTATGGTGAGACAGTTCTCATGAGTCTTCTGAGTTTCTGCGCATCTGAGCAGAGGGATCTATGGTCTTTGTTACAATTACAAAATCATCTTTTAACGGACATTTGTAGAGTAAGCAGCCCTGGAAGTGAAATGTAGAATATCCCTCAGCCCACCTCAACCCGGCTGCCAGGAGAGGGCATGTTTGTTTACTCTGTAGTATAATAAAGATAAATTTTAGTCTGGGAAAAATGAGTGGATTGCTTTTGTGTTGTGCTATGCTTTACATCTGATGTGTTCCTCACAGATTCATGAATTGAGGATTTGAACCCAATGCATGGGAGCCTTATGGGGCCTGGAGAGGTGATAGTGAAGGCCCATTTCTGTAGCTGAATGGGATATTAGGAAACAGAGTCTATTAGAGGAAGTAGTTCACTGATGGCATGCCTGTGAAAGACATTTCTTGTCTCAGGCCCCTCTGTCTCTCTCATTCTCCTTCCCAACTCCCATGAGATGAGCAGCTTTTGCTCTACCACCCTTTGCTTCCTTGATGTTCCTGCTTCACTTCAGGCCCCTAGCTGTGGAAACAGACAACCATGGATGGAAAACTCTTAAACTGTGAGCCAAAATATCTCTTTCCTCTGTACATTGAGTTATGTCAGGGATTTTGTCACCATGATAGAAAATTGGCAAATACAATCACATTACAAAATCTTTAAGTTTCTAAGTTTCAGGCTTCTCAGCTATGATGCAACATGTTGTGCCAGAACGTCAAAAGGATTTGATGTAAACATCTAGCTCGTGTTTCTTGCTTTAAGAAACAAAGTGTTTTGTTTCTGATCCAGGAATCTCCTAACTTTTGCCAGTCTTCATACTAGTGCTAGCTTGCTAGCCATGCAAAACTTTCATATTTCAGAACAGATACTAGTTTTTGCTTATTTTTAGCATTAAGGAATTGGTCTATGAGTTAGTTTAAATTTATATTTTTATTATTGATTCAAGGAAGATAAAGGGTTTTGGCTTATATCTGCAAGGTCTTATAAACTTCTGAGGCTGAAAATACGTAAAATGTTAAGACTACTGTGCCTTCACCTAAGTGGCTGTTGGCCATCTCTGACCATGTGGATCTGGAATGTCCCCAGGCAGATGTGTTATGGCTCAACCTCAACTTGGAGCTATTGGGAGACAGCATAAACTTCAACAGGTGGAGCCTAATGGTGATCTTCCAGAAATTGAGGATGTACCCCTAAAAAGGATGGTGGAACCTCAGTTCCCTCTTTTCTTCTCTCTCACTTTTCTTCCTGGCAACAAAATGAGCAATTTTCCTCTGCCACGTGTTCCTGCCATGATATGCTGATCACCACAGGCCCAAAGGCAATGCGCCAAACTGAAATCTTCAAAACTGTGAACCAAAATAAATCTGTCATTTTTTAAAGGTGATTGTCTAACATATTTGCTACAGTAAAAAAAACTAACTAATAGGCCATGCCTATTACTTCATTAAAGAGCTTTACGGGTTTGGAAGTGCCTAAAGAGAAGCAATGTAGAAGGGCACACAAGTCTGCCTTTTCTTTGGGCTGAAAGGGGGAAGATTGTACACTGTTTTCTGCCATAACTGTAAAGACAAGAGAATGAAGAAAAACCCCATGTAGAGAGAGAAACTCCCAGTAGAGAGAGAAATCAGCTATAGTTATTTTTATGGGAAAAAATAATCTGCTTTATAGGTGCACCAGAAATGTTATTTGTTATAACTTTATAATTTTATAATAAATATTTCCAAATAAGCTTTTAGAAATACTTTTATTATTTTATTAAAAACAGCATAGGCCAGTGTAACCCTAGGAGTTACTTCCACAAGTGGAATTGCTGAGTCAGAAAGCATGCCACTTTAAAAAAATAGTTCCAAATGGGCTTTTACAAAATGTTGCTCATGTTCCCTGTGGTAAAGAAGAAAATAAGATGTAGGATGTAAGATTTCTTCCTCCTTCAGAACACCACATTCCTCTCCTTAGTACCATAAAAATTCAGTCTAGAACATCTCATTATTTTATGGATTAGCCATGCCAGAGCAGCAGCAGAGAGCATGGTACTCAACAAGAGATGCTTATACAGCAGTGCCTGTGTCAGCCTTGTGGAAGCTCCACTGTGTCAGCTCCACTGTGGAGTTGGCTTGTCCTTACACAAGGAGCAACACTATGCACTGCTAGGAATATCTGACATGCACTTCCAGGGCTCTCAGTTACTACTTAAGGAGGTTAAGACAAAACTAAAGCAATTTTGGTCATTATTATTTATGTGATCTCATTTGTATGCACAGCAAGTGAGACATGAACAAACACAAGCTACACAGTAGGTACAGTGAAATATGATGAGTATCGTAACAAACAGTGTCAAAAAGACCCCAGATGGAAAGTACTTGAGCTAGATCTTAAGCAATAAATATAATTTTTGCTAAGGAGCTAATGTAGAGAATTCTTTGTATATTAAAAAACTATTTTTGCTAAGGAGCTAATATAGAGAATTATTTGTATATTACAAAACTATTACAAAGGAGTAAACTCTGGATTCCATGTTTCATACTTGAGTTTTAAACTTCAAAAGTCAAATTATCAATAATTTCACTATTGAATTATATACAGAAGTATTCAATTAATTGAGACAACTAACAGAAAATATGTTTGAAACAGTTCATACATGAAAACCTAGATGTATCATCTCCAAAAATAGTGATAGAGTTTCACATTTTTCAAACTCAAATTTTGTTAATAAAATAATTCTTCAATTATGTTTTTTTGCCAAAATGTGTATACACACACACACATATATATGTAAGTCTACATTCATTCTGTGTATGTTTGTCAATGAATTTAATCTATTTTCCCCACAAACCTTATATATCTCTATCACTTTATTTTTCAGTTAATGTTTAACCAATTTTCTAAATTAAACTAAATGTACACATAATTAGCAATGCTACTCTTTATGTATAAAATTCACATCTATTTTTACCTTCTACTCATCAAATAAGTATAGTTAGAATAGTTTAAGAGATTTAATAGTTTAACTTTCTCATGTTTAGAAATATGTTTGAAAACAACAAGAGAAACTTCTTTAAATGTTAAGCATTATATTTGTGAATATGGTGTGGATTGACAATTCTTTGGCTGATCACTGAGGCATAAGGCCTTCATATTTTTGTCTCATCATGATTTTTAAAAAAATTAAAGTAGGAATAGCTTAGAGAAGGGAGGGATTGCCAAGTTTGGCAAGTTCTGAATAGTTTGATTTTTTTAATCCTTTGATCCTATTTCCCATCTGTTTAATCTTTAGGCAGTGATTTGCAATCTTTTATTTGTTGGCCATAAGGTGTCACAAACGTCACGTAACATGATGAATTATGCCCTAAATTACATTACTGAAAGTTACCTTTGCCGTATTATATTATGTTGAAATTAAGAAATTTCTTTTTTTAAAAAATTGTTATAACATAAAAACTATTGGACACAAAATATCCAACAAACGCAAATATCTGTCTCCCAAGTGAGGCCAGTGACACATTTTGTCCTTGTCATTGATACCTGTGGTTTTCCTGCAGCCAGCTGCTCTGTTGTTTTCTGTGATATTACAATTCAAGGTAAGAAATGTGTGGAAAATGTTGATAATAATATATTTCTTACTTTCTATTCTTAAAATGTGGCTTTGACTCTTTTCCATCAATAGTGAGGTTTACATTTAATTCATTTGAACCTGCATAGTCTTGTGACTAGTATAATGTGGACAAAGCAGTGACTTCAATGGCTACATTTTAAAAAGTCTATGTACATTATAACTCTTATCAGTGTGTTTGCTTTGCTGTTTTCATTAGGAAATAAAAACAATTGACAAAGATATTTGATTACACCTAACCCCAAATTCCTTCTTTTGTTATTACTTTCCTTCAGTTTGGTTACTTCCCTCCTATTCACTCAAGACTTCAGGTCATTCTGCACACAGTAATAGTCTTATACAAATGAATCACAGCACCTGAAATCCTGCATCAAATCTCTCTCTCTCTCTTTCTTTTCTTTTTTCTTTTCTTTTCAGTACTGGAAATTCTGAACAAACTCAGAACCCAGAGCCTTTGTACAAAGCTACATGTTCAGCCTTTTTTATTTTTTATTTTGGTACCAGGTCTCACTAAATTGCATGATCCAAGTTCGAACTTCAGATCCTCCTGACTCAGACTCCAAGAGTTTTTGGATTATAGGTATACACCATGGCACCTGGCTGCCTGTTTCTTTTAGAATGCTCTTAGAATGTGGTTGCCATACTGTGAGGAAGCCTAAGCAGCCACAGTGACAGGTTCAGATTACTTTCCAGCTGAGTGCTAGCATTAATATATTCATCATATCATTAAATGAGCCTTGAGGTAAATCCAATCTTGCCATTCTCAAATCATTTGCACAACTAGAGACTTCTAGCTGAGCACCTTGGCACAGAACAAAGTCCATGGATGTCCACTGAACCTTTTTAAAATTCCTGATCCACATAAATTATGAGCATAATAAAATAATTACTGTTTTATGTCACTTTATTCACAAGTGTTTATCATGCTGCTATATGAATTGGAACCATATATACTCTCTAACAATCTTCAATTTTCTGAGAATATACTAATTTATTTTTATTTTTTGTTACAGGAAAATTTGAAGATATATAAAAGTAGAAAACTAGCCTCTACAATTATTTTAATCTATTTATGTTTATTTTATTTTTAAATTTTTACTAGTATTTGTTTGCAGCATATAATGATTACTTTCATTGTAGGGAACTGAAGCATGTGCATAATACATCTCAATTCCTTTTGTTCCCCTTCCCTCAAATCCTCCCTCCTTTTATTTTGCCAGCATCAGATTCATTTATTTATAACTCCTCATAAAGTTAATTGTCATATGTACAGGTTAACAACCAGACTAATAAACAAAAAAGCATATAAAACACATAAGACAATTATACTAAGTAAAGGTACGCTTTTGGATACATTCTCCATGCTGGATTACAATAAGTCTTCTCTCTCTCTCTCTTTCTCTCCCCTCCTATTATCTGTCTTTTATTTTGCACTTTGTTTATGTATAGTTTTGCATATAAGAGAAACGATGTGATATTTAAGCTTCCATGTCTCATTTACTTCACTTAACACTGACTTATATGACATTTAATAGAAGATATTTTTCTTTAACGTGACCTGTGTTATCTTTCATTAACTTCATCAAACTGTGGAAAACTCATAAGTCAGAATATTCTGAGCAGAGTGAACTGCAAGTATAAAAATCCTGAGAGAGAACCAAGGCTGAAGAGACTGAGGAACTGGGGCCGGAGTGTAGGAGAGAAAGAGACCATGGAAACAGGATCAGAACCCTTTCATCCTATCACCTACAGTGCATAGTAGACAGGGTAAAGAAATGTTTTTTGTTTCCTTTTTCTTTCTTTTTGTTTTTGTTTTGCAGTGCAAGGGGTCGAAGCCAGTATCTTACACAAGTATGGCAAGTGCTTTACCACTGAGCAATACCACCACCCACATAAGCTTTAATTTTATAAGTTCTCATAAAGGTTTGATACAGGGTGTCATGTGCTCTTATTCACTGATATACAACCGTTACCATGTGCAGAATGAGCTAAAGTGCCAGCCTTATAACCAGCTAAAGAGCAGGATTGAAGGCAACAACCAGGGGGCTTGAAAAAAGGGTAAAGTGGCAGAAGTGGAGCAAAATAGATATATTGGGGATATATTTTGTATATAAGGATCACAGAAATATGATATATATTATAAGAGAACTTGAGAAAAGGAAATGAATTTCAGACTATACTGAGATTTGTGACTGGAAAACTGAATGGGAAGGCAGTAGCCAAATAGAAGGAAAGTAATAGCAAAAGAAAGAATTTGGGGTTAAGTGTAATCATGGCTTAAATTTGAAATATCTTTGGCAATTTAGCTTTTATTTCCTAACGAACACAACAAAACAAACACACTAGTAATCACTATGGTAGATGGTAGTGGGTTGATCTAGTCAGGGAGCATTCCATGCAAAAAAGAAGAAATAACCTTTTCATATCATAATCATTACAGAACCTATTGGAATTTTCCACAGCAAGACCTACTTTGTTTTCTCTGTTCCACAATGACTCCTAGTGCTCTATCACAGAAAGATATGGCCCCTATCTATCCATGCTGGACATAGGGAAAGGATCCATTGTACATATGACAGTTGATTCAAAATCATGTGAAGACCAAAGGAACATGTTTCAAGAACAGGGCCAATCTCTTTTCTTCTTGTTTCACTCACAAATATATATTGACCTGAAAAGCAGACCAAATCAATTCGAGGTGATAGCATTACAGTATGTTTAGCTCAGGTTTTACCAATTCAAATTTTTTCTTCTTACCACACAGTGATAGAATGAAGAATATGATGTTTATAGTGCACAATAATCTTTGAAAAAATTATAAATAAAAATATGTCAAGGTTGATTAACCATTGCAAATTTTGGACAGATTTGGGACACTATTGAGAGGGTACTATTTGAAACTGCTAAAGTTAGAAACCCTGGCTAGATAACAAAATTGCAGATAGAGGTGAGTGTTTTTTAACATCTGTGAATACAATATGGGTAACTCATAAACAGGAGCCTCCTCTTTTAAGAATTTTATTCTTGGCATCCTTTTGTTGGAAAAAGTAGACACTCAAGGGTGTGTCCTTAAAAATACTAAAATCTCCGGTTTGTGAAAAGTTTAGTGTTGTTTGGAAATAATGACTCTTAAATGAAAAAAAAATTGTGTGAGTGTATGTGTGCATATGTAGATAAAAACCATTTAAAATTTTTAAAAAACTTAATCATACTGATGTAATTTAGCAGAAGGTTACTTGCCTTCTCTTCTTGTAAACACAATAACTACCCTTTTTCTGAAAAGGGGATATTTAAAGCTATCCTTTCCTTACATCGTTCAATTGTCATGTAAGTGAAAGAATTAACTCTTAAACTACAGAGAAGTCAACAATATTCCCAGATAGACTGTTGTTGTGGGTTAAAATTTTGCTGTGTGTTAATTTATACATCTAGACAAGTAATTGTGAACAGATTAATTTGCTTTTAAGTTATAATATACGGTTTCAACATGGACAATGTATATTTTGTGTGAGTGTGTGTGTGTATATGCGTGTATATGTGAACTTATACACAAATGCATTCATGTTAATTAGCAGGCATTCAAAATTGACGTGTTTTAGACACCAAATATAACATGACCATGTAACTGTTGAAGAGCTGAAGTATTTTTTATCTTGTTCTGTCTCTCTCACCACCTTGGTTTATGAGCTTCTCCTACTAGACTGTAAATTGTTACAGGCAGCAACTGTATCTACCCTAGCATTTGGCTCTGTGTAGTACCAGGCACACACTAGAAGCTAAAAATTTGTCAAATTAAATGTAATTATTTCTTCTAATTATGATCTCTTTCTTTTTCATTCCTTCACCCCTTTTGCAAGAGCAATCTTCTGTTATTCATTACTTATCCCTGTTTTTAGGCAACATTCTTGTCATTTGGAGGAAATAGTTTACACCTAACAAAAGTGAACTATAAGCATTTGTTTGTCTAATTCAATAGCTTTTTATCAGCCATCACCCTGTGTGACCTTATTACAATATTTAGCAGTGTTATCCACACCTCATATTTGAAATTCCTTTTTCCCTCTTGGCTCTTGTCAGCCTATTCCACCCTTTTCCTCCTCCTATGTAAAAACATCTCTCCCTCCTTGTGTTTGTTATTTTGTTAATTACTGACTTTTTACCCTCAAGCTTATTCTTTTTTCACTTTACATGCTCTTTCTGGACATATTCATTCAATTCAGAGTTTCATTTCCCAATTCTATGCTGATGAATATTTTCCCAACATTTATCTTTGCATAGTAAACATCTTCATTCAGCTGTAGTTCAAGCTCACTTTCCTTTAAAACAAAAAACAACAAACAAGGATTTTAGCTAGTTTAGGTAAAATTTAAGGGAGAGAAGTAGGTTTATTGGAGAAATTACTGGAAAATGCCAGGGAGCCTAAAGGACAGAATGGATGGATAGAACAGGAAGCCAGAGTCCTGAGAGGAATTCAGAAAACGATCCTTCTACATCTTTAACTTGACTCTCTCTGAGAATCTGTTTATGCCATCTCTCGCATTAAGACCAGTCTTGTATTCTTTAGCTCATAAGTGACAACCAATGGTCTCTGAGTTCTTATATCCTCAATTTCAGACATTCAGGGAGAGACCTACTTTGCTTTCTCTGTTCTACTTTAATAATCTGAGGCAATGACTAATGGCCCATCCTAGAAAGATATGACTCAAATATGTCCATTCTAGATACAGGAAAGAATCTATTGTACAAATAATGACTGTTTTGAAACCATATGAAATGAGAGGAGATATGTTTCAAGAGCAGAAAGTGGTAAATCAAATTTACTTGGCTGGATTAAATAATAGGCTTCCATTACAATGTCCCTATTCCCCATGGAACTCATATGCCAAAATTAACTGTTGTCCTCCAACCCAGGCCCACATTCTGAAAGAGAGAAATTTAAAAATTTAAATCTCTTCAACTAAGGGACAAATTTTCAGAGGTGCTTAAGGTGGAAATTACTGGATTTTCTGAATCCATCGAGCCACCAATATCCACCATTTTCCTGCCTATTAGTATTAATGCTAAATTGTCTCAGAGCTCCATCTTTTCCAACCTATTGTCACTGTCCCATCTCTTACAATAACCTCCTGACTGATCTTATCAACCTCAGCATTTGTTTGTCCAACCTTTGTTCAATACTAGTTCTTCATTATTTAGTCCAACCTATAGAATATAAAATATATGCCTCACCTTTGTGTCTAGCATCTCCTCACCCTAAGGATACCGCCACTATCCATAGGCATGCCTTATTCAAGCTTAGGAACTGTATCATTTGTTTAGTGCCCTGGGCTCTTATATGTCTTTTTCTAACCTGGAGATCCCTTATTCCCTTGTTTATTTAACAAAAATTTTCCTTACCTCTGGGCTTACATCCTTGACTCAATTCAAAAATCCTCTCTGTGAAGCCTGCCCAAGAGAAAGTAATCTTATCTTAACCTAGAGTAATGCTGTCAGCATGTCTCAGTTTTCCTACACTTTATGTTTTATCCATTAACCTCAGAGCACTCTTATTCATTTTGTCTCCCACCCTTTACAATCTCTCTCAGGATCTGGTACAGAGAAAGGATATGTGAATATTCATGAATGAAAACATGAAGTTTTTATCATCAGCCATAGATTTTAAAAGCACTTCTTTGGATATGTGTATTTTCAAATTCTGAGGAATCTATTTCCAGTGGTTTGTCTTATTAAAAAAAAAAGTTCAATTTAAAAATCCCTAAGCTCTTCCCTGTAATATATGGCACTGCCAAAGTAGTGCCAACTTGAAGCAGCTCACCCTGTAGGGCTGAGAATGACATGCAAGCAAATAGTGGCATTACAACTCATATCACAAATACTAGGAGCTTAAGAAAATGTTAATATGAGAAAAGGAAAAGGAAGTATTAACTTTGATTGTTACATAGTCCTACAAGTAGAGCCACATAAAGCAAAGGGGACATAGTCCTAAGTGGCACCCTAAGAATGGCATATTGGATATTTTTCTCCTGTTTCTGAACAAATGTGATACATAGTATACAAATTCTATGCTCTACTAAATTATTTTTCTTAATTTACAACTGTGGTCATGATTGATACAGCCTGTAAAATCCAAACTGTAACATTCTGAAACACACAAACACACACTCATGTAGAACTGCCACAGTTGATATTTTCAACTTTGCCTGGGCTTTTACTGTGGCACTTGAGTTAAAGATGAAGATTAACATGTGCTAAAGCGAGGGTTTGCTGAGACTCAACTGTGGGTATCAGATTTCCTGTATAAAACTGTGAGTCAAGTACCAAGCCTAGACATAAGTGTTTATTCTTCATTTAGGCTTCCAACCTCAGAAAGTACATCAGGTACTTAAGAGCAAGTTTAAAGGCAAGCTTTCAGAAAGTAGAGCACAATGTTGCATGCAACTCATTGCCAATTAAACTAAGTAATTCTGGAGAACAAAACCAAAACAGTCAAAAAATTAGAGCGAATAAAGCCTAATATATGATAATATCTTGCTTTTTCTCATTCCTTTGCTTTCTTCTGTATCTCATTGTCAAGAATTGGCATTAAATGCTCTATTGGATCTGATCAGAAATGCATGGGAAGAGTACGTGCCTCGCAGCCTCCTTGGGTTTGGCAGCAGCTGTTTGAATGAGCAATCTCTGTGATTCTAAGGAAACACTCCTGAGACCTTGCTGCACCCAAACCCCAAATCATTTGTGGAAATTCTCGCCCCAGAGGTAACAATCTCAGGAGAGGAGACTTTGGGGAGGTGATCAGCCCTCTCGTTTATGAATGGGATTAGTGCTCTTATAAACAGGCTGAATGGAAGTTCATCTGTTTCTTATAACATGTGAGGAAACAGCAAAACGACACCACATATGATGCAGAAAACAGATTGTCACCAGACACCAAATCTACTGGCTTTTCAATCATGGACTTCGCTGCTTCCAAACCTGAGAGAAAGAGATTTCTGAATTTCCCACCATCAAAGAAGATCTAACCTCCAGTAAGCTGTAGGGAAGATGATATTAGATGGTATTTTTAATCATTTTATTCATATAAACAGTGCTTTGGAGAACAGAGAGAATGACACCTTCAGATTTGTCCCATTAAAGACAAGTTAGGTGGTTAGATTTAGGACACTTTTAGATTTTACTATAAAAGAAAAAAATCTACATCTTTTCAGGCTACCAAAATTAGTTCTAAAAACATATAATTCCACTAGATACCTTCTGCCGTCAAACATTTGGTAAATGATATTTCAATTTCTTATACAAATTCACCATAATTGGGATCTATTATTTTCAGTCGTGTTGTTTGGAAAATGCACTTTAAGTTCATACATAATAAATGAGTGACTAATGATATACAGATATATTCCTAAGTGCTTTCATTGTTGGTTATTCATGACATCTATTTCTTACTCATATGGCAGGGTAAAGTTCTCCTGGAGAACAAGATGACTTTTTCATACCTGACCAGTAAAAGATGGAAATGCTTTTTCTGTGAGTTATCTCTCTGTTGATAAGAATACTACCAAGGATTGTTTCCAGTGTAGAATTGTTATTCAGCCAGTACCCACCAAAGTAGCATGGTAGTCTACATCATTTTTCATGAGTGCTTTGATGAACAGTTATAATGATCTGCATGGTTATACATGACAGCTGTTTATTGTACCTTTTCACTTTTAAAAATAAGCTCCTTTTCAGAGAAAATGTGAAAATAATTTCATATTACTATGGACACGGGAATGTGTTTCTGTTCTTGTTTCTCTCCCAACAACCCCCTCCACTGTTGCTTATTCTGTTAGTCTGACATCATTGTGCTCTTTCTCTGTCAATTTGCTGGTGCAGATTTCACATGCAATTTATAATTTTGCTTAATTAGTTAAAAATCCCACATATTTTGCCATATGTCATAACACTATTAAAACTCTACATTTGCTACTGTCACAGAAGACTGAAGTACCAGGAAGCTGCAGGGAAGGTGGTGTGTTTTGTTACATAATCAGTCGACATATGTTCAGCATCTACTCTGTGGCAGGAACAACTTGGAGTGTGATAGTAGCTTGGAAGAAACATAGTATATGTGCTGCCTAAGTGAGCACTTGGAATAAACAGAAGACGCCATCAGTTGATTTATGGTAGAACACTGGCTTATTGAATCAACTCTTTTACTCTGATGAGTAAAAGACTTTACTAGGATTGACCTATTTTGGAAACCAGGCAACACTGAATATAAACTTGCCATCATGATTTTCAAGATTAGCATATCTTTTTATTATTTTTCCTTCTTTATACCTATTCATAGGATGGTAAATCTGACAATAGCCTGTTGCATCATTTCTCAGGGGAAACGTTTTCCTCATATTGACTCTTAGGTCTATAGAATTCTGCAACTCATCAATAAAATGCACTTAAATGTGAATTGTCACAACAGAAATATTAATATCTCTACAGATAAAAAGTTATAATGCAGTTTGTTAACCTTCCCAGCATCACACACCCATTAGCAGTAGACCTGATATTCTTGCCCTGATTTCAACAGGGCCTTGACTAGAATGAGCCCAGAATAGCCACAGGATCATTTTTTGTATATATAGTTTATATTTGTTAAGCTAATATTAATTAATTGATTAATATTAATAAATTTGTCATAATAAACAGAAGCTTTAATTAATTTGTTTTAATTTACTCCATTCTTAATATTAAATGGCTGCCTAGCTCTAATTTTCAAAGGAATGATATTTACTTTCTATGTGCACTCTGTGATCATAAAACTTCTTATCTAGATATGGAAAGTCAGTGTTCTATCAAAGAGCTTACAGAAACCATGATGGAATGAAAATTTGCTATTTAAAAACTCTGTATCCTATTCAAACACAATAGTTTGCATTTTAAATGACAAGAAGCAAAATGACTAATGTCAAATATTTTACATTCCTCTAGAACTGGTATTTCAAAAACTGGAGGCTATTTCATAATGAACACTCATTTCAGTTGCTTTTCTTACTGACCAGTTTTGTTTTATTAATTACATGTCATCCTTTTGCCAGAAAACATAGTACTTTCTGTTAGAATAACAGAAAAACTGGCTTCAACAACCATTTATTATTGCTCAAAACATTACAATTAACCCTGCTCCATCTGTTCTCATATACAAACACAATAGAAAGGAGGAGCAATGATGTCTCAAAAATAAAATATAATTCAAACATGCACTTAATAATTTATTGATGTGCATTACTTAACTAAATGGAAAACTACATACAGAACTTGCTTAAGAATAGACTCTGGATCATATGAAAGAGCACTCAAGTAGAGGTTAACCATGAGCAAATAACATTGTAGGACTCCAATGGGAGGGAGAGATAAAGATAATTTAGGGAGAATTTACTGTTCTTATAAAATTTCTTTTAAAAAAAGTGTGTCTCATCTCCCAAGCCATCTTCCTGAACATCATATGTATTCTTTGCAGCTGATTTTTATTTTCCAGGGTTTTAATAGCTTCCATTTTTCTATATATCCCTGTACACAGCAGGCTTTTCTTATTGCCCAAATCAGTACTTACAAGATGAAACTCCCTCATGACTCTACTTATTAAGTACTATATTCTGAATTTCTGTTTCCATACAGCTTATGGTTCAATGAGACCAAAATAATTTTGAGAGAAATATATGCCATTACAATCACAGGACTATTAGTTATTTAGATAACAATAAAATTATTCTCCAATAATATTTCTCAAATATCAATAAAACTATTCTCCAAAACTATTGTCATTATTTTAAATCACTAAAGGAATTATTTTAATATGTTTTTAAAATAGATTGACAAAATTTTCCCAAACCAAAAACTAATTTCTATGTGTTTTATCAGAAATAATGAATAATCAAATGTATAAAAGTATATGAATTGTTTATTTATGAAGTATGACTTTTATGAATAGATTTGAACATGGTTGATCAAATGATTAATAGGAAATAAAACAGGAGTTTTAAGAATCATTTCTATAGTGTAATAGATGATGATGTTTACTCTTTTTAATTTCAAACTATAATATAGGTATGAATTGGAGAATAAATTAAGAAAGGAAGGTTTTATGTAGTAAAAACTGTATAGCAGAGTAAATGTTTATGAAATTGCTTAAAATGTATTGTAATATACCTATAAGGTAGGGGATACGTATAAATACAAATTCCAAGACTGATGTTTTTATAAGTTAAGATGTTAATCTGTATTAAAACTATGTGGTTATGAAACTTTGGTACACATACTAAATTCATGAAAATTTTTGTACCTGTAATTATTCAGTAGAAGTCTCCCTCAGAATACCATAAACTTCATGGATACACAAACCATAATCATTGTACCCACCATTGTGCAGGTAGCAATTAGCACAATGCTAGACATGTATGACATATAGTCAAACATTAAGTATTAAATGTTTGACCTAATAGCATTGAATACCCTAACAATGATTGGAAATTAAAATTAATCCATAATTTTTTATTCTTTGTGACCAATTTCTAAATTGAGATGTGCAAATATGATAAGGTGGTTTTTTTTTAAAAAAAAAAAAGATTAAAAGACCTAAGGTACAGAAATTGAGTAAAAACTGTATAGCAAAGAATATTTTTATGAAATTGCTGAAAACTGCCAAGAGGAAAAAAAAATAGAAGAAGTATTAGAGAAACAAGTTAAATTGAAGGGGGAAGGAGTACTGATTTTAACAGTTGTACTTACAAATCTTTGCATTTTTAATGATAATTTTTAAATACATTGAATTTTTCTGGAAAACAGACTGTCTCCCTTGCCAAAACATCACATAGAAAATAGGTTCTGTTGAATCCTACTACACTACCAGTCAGGTATTTGGATAGCTCAGTTCTGAGATGCCTGAGCTCTCCTCTGGGCACTGAGCTAAGAATAGAATAAAAGAACTTTCTACCTACGTGAACTCATGTACTGCTCAGTTCTTAATCTATTTTACATTGGCAATAAAAAGCAAACTTTTAATATTTGTGGAATTTTGAGAATCAACCCCTTTTCTTATCCTGTTTCTTATCATATAAAAGTGTACTAAAAATCTTAAATTGAAAAATCAATGTTAAATTATGATATTTTTACTGGAACAAGAAGTGAATGAGAGGCAGGTAAAGGGAAGAAAGGCCAACATCTCATATTACAAGTGGTCTACTCAAAGAAAATTCCAACTAGAAAGAAAAGGAGAAGGTTTGATTAAAGGCAACCTCAAAGATTTTATCATTATATAGGACTGGAGGTTTCACCAATTTGCAACTTAAAGAAGTGGTTCAAAAGTAATGGTACTTGTGCCATGTTATCACATAAGGGCACAGAAAGGTTGTGATGGTTAATCATGATTGTGTCAACTTGACTGGCTTCGATATTGCTATATTAGAGATACACTTTACCCATGTTACCTATAGAGTCTCTGTGCAGTACTATGCTCTGGGTATGTCTGGGTGGGTCCACTGGTCTTGGGAGTCTATGTCTGGTCCCTCACCCCTTTTTCTCCGACATTGTTTTCCTTCTTTGCTTCCCAGCCACCATAAACTAAGCATCTCTGTTCCCCCACATCCTTCCCCTATGATGTCCTTGTGTCAGAGCCTGGCAACCATGTACTGAATCTCCTGCAACCATGAGCTAACCTCCCATCATTTAGGTTCTGAATGTCAGATATTGTGTGCACACATGGGAAAACTGATTAATACAGAAAATTGGTACAAGGAATTGGTTCTTTGCTGTGACTATACCTGATCCTACTGTTTACAAACATTTGGAACTCCTTTACAGGATGAATTTGGAAAGGTTTGGCATTGTGGGCTAAAGATTTACAATGCTGTAAGTACAGTTGGAAGGATGATTCTAATGGGACCTCAGAAGACCAGAATGCTTATAGAAAATACAGAAATTAAAAGCCAGGCTGGGTGGGGATTTAGCTCAGTGGTTCTGCCACCTGCCCTGTAAGTGCAAGGTCCTGAGTTCAATCCCTGATACCAAAAAAAAAGCAGGGTCAGGAGGGTTCAGTTGAGAATAAGATTTACATTGATTTAAACTAGAGGCTATGTGTATTATACTCTGGTTGAAATTTTTTTACACATTGTCCCATGTCCTGCAACTTTGCAGGAGACTGAGATTAATGACTTTGGAATAATTGATCTGTTGGAGGAAATTCCAAACAGCCCAACATTCAGGCTGTGGCCTGTATACTGCTGGTTACTTTTAGCCAGATGTGTAGTAAGAATCAGAGGCAAAAGGCAGAGCAGAACAATTTGAAAATCTTAAATATTGACCCAGAAGGAACCATGTGTAATTTTGGCCTAATGAGCTGTTGTTGCTGAAGAGATTACTACCATAAAGAAGAAAGCAAGTACTTTGTACAGAGATAAGATGAAAGATGACTTGAGACCATTTTAAAATTCAGTAAGATCTCACCCATCACCAACTAAAGAGTGAAAAAGTGTCAACCTTTCATTTGAGAAGAGAATCTCTGGGACCTATACTCAAGAAGGGCCTCGTAGGAGGTTGATTGTATGAATATGTTGCATTGTGCTTAGCTATGTAGGCAATCAGCAGCTGGTGCAAGCAATCATGATCCAAGGGGGACTGGCTACTCCTCCCAATGACAACAGATATTGGTGCCATCTATATTATGGGTTGTATCTGCATACAAAATGCAGGGATTATAGATTCAAGGAGGCTTTCACCCAGATTTCAAAGGAAGACCTACAGGGCCGTGCCAGGAGCTTCCAAGAAGTTATGGGAATGAAACCAAAGACACAGTAGATTACCAAGGAAGCCAGAGGTGCCAATAACATGGACAATCTGCCAAAGAAAGCTGTAGGCTATGAGTACATCCAGTACTAGAGTGAGGTTATGTGGGTTGCAACCAGAAATGCTGTATTATGGGGCTGCCCAAGCCCTTTTGAACTCACAATTTACCACCTTGTGCTCTGAATGTGGATATGGAGCTACAGAATTTAATGTAGCCTTGCTCGATTTTAGTCTGGCTTTGGCCCAAGTATTTTAATTCCCCAATCCCTCCTTTTTGAAATTGTTTAGCCTGCACCATTGTGCCTTGAAATTATGTAACTTTAAAAAAAATTTACAGAGATCCATAGATAAGAATTTGCCTTGAGTCTCAGAAGAGGCAGACTTTTGAAAAATGCTGAAAGTGTTGAGAGTTTGAGTTTTAACTTATATGCAAAATTATATGTTTTATATATAATGCAAATATATATGTATATATTTTTATACATACAAATTACATGCTTTAAATTATATGCAAGATAGTCGTATCAAGTTAGCAGAGTTATAATCTTGTGTTTATTTGGAAATTAAGTATGATTTAAGGCAGAGGTCCCCAATCCCCATGTCACAGACTGGAAAAAACATCTCAACTGGCAGCACATTTGAGTGACTCAGAATGGGTCACAAAACTTGCTAACTCATGACATATTCAATCTGCCTAACAAATTCAATCTGTCACTTAAAGGAAGAATTAAAACTGTATTAAAGTGAGTCAATAAAGTGGATGAATTCAAAGCCAAACTGCAACTATGGCTGTGATGGGTGAACATTGGGATTTTTTTTACATGTTTCAAACATTAGCAGTGATTTTGAAACAAACGGAGTTGGAGCCTTCTCTTTCTCAGCTGATTCATGGTCACCTATTGTAACTTTCAAAAAAGTTTCATCATTGCTTCCCAAACACAAAAGATTTCTGAAATGGGAATGAATGGACCTGGGACCTGTTTGTGACTAAGCCAGTTGAATTATCTTTGTCCATGCTAAAAGAGGATCAAATCCTTGATATTACAAATGATGGTGGCTTTAAAAGTATGCTTAAGACCACTTCAGATCTCCATGCATTCTGAATTAAAAGTCAAGGCAGAATATCCTCAGATTTCTACAAAAGCATTTCTGAAAAGCCTGCTTCCATTTCCAATACCCTGGTTTTTTTTGTGAAGCAGGGTTTTCATTTAACACCAAATAAAACAAGAATACAGAGTAGACTGGACATAAGCAGCACGCTTAACATGTCATTGTCTCCCAGCACCTCCAGATGGGACTAAATAGCTACAGGAAAACAAGATCGGGGTTCCCACTGAGTCTGAATTATGGTGAGTTGTATAATTATTTCATTATGTGTTACAGTGTGATAATAATAGAAATAAAGTGCACATAAAAGTAATGTTCTTGAATCATCCCATAGCCATTTCTCCTTCCCATAGTGGAAAAATTGTCTTGCACAAAGCTGCTCTCTGCTGCCAAAAATGATGGATGGCAACTGCTGGTTTAACATGTGTCAGGTTGTCAAGTTGACCGGGAGTGGGTTGTGACAGTTAGGATGGAGTTTCAGCTTGATTATCTTTGGGATCTTCCCTGGTAAAGCCCACTTCTCGGTGTGTCTAGGTGTATCATAGGGGGAAGACCTTGGGGTCCATGTTTGGTCTCTTACCCCTTTCACTCTAGTACTCTTCACCTGTTCCACTTCTGGCTACCATGAACTAGGCAGCTTTGCTCCTCCATATCCTTCCAAGGTGATGTTTCTGCCAGGAAGCCTGCAGAACACGTACTGAATTCACTGAAACCTTGAGCTATTATAATAGGAGAACTCAATAACCCACTACCACAAATAGATCAATTAAATTTTAAAAATCAACAAAAAAATCAGCATTGACCCAAACAAATGGACTTAATAGATATATACAGAGCGTTCCACCCAACAAAAGAGCACCATTCTGTTTGGCAGCAGGTAGGACTTTATCCAAAACATAAGTAAAAGAAAAAGAATTGAGATTTTACCACGCATATTATCAGATCATGGCTCAATTAAACTACAAATCAATAGCCAAAAAACCCCACAGAAACTATGCAAATGTATGGAAATTAAACAACACATTCTTTAATAATCAATGAGTCACAGAGGAAATTATGGAAGAAATAACAGTTCCTAGAATTAAATGATAATGCCAGTTCAACGTACCACAACCTATGAGTCACAATGAAAGCAGTTCTACAAGGGAAGTTTATAGTTACGAATGCTCACATCAGAAAAACAGAATGAGCCCAAATAGATAAGCTAATGATGCACCACAAAGTCCTAGAAAAACAAGAACAATCTAAATCCAAAGTTTGCATAAGAAAAGAAGTTAAAAAGATCAGCACAAAAATTAATGAAGACTAAAAAAATTACAAAGAATCAATGAATCAAAGAGTTGATTTTTGAAAGAATAAACAAAATAGAGAAACCTTAGACATATTGCAAAAACGAGAAAGAAAAGACACAAATCAATGCAATAAGAAATGAAAAATGTGAAATCACATGGACACCAACAAAGTCCAGAAAATTATTAGCCACTACTTCACAAATACATATGCCAAACAATTGGAGATTTCAGAAATGGAGAGATTCCTAGATATGTATGAATTGCAAAAACTGAACCAAGAAGACTTCAAATGTTTGAACAAGCTAATAAGAGGCAATGAGATTAAACAGTAATTTTAAAAAAAAACCTACTGACTAAAAAACAAAATAGGGACCTGATGGATTTACAGGCAAATTCTATAAAAAGTTCAGGGAAGATCTAACACCAATCCATCTCAAAATTAATAAAATCAAGAGGAAAGGAGTACTTCCAAAATCATTCTTGGAACTTAACATTATTCTGATCCCTAAACTGGACTAGGATCCAAACAAAAAAGGGAATTACAGACCAATCTCTCAAATAAACACAGATGCAAAAATCCTTGACAAGATACTAGCAAACAGAATGCAACAAATCAAGCTGGCTTCATCCCAGGGATGCAAGGCTTGTTCAATATACACAAATCAGTAAATATAATTCATTACATAAACAGAAGCAGGAACAAAACTCATATGATCATCTCAATAGATGCATAAAAAACCTTTGACAAAATCCAACATCCATTCTTAATTTCAAAAAAAACCCTGAAGAAAACAGGATAGAAGGGGATAGAAGGGCCTTATCTCTGTCAGATAAAATCTACTTATCACCAACCTACTGCCAACATCATATAAAATGGGGGAAAACTGAAAGTTTTACCTCTAAAATCAAGTACAAGACAAAGATGTCCATTATCACCACTCCTCTTCAACACAGTCCTCAAAACATTAGCCAGAGCAATCAGGTAAGAGAAAGAAATGAAAGCGATACATATAGGAAAGGAAGAAGTCAAAGCACTGTTATTTCTAGATGACATGATCTTTTACTTACAAGACCCGAAAATCTCCACCAAAAGACTCTTAGAGTTAATAATCAAATTCTACAAGGTAGCAGGCTAAAAAATAAACATGCAAAAATTAATAGAATATCTATATACTAACAATGAACGCACTGAAAAAAATAGAAAAAGATACCATTCACAATAGCATCAAAAAACGAAATACTTAGGAAGTAATCTAACCAAGGAAGTGAAAGACCTGTCCAATGAGAATTACACCACTCTGAAAAAGGAAATTGAGGAGGACATCAGCAAATGGAAAGATATTCCCTGTTCTTTGATAAATGGAACCAATATAATAAAAATGGCTATATTTCTAAAACTAATATGTAGATTTAATGCAATTCCAATCAAAATATCAACAGCCTTTCTTACAGATAACAATATAGCAAGCAATCTTAAAATTCATAAGGAAAAAGAAGAGATATAGAATAGCAAGAGCAATCCTGGGTAAAAAAAATAAATAAATAAAATAAAAAGCAAGGAAGGTGATATCACATCCTCTAAAATAAAGACCTAATTAAAAACTAGGCAACCAAAGTGAACAAATATTTCTTAGCAATACAAATGACCAATAAATTCATGAAAAATTTTCAATATCATTAGAGAAATGGAAATTAAAATTATAGAGAGATACCCTCTTACCCAAGAAAGAATGGCTATCATCAAAAATCTAATAATAACAAATGTTACCAGGGATAAGGGGAAAAAGAAACTCTTCTAAATTGTTGGTGGGAATGTAAACTAGTACAACCACTGTGGAAATCAGTGTGGAGATACTTCAAAAACCTAAAAATATAAATTTCATTTGATCTAGCTATTCTTTTTCAAGATATCTTCACAAAAAAGTTAAAATCATCATATTACAGGGATACATGCATACCCATGTTTATAGCAGCACAGTTTATAAGTGTTAGGACTTGGAAATAGCATATGTGTCTGTCAGTGGATGAACAGAAAAGAAATACATGGTATTTATACACAATGGAGTACTATGATACTATATATAAAGAAAAAACTTGAGGCATCTGTAGGTAAATGCATGCAATTTGAGAACACAATGTTAAGTGAAATAAGTCATATAGACAAAATTAAATATTACATGGTTTCTCTTACATGAGAAACTCAAATATCACTCACTCGTAGTTCATTGAAATGAAAGTTCTGTGCTATTACATTTTTTTTTTTCTGGTAAGAATAATTTTTGTCTATGTCTTGTACTCAGAAATACTTTGAAGATGATGACACACAGTACATTGACTATTGTTATTCTCTTATTTTGTTATGAAATTTTGTTTTATTTTTTCATAAAATAAAAAACACACTTCTAGAAAATATTTGGAAACTTTGCAAATTTCTTGGAGCTTTAAAATCATTTTGAAGGATATTTAAACTACTGAGGTTGTTATAGGAGCTAATCGGTTAAGTTTATTTTCTCCTTTGAGGTCACTCTTGGTGTGAACTAGTTTTTAAGAGTCAACTAAATTATAAATTCTGTTTACCTTTTTAGGTTCTCTGTCTTCTTGACCCTTTTTCTAATAACTTTATTATCACTCACCTTCCAATATCACAGAAAAGCCTTGATAACAAGCAAATTTAAGCTTATACCTACAATATCAAGAGAGAAATTTTAACTTGAAAAAGTCTCAAAAGGAAAATACAAAGGGAAGTAAAGAATTTTAGATCTCAGGTATATGATAAAATAGCTCTGAACAAGTCAGTACACAAATCGAGGTTTAGAAAAGATATTTTAAGCAAGCATTGATAAGTAAACAAAATGTGACTTGATCAAAAAGCTAGAAAACATTCATACATATCAGGACTGTTTTTTTTCTGAAGCAAGTAGCCAAGTAGACTTCTCTTTTTCTCTAAAGTTTAAAATATGACTAGCCAAGTATTCACAGAATTTTACAATGGGTACAGAAAATGCAGTTAGTTCCAGTATTGTAGAATACTAGACACAGGGAAAATGACCATTCCAGTTATCAAATTCACTTCCACAGATTCAGCTCTTGGAAAGCAGTTCTCTTGGAGTCGTTAGAAGTAGCTACATACCCTAAGTTATTAAGCATCATTGAAAAAGAACATTTATAATGATGTAGCCTGCAGATTCACAAAGTTCTCAAAATTCTGAGATTCATAAATGTTAATAGCTAAAGACAATACCCTAAGACTAAGAAAGACTACTTTTCCTTTTGTTTGGATTTTATCTTCATACAAAAGAGAATTTGAATTAGTTGTTTCCATGGCATCCAGGAAGGACCTCTATTTAGCAAAATTTTTTCCTATCTTCTCTGGAACTGTTGTCTTCTCTTTCCTGCCTGGCCCACACATAGTACAAGAATAAGATGGTGGGGAAAAGTTTAGAGTAATAGTCAAGATAATCTGTCCAAAATATGTGAAATCCTCTCATTTAATTATGAACTCTAAGTCACTATTCCATGTGTTCTGAAAAAGAAAATCACAAACTTTTTATCAATAATGAAACAAAGCTAACTCTACTAGGCCTATCATACAAATTGTCACTTTTAATATTTTGGTCCTAGTGTGCCTATGGAGAATTCCTCTGCCTCTAATCCAAACACATTTTTAAAGCAACTTATACAGCTATTATAGAAAGCAAAATCTGCCATTCAGGAAATTGTCATGATATCCAATGTTCTTTTGGCCACAAAAGTCTCATGAAGAGATACACAATTTATCTGAAACTCAGATGTCAAATTCTGCTCAAAACTGTGAATTAACAATGCTGAATTGTTATGCTATATTCATAAAATAAAATTATTCAAAGTCCATTAACCTATCATTACTTATGAATTTATTTAAAGCAATTTAATGGGATAACTTTTAATATTTGTTTAATTTAATATTTGTTTCAAGAAATTTTTATCTTTCCCTTGATTATATTAACTTGAATCGTACACTGTGTGTTTGTCTAGCACAGGATTTCTGATGTTTTGGGGCTGGATAATTACCTGTTTATAGGTTTTATCTTGTGATTTAGGATGGTTAGCAGTTCATCAGATGCCAGCAGCAAATGTTCCCTCCATTGTTACCACTAGTTGTAATAGCTAAAAGTTTTTTTGGGTATTGCCAAATACACTGGGGTAGAAATTGGAGGGTGAGGAAGGAAACATTTCCACTTGAGAGCACTGGGTTAGATAAAATTAAGGCTTCTCAGTTTCCACATCTTACCATCGCAATCCTAGGGTCCTGATTGATTATCATTGATTATGTACAAACTAATTGATCCTTACTTTACTTCCAATATCTTCCATCTCAAACTTGCATGACATGAACAAAACAAGAAAATGAGATGCATCTAAGAGCATCTTTGTATTTGATTCTTCAATTAGGTGTTATTTTCCTGCCAAAGGACAACTTGATACTTTCTTCCTCCCATTAGAATCAATTATGGACTCTGCATTATAGTTCCACACTAGCTCCCAATAACAGAATCCAACCAAATAAGTCTTAACTGTTTGCATAAAATGCTTTTTCAGTGACACATTTCATCAGTTTAATAAACTGTGCCTTAAGCAAAACAAACCACTTTGAACAGAATGCTTTTAGCATTGCTTTTGAATTGAAATTTACCTTGGTTTCGTGACTGGTTGTTATTGGAAAATCATGACTGCAGTTCACTCCAGACTGAACTATTAGCCAGGAAGAGTCACGAATTTCTCATTTCCCATTGTTCTCAGAGTTCTTCCCTCACTCCCTGGGGGTGAGTTATTCAGTAGCAGAGCCAGGCTGATTTTCCTCCTACTTCATTTTCAAATTGCAGCATGAATAATGTTATCTGATCTCAGTGTCAGTTCAGGAAAATTGTACTTAGTTTCTTATTGCAGGAATATCTTTCATTGAAATGTTTGCTTTTCAAACAAATCTTTGCAGAACTTCATATATTCAGCTTATTTACTGGTGTTTGCATAAGGAAGGAGAGGGGAAATCAGTGGGGGAAGAATAGTGGCAACCAATTATACAGCCCTTCAATGAGCTGGCTGCTTCTTTGTCTACTGCCAAAAGTAAAGTCTGCTTTTTCATTCTTTTGAGACATATTTCACATAAATAAGCATAATATGATGGAAGAAGAGTAATTGTGATAGAGCTGTGAAAAAATCTTTTTTTTCTGTTTATATTTTAAGAAAAAATAAAACAAAATTTCATAAGAAAATAGAGTAACAATAGTTAATACGCTGTATATCATTTTCAAAGTAGTTTCTCAGAGTACAAAACATTGGCAAAAAGATTCTCTCCTACAAACAAGAAACAAACAGATATAAGCACCAAACATTGTTTTTAATGAACTAGTAGTATAAATAAAACAAATTAGCATACATGTTAAAGTATTTTTGACACAAGAGAATAGGTAATTTGGGGAACCATCTGAACTTCTTTCCACTTCCTCTTTAGCTTCCCTTTTTTGCACCTCATTTGCATATATATTCTTGGAATTTCTTACATAAGAAAAACCATGTGATATTTAAATTTGTGTGTCTGACTTATTTCATTTAATATTATGTTCTCCAATTGTATCCATTTACTTATGAATTCCTAAAATTTGTCTTTCTTTATGGTACAATAGTATTCCATCATATATAAATATCACATTTTGCTTACCCATTCATCTGTCAATAGACATATACATTGTTTCTGACTTCTTTTTTAATATATGTAATATCTCCTTGGACTTTTTAAATTCATAAATGTAAAATTTTTTCATTGATTTATCCAACAGGAATTTATTGAGGACTGTGTTTAGTCCATTGTGTTTGGTCTTGAGAACACAATGTAAATGTAAATGACTTCATCATGACTTATTGTCCTCAGGGAACTTATTTTCATATTTATATATTAATATTTACAATAAGTTATCTGATAAAATATCATGTAAACAAAGTGTAAAATGACAGATATAAATTTAACATGAGATTAACAACTAATGACAATAACTTGTGAATGTGCAATGTATAATATTTTATAAATTTATGTGCAAGTGCTCCATAGATAAAATTTCCCAAAAGCACATGAAAGAAAAACTGGATGAGTAACGGAATATATTGTGTCTTCAGAAAGAAAGACTTAAGATTATATATTCCAATATCAATTTATAATTAAAATGAAAAAATTTTAATTTTGTAAGGAGCAGGGAGGGAGTGTTTAAATTGTTTTGGTTATATTCAGTGAAATATTATTTCAAGAATATTTTGGAAGTATTCATTGAATCTAAAATTATCATATTTTTCAGATATGGTAAAGCATTTCTATCTATCCTCCAAAAACAAAATTTAAAGAAAAGTAACATAGACTTACAAGAACATTGATTTCTGCTTTGTTTTAATAGGTAGAATTCAAGTTTACCTCATTAGGGAAAAACAATAATAGATCCATTTAATCAACTAGCCATTAAAAATAAAGAGATAAAGCTAAATGTAGTACCATAAAAATGGTCAAGATACATTTGCTAAATTTAAAAAAAAAATCCAGTAGTCCTATAAAAGTAGAATAGCAAACAGTATTAGTGCATATATCAAAAGCAAGCAAAAGACTATATAGCTAGCAACTGTTCAGGGTGAATATGGAGCACTCTAACTTCCTAAATTATTTCATTTCTATAACATTTAGATTTTTACCTTTTCACTTTTATTAATTAAAAAAATAAACACAATAAGAAAATTTCTGTCAATATCATTGGCTTTATGACAATTTGACAAAAACTATACAAAAACTTAGCTACTTCCGTTTATATCTAATTAGAACTGGTACATGCAAAATCACTAGCTCTGTCAAATGTTGAGATCCCAAGTAGTTCCTTAAGTAGTTTCTCTCTAATCTTTCCTTGGAGAAAACATGAACATCTTTAGAGTAAATTTATCTAAATAAAAGTGATTTAAGAACAAACATTGTAAGGCTTACAGTTGTAGAGTAGCTGACACCTTTCTTAGCAAGTTAACCAGGAATAGCATATTTCAGTTTCTCTTTGTAATGACTCTGTGTACAATTGCATTGTAAATGACTCAGATAGGTTACTAGAACAGTTTCTTTTGGTTCTTCTATGTATTCTTCCTTTTGCATTTTGATAATTTTTAATTAGACTGAAAAAAGAAATCCAAGTTAGTAGCTGTGCTTAACACACAGTTATTCTAACTGGGGAGTTGCTACATCAATTATAATCAGAAAAGTGCAGGCAACAATCACTTCATCTCAGAATGTTCTAAAAATTAGAGAGCGATTGTGATTCTACTTGTAGGCTCAAACTACTGGTTCTGAGATCTCACTTTCTTCACTGTACATTCAACTACATGTTTAAAAATAGTTGTCTATATCAAGCACTATTGAGAAAATGCTTACGTTATCTCAACCTATTTAGTCTGAATAAAAAAATTCGTTCAAACTTTAAGTCACATAAGTTAAAAATCTGTAAATGGAAGAAGTATATGGCCCATTTTGGTTTGAACAGTGAATCTTGTCTCAATTACATAACATGGTGATCTCTTGTTCTTTAGGGTATACATTGTACATCAAGAATATCATGGGCCGGGGATTTAGCTCAGTGGTTCTGCCGCCTGCCTCTCAAGTGCAAGGTCTGGAGTTCAATCTCCGGTACCAAAAAAAAAAAAAGAATATCTTAATGATTTTATTCACAGTTCCATGCTATTAAGAAACTCTCTATAAATGTGTCAAGACAAGGCCGGGGATTTAGCTCAGTGGTTTCGCCACCTGCTGCGCAAACACAAGGACCCGAGTTTGATCCCTGGTACCAAAAAAAGAAAAAGTGTCAAGACAAGGATGAGGAGGATGGAGGCAAATAGAGCTAAACATAATGAAAGATATCTGTTGGTGTTTCTACTCAATAGAACATAACAAAAGGAAAAGCTAACATTTCAAAATATCGTATAGGAAAGAATTATTTCATAAACTCACTCTCTAAAGATATACTTAATGACCATAATTTGATATTGATGGATTATAAATAGTATGATTTGACTCAGTCCAAAAAATAAGAGAAATATTTGATGGATAGTTTTCTCAATGTTAAAGAAAAAATTGAAAATTTAAATTTATATGGTTTTATAATATGTACCTTGGAGCTAAAAAAAAGACTAGCTTTAACTTTGTTCTTTTTACAGATCATTTACTAAAGGATTGAGTGTATGTGTTGCTTGATAGTGTCTCTACATTGCCATTTTTCCATCACCAACAGGGTTCATCAAAGAGGATACATAAATAAATGTGGGAAACACAGTTCAAAATGTAATAATAGTAAACTTTTCTAAATGGAAGGAACCAGATTCCTAAAGTTATTTTAAAAACTGGACCAAGAAAATCCCAATCTAGTTTTCCAAATCATTATAAAAATATGTTTGTCAAGAGAGAAGGAGAGTATGGATTAATGTAACATTTTGCTAGGTTGAATTGTTAATAGTTAGACACACAAAATAATAGTCTGCTCTTGGTGGTTTTCAGTATGGGGTTTGTTTGTTTGTTTGTTGCCAGGTCTCTACAAATATATGAAGGCAGGTCATTAAAAATCTCCTGTAGGTAAGGCAGACGCAATAACAATATTTCAAAGACCCTAAAAGATCTGAATTTTCAGAAGATTTAGATGACGAAAATTCAGAGGTATATAGTAGACTTATCTAGGTGGAGATTCAGGCAGTGTGGGGGCAGTAGAAGACAGGAAATTATCTTAGCTTGCCTGTCCTCTAACCTCAAAGCTGAATTTGAGACTAAAGCTTTTATGGAACTGGATTATTTTAGAAAGTGATCCCAGAAAGTAAAGAAGTTGAAAAAAAAATGAAACAGGGAAGGAAGCAAAAACTATATAAATCTACTTTGGTAAATTGGCCTCTTGCAATACACTGGGGTTCCATCTGGCTGGAGACCTGCTGGCTCCTATGTAGAAAGTGCCTTAGAATTGTCTGTCCAGGCAACATTATAAAGGAGATTTATCCAGACCTACAGCATTTCATTGAGGGTTTAATATTTTTGCTCCTTTGGTTTTGTACATGTATCAGTATGTCTTAGCAGTCTCAGCAGACTACAAAAGTCACGTTTCCAGAAAGCATAGAAGGCAAAGGGGAAAAAGGAATAGATATGCGCTGTAGTTGAGGTGAGATCCTATCAAGTTGCACCTGTGGGTAGCTGGTTGCCATGGAAATGGCTAGAGTAAAATAGTAGGCTCAGAGGATGTGACGTAGGCACAAGGGTAGTGCAAAAAAGGGGAGAAGGGACTCAGGAAACATAGTGAATACACTCAGACTCCGGCAGAGAATGAATAAATGTCAATAGTCAGAGTTGGAGGATATATTCATTTCCTAAAGTACTATAACAAAGTACCAAAAACAGGGTAGTTCAAAACAACAGAAGTTTATTCTTTCTCATTTGTGTAGTCTAGAAGTCCAAAATTAAAGTGTTAATATAGTTGGTTTCTTCTGAGGCCTCTGAGGGAGCCTCTGTTCCATGCTTCTCCTCACTTTTGAAGCTGGCTGACAATTCTCTCTGATCCACTCTAGTCTCTACCTCTATCTTCAAGTGGCATTTTGCATGTGTGTTTGTCTCTTCATATGTTTCATTATAAACTCAGAGGTCAGACTGAGTTAGGTCAGACTGAGTTAAGGACCCACTCTATACCAGTATGACATCCTTTTTTTTTCTTTTTTGGTACTGGGGATCAAACTCGGACCTTGCGCTTGTGAGGCAGGTGGTAACACCACTGAGCTAAATCCCTGGCCCCGGTATGACCTCTTTTTGACTAATTATATTTACAATTATCCTGTTTTCAAATGAGGTCACATTCTAGGATACTGGAACTTATGACTTCAATATATCTATTTTGGGGGACCGAATTCAACCTGAAAGAGTGCTTAATCACTGCAGACTGAGGGAATTCACCAAAAATTGTTCAGATGCTTAAAACTATTTCAAAAATTGTCATAAAATGTTATGACTGCCATATCAGTTGAGAAAGTAGAAATGGCGAATTAAGACATAGGTTAGACTACAAGGATTTGAAGTGCAGTGACGAAAAGAATGGGCTTGGTCCTACAGGGAACTACCAAAATCCCATTTCCGAAGGAAAATGTGGTTTGTTTATTTTGGCAGCCTCACAAATATCAGAAGATAGGAATTGGAGAATATTTAATTAATGATATATGAATTCATTTTTCACATTTATTTAAAATTAAGGACAGTCCACAATCTTCTTTATAACTTTTTAAGTTCTACAATATCTTTCCAATAGTATTAATGTTTAATGAACTCCTCCTGAGCACTCCTGATTCAGAATCCTAGATCCCCTGTTATAAAAGAATAACACAAAATATTAGTGCTTCTTCCACATTTCTGTTTCTTAAATATCAGTAACATGAAAGAAAAAAACAGGGCCAGGGATTTAGCTCAGTGGTTCTGCTGCCCACCTTGCAGGCACAAGGTCCTGAGTTCATCCCCCGGTACCAAAAAAAAAAAAAAGAAAGAAAGAAAGAAAAAAAAACATTAAACCTTCTTGGTATACCTTTTAGTATCTTTGCTCAAATATACCTAGTAATGTATAATGCACACTTGTTGCTTAAAAAATAGTTTAAATATATAAACAAATTTAAATCATAATGCAATATAACATGTATTAGTAGTATCATTATATTAATAATACAGCTACATTCACTTTTAAAATGCGTTCCTTATAATCTTGGAGAAAAGTCACTTAACAAAACTAAGAAATATCCATAAAACATATTGCCACTCCAAATTAACTCTACTGAATAAACATGGAGTGACTGATTCCAAGTGCCTTGAGCATTCATACAATGATAATTTGTGGTCAGAAATGTGCTAAAATCTGAAGCCTGTTGGTTATAAAGCAGGAACACATGATCAAACAGCTTGATTGACATCATGAAGGGGATTTAACTTTCAGGCACTTTGATGTCTTTCCTCTTAGCCTCTCCTTAGTAGGTCTTCTCGGTTGGAAACAGGAGTGTCTGCTCCATGTAGGATCTGGCTTACAAGCATTAACAATAACAGGAAAGAAATAGACTAGATGTTCAAAGGACTAATCCACATGTGATCTGGGCTTGCACAGTAAGAAGAGGGCCATTTCCATATTATCACAGGCCCAGGAACACTCAGGCTTTGACAAGGCATTGAAAATATGGGGCCTCTTGCTGGTCCCCATTTTACTCTTGTCACAGACTTTGAAGCAAGTGGTCTTGGATAAATACAAAACCTGTTCTCACACTGTGCAGTTCCATTACACACATGTCAATATGTGGAGTTTTTGCCTGAGAGGAAACCCTGAAAAATGGAAATGCAACATATGGCCAATGAGGGGCTGCAAAAATCATGGAGAGGAATAGTTTCACTCAAGATTTTCAGAGGCACTCTTAAGTAAGCACTTAATTGAAATTTTATTCCTGTCATGGAACCTCACTGTAGGAGTGAATCGTTAATTACAAAGCTGGTTTTGATATTTCTTTCTTGCTCTTTATATCACTTGGTGAAGAATAGGTATTAATTAATGGATAGCTACAAAACAAACTGCTTTGGAGAGAAGGGAAAGGAAGGGACGTGAGAGGGTTTGAATGTAAATAAAAGGGAGGAGCTAAGAAGCAAGATAGAATTTTCTTGTTCCTTTATGTTGTTAACAGCAGACAAGAAAATAATTTTTAACTGAAAAATAATTTATTCTTTATGACTTGGTAAGAAGAACAACAATTATAGTAAAATTTCTTCATAGTCCAAATTGTTTTTGTAGTCCAAGTCCTTGAGCAATTTACTCTACCTCCTCATACCCTCCATTACTTAGACTAATGGATAATTGTGGAGATTGATTGAGAGAATAAATTGAGATGCTCCATGAAAATGGTGTTGAAAATGGTAAAGCTTGTACACTAGGCAACTGAATGATTCGTTCAGAGCAGTCAACTATTAATTTAATTTCAAATTGTGTGGGAAAGGAAAGGAAGAGATAGAAAAAAATCAATGTATTTTTTTATTCACACTATAACAAACTAACTTTGCAAAACTAATAAGTAAAAGAGAACTCAATCCTTGTGCTAGCGGCAATTAACCACCAGAAAGAATAATTTTGGGGTTCAATCTTTAAGGTGCTTCAGGAATTTACTCAGATATGTTCCTAATATAAGGAACTGGAAATGGGTTCCAGGTGATGGTTTGTCGTATTAATTCCCTGCATCTGAGACGATTGAGAACATACATTTTTGCAGGGGATTTAGCTCGGTGCTTCTGCCGCCTGCCTCGCAAGTGCAAGGTCCGAATTCAATCCCCGGTACCAAAAAATTTAAAAAAAGAACATACATTTAAAAAAAATTTTTTTGCAAATAATCTTATAAAATTATTGTGCATCCCTTTAGTCTTATTTTTCTAAAGGAACACCTTCAAATGAATCTACAAATAAGTCCAAATAAAGGTTTAAATCATTTTCTCATTCTTGTTAAAAACAGAAAAAGTGTGCTCATAGCAAATGGAATGAGAAGTGAACTTAGATAAGTGATCAGTGACAGGGTCAACGAGGGGAAACAGCCTAAAAGTCAACCTGTAGATCTTTAATTTTTATGACATTATAAATATATCCACAGATTGAAGAACATAAGAAGCAAATAATTATAAAATAATAAATTCTATACTGGGATAACTAGAAGTCCACTAGCATGTAGTGTTCAGAAATATTTAAATAACCATGTTCACAGGTTTCTATTCAAGACAGAGCAACTGGAGCCTTATATTCAATATCCATTCTCATTCGCCTTTAGGTAGAGTCCAGAATTATTGGGAGCAGTAATATGCTTGACAGATAGACTTGATTTCCCGACCTTCCTTGCAGTTACAGGTTTCCATGTGGAAACTTCTGACCAATGAGTTGTCAAAAGACAAAATTACAATGAATATAAAGATCTGAATTGGCTTTTTTGCCATTCTAAAATCAAACACCTCATTTTATAATTAGAAGTAATATTCCAATAAGGTGAGTAGAAATCTTGGCTTGGTAAACAGCAAAAGGCTAAGGAAGCAAAGATAAAAAACAAAAGCAGATTGGTTGTTTCAAAGTTACTTTCCTTGTAGAAGTTGGAGCTCACGAACCTTAAAATGCTGGCTAAAACTGGCTTGTTTAGGGATTAGGCTACTAGTTCTCACTTTACTCATTTCGAGTCAGTTGAAATAAATAACTTAGTTGTTGCATGATGTAAAACTTTAGCAGAAGTGATTACATCTTAATTTATTCTGTTGGATTTAGTAAAGGAGCTCCATCCAAACCAATTTTCTACTATAAATTTTACTTAGAATTGTAAGTGGAAGTTTTAGGAAAGAACTAATAGGAGAAGATAACCTTTCTTAGAAGATAATAGTTTCTTTCTCATTTTAATATTTTCCTCTTCTAGCTATCTTCTGGTGAATGTGAAGGCTAATGCCCCAGCAGCTATTTTGAAACTGCCTGAAAGATAGGAGCCATTTACTATGTAATGGCAGAAAAAAAATGGAAGTGGAAGATGAATGTGGTCATTATAGGTTTGCCATACCAGTGGAACTATATTTGGTTTTATTTTCTTTAATAGAAAATCATTTTTATGCTAAAATACTTTAAATGTACTAATCTAATGATAATTGATACACTATAACTAGAATTTATGTTCCTTGGAGGCAAATGCCTTTTCCATTTTAGTTAAAGTCTAATTCAGAGGTAGCTTCATAGTAGAGACTCAAAGATATTTATTGAATCAGAATGCATATCTCTCACCTTTTCTCTGTGCTATAGAATGCTTTCCTAATGTTGTCAACTCCTCCTTTTACCTTTCTACCTTTGTAGACATAATTTAATAAATTAGTTCCTCTATTACTTTGCCATTTGTCTTCCACCAAACCTTGGATTGCAGTTCCTCAAGTTGACCTTTGTAGTTGTCTTGCCCCTCGTTACTTAGGTGAAATTGTTCCCCACTGAAAAATGCATGAAATGTAAATACAAAAAGAGAGTGAAAAGTATCCTTTTTTTGTTTTCTTTTAAATTTGATTTTAAAAGGGACCAGATTGATGGGCCATGTTATCATTCTCTAGCGATAGTCTCATTTAAAAATTATACCTCTATTTTCTCAAACATGAAATAATTATTCCCTCTATCACTATGAATATGTTATAATGGAGCTGCCAACTAAGTTCCATAGTCAGTGTGAATTTGAGAATATTAAGATTTGTACAGTAAGTGAGTTAGTGGAGCAGAGATTTTCAGGAAGAGGGTAGGAAGAGGTTATAAGAGCCCAACAAAACCAGCTGGAGTACAGCCCTGGCCAAACAATTAAAAATTGAGGTCAATCCGGAACATAGTGTAAGAGTTCACGCTGAAGAACAAGAAAGAAATTGGATGCCTTTAAGTTATTTTTAAAAGAAATATAATCCTCTATCATTCATATTATCCAAATCTAGGCATTTTTTGTTTTAATTGTTGCTATTCTTTTACAAGATAAAGGGTAGAGAGCTGAACTAAATGTCAAATAATATGTATTTTGTTTTTTAAAAGTCTACAAATTCTGTTAAGATTTTCTTATTTTTATTTTCATCAGTTTCAGTAAAGTATACTATGTGCTAATTCAGTATTCATAATTTGGAGGAGTAGTCTTAATATATATTGATCTCTTTCTTTAGCTTTTGAAAATGTGTCTTCGCTTAATGCTCCAGCCCTTGCTCACTCTTCCCTTCTATTCTTGAAGTTATAACAGTTTCTTTTCTTTTTCTTTTTGGACAGAAAGAATTTAATATAATCATTTTGAGCTAGGTATACACTTATAGACAAGGTAACCAAAAGAATAGAAAGAGGGGGAGCACAGATACAAAGAGTCAGTTGCTGACCTCTGCAGCCAGCTCAGAGCTCAGTTGAGTAGACTCCAGGCAGTCATGGGGAGTGGAATCAAGCAGTTCAACAAAATTATCTTCTGTTTGGGGGTTTAGACCCTTCACTGCTCACTGCTGTGATCTAAATAAAGTTGAACTCTGGTGCTTTCTCTTGCAATGCTGGCTGATGGCAGAAACACCCAGAGACTTGATGTCTGTCAAGTCTGAAGGAACTGCCATGCTGAAAAGGAGATGTTCCTGCAAGCTGGGAGATGAGGAAGATGAGGCTTACAAAATTGAAGCCCCTTCATTGTCTCACTGCTCCTGGTCCAGAGGAAGGGACATCCTGGTCACCATCCCTCCTGCTGCTCCCAGCCCAGAGGAAAGGGCTTTTGGGCCAACTTCTGTCCCGCTGCTCCTGGCCCAGAGGAAGGGGCTTCCAGGCCACCATCTCTCCCGCTGCTAACAGCCCACAGGAAAAGGCTTTTGGGTCACCATCCCTACTGCTCCTGGCCCCTGTCCCACCTCACCCAGCTCAGAGGAGGTAATCTGTGCAGGCGCTAACAGCCCCCCACCCCAGTCGAAATGAGAAAACACAAAAATAAGTCTCAAAACCAGACTTCCAGATCACCTACAGCAACCCCAAAGGAAAATGAGATGGAATATTCTGATACTCAACCACCTGGACCCACTGAACTGGCAACAAAAGGAGATCTGGAAAAAATGAAATCAGAAATAATTTCTTAGATAACAGGAGAAATTGTGCCCCTAGTGCAAGACATGATTAATAAATCTAGAGAGGAGCT
>NW_004624730.1:29727686-29767839 GCF_000247695.1 Heterocephalus glaber
ATAAGAACCAAGATGCATTATGTAAAGGTACAATTCCCAATGAGAAATGTAATTGTGTTGTATACCTGCAATGTACCAATAAAAGAATTTCATACAAAAAAAAAAGAAGAAGAATAGAAAGAGCATCCCCCAATATCAGAGAAGCAGGAATTACATGGCTCGGGGACAAAGAGCGAAGACTAGAATGATGTATAGTACGTGGTCGGCATTAGAAGAGGAGTCATGGAGCCTACTTGGGGTGAGAGCTGCCTAGCTGATGCTCATGTGTCTGCCAGCCCCTGAAAAATCTGGTTCCTTGTTACACTATCTTCAACGTCGTTTGAATCCTTCTGTTTTTTCTGTCCTTTTTCCTTTATGTATTTTAGACTGATTATTTTTTACAAACCTACCTTCCATTTCACTAAACTTCAGTTTTCTCATGTCCATGAAGCTCTTAAATATACCGAGTAATGAATTTCAATTATTTTATCCTTTAGTTCTAAAACTTCCCTTTAATCATTTTATATTTCTCATACTTTTGTAAAATTCTTCATCATGTCATCTGTTTTACTGAATTGTTTTTTTTAAAATCTCTGCTTTACTAGTCAAATACTTTAACAATATGAAAATCTCTTTCCAGTAATTATTTCTTCTAATTTTTTGGTTATTTGACACTTTTATGGACTTGGCAAGTATTTTAATAAATATTAGACATTGTTTTTTTTTTAACTTCCAGGGTAAAATGCCCTAGATAGTATTATCATCCTCAAACAATATTTAAACATCCTAATCAGTAGTTTGAATCAGAGCAGAATTCCTTGCTGTAATCAGGTATGAATATAGTATGAGATTAGGTTTCTGGCATTGTAGGGAACTGTAATTTTTCCCTTAATCTTGAAAATGTGTAGTGTCTAATCAGTACCAAAGCATAGTTATGTATAAGAAGTATAAGTTCTAGTATTCTACAGCACAGTAAGGTGACCAGTCTCCAGTGAGGAACTCAGTCTTCAAAGTAATTCTAAGTAGACAGGAACATTAATTACCCTAGTATCAAATTATTGCACTCTATCCAATGAATTTGTACATTTGTTAATAATACCAATTATTAAAAATGCTTTTTTAAAAGAAAAATAAAAAGGGAGAAGAGGGTAGAGTATCACCATAGCCACCCTTCCTAAGAACATTCCTTCTAGGAGTGCATCTCAGTTTATAAGACTATTAGAAGTTTTCTTTCGTCCTTTTCCCTGCTTTCTTCTTAGTTTCTCAGTGTTTTATATCCTGGCAGTTTCACACATGACAAATGCATTCAGACAAGAACTTTGTCCTCCTCTCTCTACAAATCCATTTTCTCTATCATCCTGGTGCTTTGGGTCTGTACTTTCAGGTAGCAATTACATTTTTATTTCCTCATTACAAGTACTTGAAAAAAATGTAAGCAGGATAACTTTTAGTTAGACTCTGTGGCACAAACTTCAAATGGCTAAAAATGGCAAATGTTTCAATGGGAAATGGCTGTGCAAAAAAACCAAAAAACAATTTCTGTATGTTTTTCTTCTCTTTGAGATCTATGGTCCCTGATTTGGCTCAACATTTTTAACAGAGATTGTATAGTAGTTTTGGCCAGAGAATTGTGTGATAGAGTTTTTAATCAGTTTCTTGACCTTTGGGTTTTCCCTGTAGGCCTGGCTTTCTATTATGCAGACTAAATTTTACCAAGCTGGAATTTTTGTCAATACCAGAGAAAAATTTCTTCTGTAAAATGTTAGAAATATTGACAAGTTTTTATGAAAAATGTGCTACTTAATGCTTTGTTGCGAATCAAAGAAGAAATTGGAAAGCGGGACATGAATTCATCCCTGTAGGTTAGTTTTTATTATTTATGTGCCCAGGGAGGAATATAAAAAAGAAACCCTAAAATCTGAGTATTTTTGTTTTGTTTTCCTTAAATAGTAATCTCAAAGGAATTAAAATATATTTTGGCTACTCTCTTACATTTATTTGCCAATGGACAAGTCCAAACATGGAGTTTTCTTTTTATTTTGACTAGTATATTTGGTGCATCTAGGAAAAGATTATTTATATTTATATATTTTCACTAATGACTTGTCTCATGTTCATGTAACACTCATCTATAGGAGATAAATGCACTTGCAAAACAATGTGTGCAGAGGGTTCCAGGGAAGAGACAATAAAAAAAGAAGAAAAATTTGTGTCTGCTAACTTAATGTGCATACCATACCAGGAAAAATGGCAAGGTAGATTCAGGAATGGAATGTATCTATATACATTCCAATCTCAAAACTGATGTGCACTACAAAATAAATAATCATGAAAATGAAAGAAAATCCATTCAAAGGTATGAGAACTATAGGAGAAGAATATTAAATAAGACAGGAAGCTATTACAGGAATTTTAGGAGTAAGAGTTTATGGATGTTTCTGGCATAACTTTAACTTTGATATAAAAATTTAGTTTCATAACTATAGTTCATAAAAATGTAATTACCTGCTGTATTTAATGCTGTACTTTTATACAGCTTGACTGAAATGCCATATCTGGCATTTCGTTGCTTAATTTGAGAACATAATGACCATTATAGTTTTTGCTGCAAAATCCTTTAATATTTTATAGTGTACTGACAATGCTAAGACACTTGTCTCAAAAAAAAAAGCTCTGTAATTTGCTGTGTGTGTTGGCTCTTCTCAATAATTCTAAATGGAATGAAGATTCATTATTTTCATGTGATAAGTTTTAAGGTAAGAAACTAACAGTCTATTCAAACAAATGATTTTAGTCACACATGAAGATAATGATGCCCATATTCAAATTATAATAAATATAGATTCATTTATATAATACCACCATGTAGTAGCCTAGAATAAACCATTATATCTCAGCTTGCATATCAATTTTCCATTATTACAAAAATATTTTTTAAAGTTATTACTTTTGATTTTAAGAAAATTCTAAAGAATTATTGTTTCCTCATAATCCATTTGACAATAACTAAGAGTTAACTTGTTCACAGTCATACCCTAAGTCAGGAATGTAACTCAATTCTAATTTATATTCCTCTGTCTTCTTTTAAATTCCACAGGGTATGTGAATTAGCAATAGAAAATAATTAACTAAGACAGATATTATTTTCAATATGCCAAGTAGCATAGGCAAAATTTTGAAATAGCAAGATTGATAAAAATATTGAAAATTTCATCTCTATCCATCTTCTGTTAATGAGCATAGTTTCTGATTGATAGAAATAGTTATCCTCCTTTTGCTTTTATTTGCTGTCAGTGCTAAAGTGACTACCTACTATAATGCAATTTTTAATTTAATACAATATATACGTATACATATATATATATATATATTCTGTCTGTCCAAAATGTGTGTACCGATTATTAAGAGAGATTATGAGAAATTATAAAATGCAAGATGAAGAGATACAACTGCGATGAAATTGAAAAAATACAGCAGAAGGGAATTTTCTAGTTCATGTTCAGCCAATCAGAAGGGCTACATAGAATGGATGACATTTCATGTAGAATAGAAATAAGTTTTTTAGTCTCTAGCAAAGAGAAGCCATTTTAAAGGCCATTTTTATTCATTAGTAGACTTACTCTAACTTGTTTCCCTTTGTATTCCTTAATTTGCTGATAAAGCGTAAAAGGAACTACATTTTCTTTGTTTTTAAAGAACTTAGCCTCTAATCTTCATTTTAACAGTACTCTTCTTACAATATCATTTCCTTTTGTAGTCATCACAATTTTTAAAATAATTTTTCTCTTTTCATAGGATTAAAAATAAAAATATTGTCATAACTAACAATTCAATAGCAGCAAAGAAGCACGCAGTCATAAATAGTTAAATATGCATGGAAAGAAGGTTATACACTGCTCTTGAGTATACATAAATTATAGCTACAAATATATAAATGTTTTGGTGTTATCTTTTGTTCAACCAGTTGCTTAGTGCTATAAAAATATGAAAAAATATAGTACTTTCCGTTTTGCAGTGGAGCTATCACATGTTCCTATGAAAATCGTGACCGAGAAATAATTTGACATCTTAAGCAGGAAATTAAATAGAAACAAGAAATAAGCAGAAATTCAAGTCTCTGTCAGGAACATATGAAAATGACTTCCACAAGTGTAAGATTTTCCGAGAACATGAAATTAGAATTTTAAGGACATGTTTATTTCAGTGAATATGACGCAAAAGATTAAAAAAAAACATGCCTTTTGAGAATAATGCATATTGTCATCCTGAATAGGCAAGTCGTGTTCATGAAATGTCCTAATGAACAAAGAATAGAACAGAGGAAAATGGTATAATTTACTTTTCTTACAAAATCTTCCCAGAATTTAATTTGAAATTAAAATAACTTCATAATAACTTCAGTTTTACAGTCATCACTAAATATTTTCTTCATGTTTTCCAAGCACTGAACACTGATTTCTAGCACAAAGAGATGGTAGAGTCGCTACCTGCAGTACACACCATTTGGCTGGAAAACAGAAAATTAGTTTCAATTGACAGATGTTCCTATATCTTTATTGTTCTTTGACCTCTTTGGAAACACATACCTCATAACTCTTTGGGATTTGGTTTAATTTTTTTAATTCTTTTCTTGGTACCAGGCAAGACAATGGAAATGATGGGAAATTCTACCTCACTTCTCAAGTTATCAAGCCTTACTGTGCAGGAACTTTGAGTATCAGTACCAAACGATTGGAGAATTTAATAATCCATTTGTTTTGATTTAAGTTTGTGTCCCAGTGTTGGAATTTCTCATTTTAACATAATTAAAGAAAATGTGAAAATATTTTAAATGAAATAACTTCTACTTTTCTACCTCTTGTACAACTATATCAGTTGTAGAATATGAATAACATTCTGTAGTTACATAGCGAGTGTTTATTTCTTCTGAAATTTTTACCTAAGGAAGAAATTTTTCTAGACTAAATTCTATTCCAAATATACCACATTTAATTAATTATCACACAGATGTCCCAGTGGGAACCATAATAATTTAAACTAGAATAAGTAGGTGACAGATTTGCTTACAACAGGGACTAAGGCACAAGATAGGTACTTTTATTGATTGATTGATTGGCTGATTGATTGTACTGGAGATTGAACCCAGTGCTTTGAGACAGGGCCTCTAACTCAATAAATTACTCGGGTAGAATTTGTCATCTTCCTGCCTCAGCCTCCCCAAATTCTGAGATTACAGGCATGAGTCAGCCAACCTAGCTCCAGCTAGATGCTTTATAACAACTGGTTCATCCCCACTAAACTGACACATTGTATTATGGCACATGTTCAGAATTTGAAGATTAATGGGGAAAGTTATCGATTAAAATTCCTCCTGGTAGGAAACTAAACTAGAGAAAAGCTTAATGTATCTTTTACCTTAATGGGTTTCCCTCTGATACAGCACTCCTCGTCTTTTATTGTATTGGTCTATTTATGTCTTTCTCCCCAACTAAATTGTAGGCTCATAAAGTGAACAAAGCCTAGTTTATCAGGAAGTAGACTAAATCCTAAGATCATAGTAAATTATAAAACTGTTTAAAAGAACAACCAAGGATATGAGATAGTGTGATATCTATCAGAGAGGTAATGAACAAAAAACAAATAATGTTACAGGACCTTGAGGTCCATGAATTTTATATGCTTTGGTATAATTAAAGAACAAGAAGTATACAGCCTTGATATTAGTCTAGATGGAAAATCACTGGCTATAGTCTTGCGATTTGTTGAAAAAATATTTTGTGAATGCTGAACTATAGAATGAACAATCCCAAGCAACCTTGACATTCACAACCTAGACTTACTTGAACTATTGCTCTGTCACAAATTTGAATCATATGTACTCTCAGTGAGCTGGTGAGTCAGCTAGTTGGTGAGGGAGCCTGGTTTTAAACTTTTTTGCTAATGTCTTTCATGACTGCGATCCCTGACATTTTGGCCATTTCAGCTCTCGGGCCATAATACTTTATATTTACCAAGGCGTAAGAAAAAAAGAAAAGCACCAAGTAAGCCAACTGCTTACTGTCTACCTTTCAGCACAACTGTAATTTTTCTCTTTTTGATTATGATCAAAAAGGTTTACATAATAATAACTCTTATGAGAAATGTGTTCCCTTGCCTAGGCCCAAAGAATGAACTAAAAGGAAAGAAGACCGGGAGCGAAGGCAAAGCTTGTATCAGTCTTGCAAGGCTGTGTGTTCCCTGAGCACAGACACCCAGAGCAGTTACACTGAGCAGTTTATCCCCTAGCACACAGGCCCATCCTCTAGTTCCTCTTTGGCTGAGTACTATGGGGGGTGGGGTACAGTCTTCTCAGCTGCTACCTACTTTTCCCTTAATAAGGCAGCTCTCCAGTCCTCCTCCCAATTTGAGATTGGACTTCTTCATAATATTGTCTGTTCTTTACTCTGGGACTTTCCGAGACGCAGATGGTCCTGGTTAGAGATTTTACATGACTTTGCATTACTGTGTTTCTACTTTGCCTTAGCAATCTTACCATGAAAATGGACCATTCTCTCCCTTTCTTCTCCCTTACTCCTACCTACATTTTTCAACAAAGGCTCTCTTAGTAGTTTATTTCTACCCTAAGGTTCCGTTTGCTTAGGGACCTTCTACCTGCTTCAATTTTGTCAGGCCATTAGGTGATCTTACCTACTAGTAATTTTCCACTCAGAAATAACTATTTTGTTTTAAAAAGGGACCACTTTTAAGTTTCTTCATCTTACACCCTCAAAAAGGTACTAAAACTACCCTTCAGTGGGAAATTTGCAGTGCTAGAGCACTTTTAACAAAAGTTGAAAATGTTGTGAAATGAATGATGGAGAAATATACTATTTTCTCTGGAAATGTTATGTATATAAAGTCCAGTGTTTTCCTGTGCAAACATTGTGGTACGAATAAATTTCAAGTTTCAAGAAAATTTTGAGCTTTATCATTCATAGGTGTCACAATCTTATGATGCATGAAGGAATAAAGAAAAATAGATTTGGGAAACAGAGGGAATGCATTTATTGAACACTCACTTCAAGGTCTCAGATGAAGTGCTTGTCTTGCAAAGGAAGTACTACTTTAATGAAGTTCAGAGAATCTGACTCATTCTCAAAGGTATGATAATAAATTAAACAAGAAGTCTATTTCAGTTTAAATAAAATCAGACAGAGGAAAGGTAAACTTGTTAATATAGAATAGACTGACACCACAATTTTTTAAAATAAAGTAACAAAAATGGAAATTAAAATAAATTTTAGAAGAAGGCATAAATTCAGAAATAAAATTTAAAAAGAGTGAACTCTTAAATAGGACAGAGTATCACACTCTTTAGAATCGTCTTATAAACATTATGTCAGAAATGATTACTGAAGCTAGATGCAAATACCTGTATCCATTTAAGTAATATATATGTACATTTTCTTCAAAACTATAAATGTTATGCTTGTGCTTGTCATCAATAATATTTACTAATGAGATGAAAATGTTAATTGTCTTGACTTGATCAAAACACATTATATGCAGGAATTGAATTAACACACTTTATCTCATAAAAACATACAATTACTACATGTTAATAAAATTTTTTAATGTTTAAAGAGATAGAAATAAAAACTGCCTCATTTTTATTCCTATATATTGCATATAAGTATTAAGCTATCATGCCATACCCCATAAATATGTGCAATTAAAATAATAATGACTAGACAGTTGGCCCTCCCAGACCCTCTTTGGCTATGGTGAGGGAGGGTGGGCACCTTTGTTCTGCCACTGACTAACATCGTTTGCTGCTTGTGTGCAGGGTACAGTGCACAGGGCGAGTGTCTCCTTCCCACCTTCAAAGCCGCTTGCCTGCTCCTGTCTCCAGTCTCACAACAGAAGGGATGCCACTGGTCTCAATACCCCTAGGTGGTCCTGGGATCAGAGTTTGGCTGCTTCCATTGTCTACTTCTCAACCTAAATTACCCCAATCTGCTGACCAGCTGCGAGCAGTCTACTGGATCGAACTCGGGACCTTGTGCTTGCGAGGCAGGTGGTGACACCACTGAGCCAAATCCCCAACCCGATTATGTGATTTTTATTCTTCTGTTTACATGTTATTTTGACAAAGGAGCCAACCACCCTCATTGGAGGAAAGATAGCCTGTTTAATAAATGCTGTTGGTAAAACTGGATTTCAACCTGCCAAAGATTAAAACTAGACCCATACCTAACACCACGCACTAAACTAAGATCGAAGTGGATTAAAGATATAAATATTAAGACAGAAACACTAAACTTGCTGGAAGATAATTTAGGTAGAACTCTTGAAGACATTGGCATAGGAAAAGACTTTATGAACAAATCCTCAGTAGGGCGGGAGACAGCACAAAAAATCAACAACTGGGATCTCATCTTATTAAAAAGCTTCTGCACTGCAAGAGAAACCACCAACAGAGCTAAAAGACAACCTACAATGTGGGAAAAAATTTTTTAGCAGCTGTACCTCAGACAAAGGACTACTATTGAGAATATATAAAGAATTGAAAAAAGATCAGACCACCCCCCCAAATTCAAAGACCCAATTCAAAATTGGGCATCCGAAATGAATAGACATTTCTAAGACAAAGAAGGAAAAGCAGAAAATAAATATATGAAAAAATGTTCAACATCACTCATCATTTGAGAGATGCAAATGAAAACAACACTGAGATTCCACCTTACCCCAGAAAGAATGGCTGCTATCATGAAATCAATCAATAGCAAATGCTGGTGGGGGTGTGGAGAGAAAAGCACCCTTCTCCATTGTTGGTGGGAGTGCAGACTGGTACAACCACTGTGGAAATCAGTATGGAGATACCTCAAAGAACTAGGACTAAAGGTCCCATTTGACCCAGCTATTCCCCTGCTGGGTATCTTCCCCAAAGAATTAAAAGAATCATACCACAGAAATACATGTGCACCCATGTTTATAGTGCCACAGTTTGTAATAGCTAAAGCTTAGAAACAGCCCAAGTGTCCATCAACTGGAAACTGGATAAAGAAGATGTGGGGTTTTTTTATAAAATGGAGTACTACTCAGCCATAAAGAATGAAAAACTAGAGCCATTTATAGCTAAACGGATGCATATTGAGGCCATACTCTTAAGTGAAATAAATAGGACACACATGTGTAAATACCGAATAGTTTCTCTAGTGTGAGAAACTAAAAGTGTAAATAAGGATGAAAATGATTTAAATGAATAATTAATAATTTGAAATAGGAAAAGTTCCAAAGGTGTAGAGGTGGCGAGAGGGGAAGGGGAAAGGGAAGAAGGGAAAGGAAAAATTATGAGAAAAGAAAAAAATGGAAATGATGTCTATGCAAGTAGGGAAGGGCGCACAGGTAATGGTGAAAAAATAAGAATCAAGATACATCATGTACAGGTACAAACACTCAATGATAATTGTAAATGTATTGTATACCTAAAATGTACCAATAAAAGAATTAAAAATTAAAAAAATAATAATAATGACTAAAAATAAGATCAATGGCTCTTTTATGTACTTGACACAATGGTACTTTTTAATTTAAATGACTATGTGCATTATGGCAATGTCTCAAAAGGACAGAAAGCTCCCAGAGGTAAAGGTCATGCCTGACTTGCTCATTATTGAATTCTCACAACATTAAAAGATTATAGGGCTGGGGATTTAGCTCAGTGGTTTCGCCGCCTGCTGCACAAGCACAAGGACCCAAGTTCAATCCCTGGTACCAAAAAAAAAAAAGATTATAGATCATATATACATACATTATTCTAAATCTAATAATCTATATTGTTTTTAAATGAATTTTACTATACCAGTTCTTTTTAAAACTCCCTATGAAGCTTTTTCCTCCAGGTTCCTTTGTCTATGCAGCATATACTATACTGAAAATACTTAAAATAAAAAATTCGATGAGTCACCATCACAATCAATACAGCAAAATTTTCTATGATCCTTAAAGTGTTCTTATAATAAATCCCAACCAATCTTTCCTATCCCGTTCCCATCTCCAGGCAACTACCAATATGTTTTCTGTTACTATAGAATAGTTTAAATGTTCAAAAGCTTTTCTAAATGGAATTATCATGTATATGTCCTTTCTTATCTGGATTCCTTCACTCAAGATAATTATTTTGACATCCCTTCATTTTGTAGCATTTATCAATACTTTATTCATTTTGATTCCCGAGAAGTATTAAATTAGGTGGACATATTGTCTTAATTACTTTTTTTTGTTGTTGTTGTTGTTGTTGCTGAGACAAAATACCTGACACCCAGAGTTAAAGGAAGAAATGTTTATTTTAGCTGACAATTTGTAGAAGTTTCAGTCCACAGTTAGGTAGCACTGAGGCAGGGCAGCATAGCAGAAGAGCATCACAGCGGAGAAACATTTCATGGCATGGCAGGCAGGAACCAACAAGCAACAAGCAACAGTAGTGAGCCTGCCTTCTTTCTATCCTTTAATATTCCAACCAGGCTATTGACTGGTGCCACCATGGAGCTTCCATTATCCACACCCTTCATCCCAGTATCACACTCATAATCCACATTCTCATGACCTAATCCAGCCATTTTAAAAACTCCTCACTTATGACCACATGTGGCTTTGGGAGGACATCTAGATACAAGGCATAACATTCTTCCCCTGGCCCAAAAAGACTCAAGCACATCCCTTTAGGTAAAAGGAATTTAGTCCATCTCTAGGAGTTTCCAAAGTCCTAACAGTTTCAGCATTGCTGAAAAGTCCAAGCCCAAAGTTTCCTCTGAGATTATTAAGGCAACCTCTTAGCCATGAGCCTCTGCACAAATGAAAAGAAAGTTAAACACTTCCAACCTAGAATGGTACAAGATAAATATTCCCATCCCAAAAGGTACAAATAGGGGGATAGAAAGGAATGGAACCAAAGCAAGCCCAAAATCCAGCAGGGCAAATATTAAATCCCTTAGTTCTATGTCCAGCATCTGATGCAATCTGTGACAAGATGTGAACTCCAAAGGGTTTGGGTGGCTCCACCCTTATGGCACTGCTGGTGATTGTAGCTCCCTTGGCTTCTCTCTTGGGCAAGCTCTGCCCTCTCCTTGTAATTTTCATTAGACAATCCACACTTCTGGTTTCTCCAACATCCAGGATCTCCACTGTACCTTCAGCTTCACACTCACAGGTTCACGCACTGCCTTCTCAGCAGCACACTGCCAGACCTTTGAAGCCTTCTTCTGAAATCTGGGTGGAATCCTTCCTAACTCCACAATTCTTGCATTCTGCATGCATCTAAAACCAGCACTACTTGGGTGACACCAAAATCTGCTACCAGTTGGAGCAAGAACAAGGCTTCCTCCTCTTTTTGCTATAGGGGTCAAGTGCCTGGATTGTTGTGCACTGTGAACTCAATCCTGAGGATAAATTCTCTAGCCATGTGCTATTCTGGAACATGGTGCTCTAGGGCTCTCTTATCAAAGCAAAATCTTTCAGTTTTACAATTTTGAGGCTACAAAGGCTGGAGCTCTGCTGGTACTTGAGATGACTTTTCTACTGTCCTGTTTCTTTTCAGCAACCAAGTTCCCTTCTGCTCCATCTGGACAGTCATAACTTTACTGGAGCTTTTTAATCTGTCTAAACTCAAAATTTTTAGATCATTCTGCTGGGCTCTTTGCTCTTGATTCTCAGCATAGATCTGGCTAAAAGTCCCCAACAGTAGCCATGCTACAACCTCAATATTAGACTGTTTTGAAATTTCTTGTGCCAGATAAATTAGTCCACTGCCCTTAATCTCAGGCTCCTGCAAAGTCTTCAGACATGAGCAAAATGCAGAAGAATTTTCTGCCAAAGTATAACATGCATGGTCTGGAGTCCAAGAGCCAATGCAGTCCTTGTTTCTAACTGAAACCTCATGATCCGGGTCTTTATCAGCTGCATTTCTATCAGTATTCTGGTCTTCTGAGCTCTGACCAGAACCTCCCAACAAATTCAGTTTACAGCATTCTAGGGCTGCTTCTTCAGCTGGTATCTCCAAATCCTTCCAAACCCTTCCAACAAACCAGTTCCAAAGGCTCCTGGACCACAGGGTCAGGTACAGTGACAGTAAGAACCCCACTTCTCTAGTACCAAAATCTGTCTTACTTTTTTTTTGTTGCTGAGACAAAATACCTAACACTCAAAGTTAAAGGAAGAAATGTTTATTTCAGCTCACAGTTTGTAGAAGTTTCAGTCCACAGTTAGCTGGCTCTGAGGCAGTGCGGCATAGCAGAGAGGCATTACAGAGGAGAACTATTTCATGGCATGGCAGGCAGGAACCAACAAGCAGCAAGCAACAGTAGCAAGCCTACCTTCTTTCTATCCCTTTATATTCCATCCTAGCTACAAGCCTATTGTTTGGTGCCACCTACACCCAGAGTGGGGCATTCATTATTCATATCCTTAGTCTCAATGTCACACCCATAATCCACATTCACACACCTTAATCCAGCCACCTTCAAACCTCACTTATGACCACATCTAGACACAACCCATAACACATACCATAGTGTGTTATTTCCTATTGATGAACATTTGTGTTATTGCCAGTTTAGGGATATTCAACTACTGCAAGCATTTGTGAACAAGTCAATTCATGGACCTATGCTTCCGTTCATCTTGGAAAAATGCTAAGGAATATAGTGAAAGGGCTATTCACACAAATATGTTAAATAGCTTCAAAAGCTGTCAAATTTTTTAAAGTAGTTGTATCATTTTACATTTCCATGAGTTTGAGATTTCCAGTTCTATTTCATTACCAACATTTGATACTGTCAATCTTTTTTTAAAATTTTAGACATTCTATTAAGTATCTCACTATAATTTTAATTTAATTTTTTTACTTATTAATGATGTAGAGCATCTTTCATGGCTTCCATTTTGACTATGTGAAAGAGTTGGGTAATGCAAACCAGAAATGTGGGTAAACTCCTGCTCCCTGGGGTGAACTTTAACCAGTGATAAATAGTTGAAAGGTCAAATAAATTACTTTGCTTCTACCCCACGCACATCAGCTAAGACCTCACACATATTGTGATTTCTTGAGGCTTATCCAGAGATACCACATATGACTAAATAACTGATTGTATTTTCATGGGAATTCACAGACAGCTAGATTCATGTCCATCCGCTGCGATCCCTTCACTTCCTCTTTACCTTCATCTCTCATTGCCCTTGCACATAGCCACTGCACCCCACCCAAAAATGTTAGTGCATAAGTTTTGGTTAAAACTCTGTTTTCTTGGAATTCCTGCCAAGAAAGTAGGGAAATAAAATAATATGAGAAAAATAATAACCATGTAACTATCCCACTAGTTGATATCGGTGTGTTCTATTTTTTTTTTTACAATAGGTTTAAAACCTGCTGCAGGGAATTTTAATGTTTTGATTAAATATTTTTAAAATATTTTAATGTAATATGTTGGAAACATAAATCACATTTACAGAGCTCAGAAAGATAGTATTAATAACTTTTAGTCTTGCTGAAGGAAAATAACAAAATAGGAATTCTCAGTTCTAGACTAGCCGCTAAATTGGGGCAGGAAGAAATCCATAGGCAGGTACAATGTCAGTGTGAAGGCTGGAATTTCAAACTTGGAATATGGTTTGGAATCTTTGCAGGAGCATGATGACCTAACAGTTGAAGCAACCTGTAGTTTGCCTGAATCTGAAAATACCAGAATGACTTTAAATGAGAGAAGCTAAAAATGTTTTTGCCTGTGTTCTGTCCTGTATCACAAACATTTTGATTTGTTTAAATAGGTTTCTTTTACACAACAGAGTGATAATAAGCATGTAATACCTAACCCAAGTTAAAGACTGTCCAGTGGTGGTAAAAAAAAAAAATCAGTGGGTAAGTACAAATCAAAAAATCAGTAAATAAATATTCCATGGGGCCGAGGATTTAGTTCAGTGGTTCTGCCACCTGCCTTGCAAGCGCAAGGATCCGAGTTCGATCCCCGGTACCAAAAAAAAAAATTCCAGTTTATGGACATGGCACATTTCTAATAAGAAATATTTGATAATGTGAACTTTATTAATAAAATGCTGGATTAGTCCAATGAAAGTCAAAATCCAATTATGATTTTTATAACTTAGTTTTATTTATTCATGGAAACCAATAAAATGAAATGCTAGGAGATGGAAGAAAACTCTTCACGTTTTTAACATCTTTTTTTTTTAAAGAATCATAAGGCCTAGTATTGTGGGTTGAATCGTGTTCTCCAGTAAGCTATGTTGAAAAAACCCAGTACGTAAGAAGGTGATCTTATTTGGGAAATAGGTTTTTCCACATATAATCAAGATAAAATGAGTTCAAACTGGAATAGGGTGGGCCCTAACCTAATGACTAGGGTCCTCATAAGAAGAGAGGACATACAGAGACACTAGCAGGGAAGGAGGCCATGTGATAACAGTCAAAAATTGGAGAAGAGCAGATACAAGCCAAGAAAGCACCAAGGATTGGCCCAATGACTAGAAGAAAGGAAAAGTGTATATTACAAATTCTCTCTCACTGTCTGTAGAAATAATAACCCTATCCAAATTTTTACTTTAGATTTCTGGCCTTTCTGACCTGTAAGAAAATAAATTGTGTTGTCTTAAAGCATCCTGTTTTGTGATAGTATTTTACTGAATATGACATGATTTTATGTACAATAGAAAAATATTCATATAAACCATCAAAACCAATGATTGAGCTATAATTTTTGAAACCAAAATTTAAAATATATATTCTGCATAGTACAAAAAATGGTGAAAATATACAGAGGCATCTGTTTAATTGTGTATAGTAGTGTACTTTAACTGTCATAACAAAATACCACAGGCTGGGTATCTCAAACAACAGAAATTTTGTTTTTGCACTCTGGAGGTTAAAACTCCAAGATAGGGTGTTGGCAATTTCAGTTCCTGGTATGGCCTCTCTTCCCAGCTCGCACACAGTTGCCTTCTTACTGTGTCCTTGTACGGCCTTTCTTCTATGTATACACTTATAGGGAGGAGGGGAAGAAAGAAAGAGAGAGAGAGGAGAAAGAGAGGAGAGAGGGAGGGAGAGAGAAACTTTGATATCGCACCTTTAGTGCTATGGCTTCCACATAGCCTTACTTATCTCCATAAAAGGCCCTGTCTCCAATTACATTCTAGTCTGGTTACATAGTTACATTGAGGATTGGATTTCATGTATGAATTTGGAAAGTACACAATTAAGTCCGTGACCTTGTGGTTATTTTTCTTTGTTTTTTATTTTGTTGTTGTACTTGTTACTGTGGGGCTTTTTTTTTGTCTCTCTATAATATGATCCCTTCTTCCCATAATCTTTTCCTCCCTACAACACTTGGTTCACATGATTCATGTGAAGTAACCACACCTCTACAACAGGAATAGCACAAGAAAAGGAGAAACTGAATCCTACTAATATTCACTCAATGTAGTCTGTCAAAAGCTAAACCCTTTACATGGGCTTTGGAAATATCTGAGTTAGTAAATTTCCTGTTTTTGTTTCACCTATATGAGGTTGGCATTCTGTTGGTTGATACTAGTGTCCTTCCTGACTATAACAATTCTGGAGTTATAGGAAAGTAACCAGTATATACCACAGTCCTCAAATTCTAAAAAAGTAATGTTAAATCATGCTGTAGGCCATTTCTAGAATTTCACCCTGATGATGCTCACCTTTTGATATTCATCTCCCTGTGCAATTTCCACCTCTCAAGTATCATGTGGAATTATCAATGTATTTGTTTATTTATTTATTTATTTATTTATTTATTTATTTTTGGTACCGGGGATCAAACTCAGGTCCTTGCGCTTGCGCAGCCGATGGTGAAACCACTGAGGTACATCCCAGGCCCCTCAATTTATTTTTAATAAATAGAATCTATTAGATGAGATAGGGTTGTCACTTCTCAGATTAAGTTATGAAAGACTGCCTCTTCTGTCTTGAATATTCTCTCATGTTTTCTCTTGGATTATTTACCCTAGTTAAAGCCATTGACCATGACCTGAGATTCAGTTGGTGAATTTAAATAATCACCATGTATTTTATCATGCCTTGTAAATTTCGGGGTTTTTTTCAAAATGGAGGTTTTTATTGGTAATATTCAATCAAGTGTCTCTGGCCCCTTTAATATGACCTTTCCTGGAAAAGTGCTAAAACACTTGACAGTTTTATCTGTTTATTCTATATCTGATATTTTTCTTATTCTAAATTATACTAAGCTGTTGCATATTTCCAGGGGCTGGTTACATAGGCCATAGGTTTATGAATCATCAAGTTGCAAATGTAAAAATCAGTACACAGAGAGGTTAGAGACTTTTTATTATGAAAAAACCAGTCTATTGTTGATTTAGAAAACCCCTAGAGAATCCTCTCTTCTATATACCTTAGGAATTTGTGAAATCAGAATTATGTATTACATCAACAGGATCATTGATAGTACTAAATTAGGTTACTTTTCACTATATTCAATCTTAGACAGATCTTTATTAAAACAGTAGTGCCACATTTGGGAAATCTATAACCAAAGAGGATCCTTCAAAAAATAATGAATAATAAAAGAAAAAATACTATTAGAATGTTGATATGAAGCATAGCCTTTGAGTTTTTATGAAAGTGAGATCTAAGTACATTAATTGTGAGATGTATAGAGGATTTGTTGTGTATATAAGAGGTTTTTTATGTTTGTTTTAACAGACTAAATAGGACCAATCAAATTATACTCATCATTTTAAAATTTCAACACCCTGTGTGTTCTTTCTAGGAAAAAAAACAATGAAAATGCCTAGAAAAATTTATTTCAATAACTTATAAATCCAACTCCTAGAAGTAATTTATTACTATTTCTCACATATCTTTATAAACTTTCTAAATGAATACTACATACAGATCTTTAACATATAATTGGATTATGCAAAAAGTATGGATTTTTTCTTAATAGTAATGTAATGTCAAATTTGTCTTAGTGCTAACTATGCATTAAAGCAAGATATTGTATATACAAATGTAGAGAGATAAGTCATGATTCTAAAGGACATCGTGCAATAGACAATGACACATCTTAGTGCTGTGTGATGTGACAAACTGTATTAAATATTCTTGGACAACATTTCAAAGGGCCACACTGTTGCTCATTACATGACTACGTCCATTCTCTTCTGTTAGCCTACTCTTGGATATTTAACTTGTTTCCATTTTTCTTTCAAATAGTGCTCTGTAGGCCGGGGATTTAGCTCAGTGGTTCCGCCACCTGTCTCACAAGTGCAAGGTTCCAGGTTTGATCCCCCATACAAAATAAATAAATAAATAAATAAATAGTGCTCTGTAAAATAATCAACTATGCATATTTTCTGTTCATTCATTTAAGTAATTATCTTTCATAGTAGAATATATAAGTCAAAGAACATGCACATTCTGCAAATCTTCTATAGATGCTGAAATGAAAAATAAATACTTTTGACTAACTTCTGTGGCTATTTTTCTTTCACTTAAATTTCCATATAAGTCAGTTCCTTTGGTTTCAAGTAAAAGAAATACATGTTGAACTAGACAAAAAGGTTGCATCTGTATCTGTAGATTTATGTCTTTGAAGTGTACAGGTAATTAACAGAGCTCCCAAGGTACTCAAGACTCATGAAAAAATGAAACGAGAGACTTAAACATCATTAGAAAATTAAACTGTCCTAGAATCTCACTTCTTTCTGCATTTGCAAATGATGCCCTTCCTTCCCTTTTCACCTCCCTCCTTCCTTCTCACCCTCCATCCAGGTTTTGTAATTTATCATGACACAGCATTTCTCATTTTATATCTCCAATCAATTGACCAGCAGAGACCAAGGAGTATCTTTGATCCATGTTCCAAAGAAGTCATGAAATTGAACTTTTTTTCCCCAGTACTGTAGATTGAACACAGGGGCACTGTATCAAAAAACTGTATCCCTACCCCTTTTTAAAATTTTTATTTTATTTATTTTAGGGTCTCACTAAGTTACCTAGACTTGTCTCAAACTTGCAATCCTCCTGTCTCAGGCTCCCCTGTAGCTGAGATTACAGGGATGTGTTGTTGCAATGACCAGATTGGCCTTTTAAAAATCCTTTGTTTCTTCTTACTTAGATGGTAACAATGAAGAACCTCAGATGCTAACATGGGGAGACTATAAGTAGGGAATGCATCTAGGATCCATGTTATAACCAGCACTGTCTGCTTATATTTTATGTAATAACTTCCTTGTAAGGCGTTCAGCAAAGAGAGAGAAGAAAAAAGTTAAGTAAAACAGACAAGATAAGGGGAGCAAAAGTTTTTAAAAAGGAAGAGAAGTTGTAGCAGTGAAAAAGAAATTAAAGGGAAAACAATTCTGTGTCTAGAAATCATTCAGAATCACATGTATTATATTATCTTTGCTTTATGCTCAAGAATAAAATACGATCTTTAGTTGTAAATGAAAGTGGATCTAGAATATAGATCTATAAATATCCAGTGTTGCCTTTGTTTCATTTTAGGATATTATATCTGATAGTTATTTAAATTTCACTTAACCTTACATTAAGGTCCATTTCTAAATTTCCTATGCAGAACATCTTTATTCTTCCCCAAAATCAATATCATCCTATGGATAATAGCAAAAGAATAGTATTAAAGGTACCCAGTTATTGTAAACAGAAGTAAACTTGCTATGTCATCCAATATAGGAGATACAGTACTTTTTTTGGGGGGGGGGTACCAGGATAGAACTTAGGACCTTGAGCTTGCAGAGAAGGCAGTGGAACCACTGAGCTAAATCCCTGCCCCAGAGATATAGTACTTTTTTAAAAATTAGCAAGACTAAGATTTTCTTAAATTATGGTAAATGGTAATTCTCTTTACCATTAGAGAAACCTGTCAGGAGCTTAAAAACATCCTAGATGGCATCATGTCCCCTGAGTCTCAGGCATGGCCAGGATAAGAATGAAAGTGAAGAGCAATAAATTAGACCTAAGTTAGTTGGATACATGAATACTTCATTTTTCTTATTAATATATGATTGTAGTACATAATGGTCACATTCTCCGTGGGGAGTTCGTACATGAACATAGCACATCTGAATCCTTTTCTATCCCATTATCTCCCCCCCCCCACTCCATCTCTTAGTTCATTTTCACAAGATCTAGCTCTATCTCACTGTTTTCCATTATCTATCTTTTATTTTGTTTTCTTCATATTTTAGATATCTCATATAAGAGAAACCATATGATTTTTGAGCTACTGTGTCTGATTTATTTCACTTAACATTACAGTCTGCAGTTGCATCAACTTTCCTACAAATGACTCAAATTTATCCCTCTTTGTGGCAGAGTAATATGTACTACACTGTGTATAAATACCATATTTTCTTTATCGATTCATCTGTTGGTGCACATATAGGCTGATCCAGGGCCGGGGATTTAGCTCCGTGGTTCCGGCGCCTGCCTTACAAGCTCAAGGTCCCGAGTTCGATCCCCGGTACCAAAAAAAAAAAACAACACATAGAGACTGATCCAAGATTTAGCTATTGTCATTTGTGCCGCTATAAAGATGGATATGCATGAATCTCTGTAATATGATGTCTTAAACCTTTTCAGAAAGATATATAGAATTGGAATAGCTGGGATGAATAGAATTTGTAATTTTAGTTTTTTGAGGATTATATATAACTGATTTCCAGTATGATGATGGTTACACTAGTTTGCATTCTCACTAACAATAGAGAAGGGTTTCTTTTTCCCATAGCCTCACCAGAATTCAATGTTACCTGATTTCTTAATTTCTCATCGCCTGTTACTGAATTATTCAGGGTTTTTATATCTTTTTCTTTTGGCTTTGGTAGATCATATGTATCTAGAAATCTATCCATTTCTTTCTTCTGAATTCACTATTTTATTAGAGTAAAAGTTTTCATAGTTACTAATAATCTTTTTATTTCAGCAGAGTCCACTGTCATTTTACCTTTTGTCCAATTAAGTGCATTGATTTATGTCTTTTCTTTCCTTTTTAGGGGGAGAGGTAAGATTGGCTAGGAGTTTGTCTGTTTTATTTTTTTTATTTTCTCAAAGACCCAGCTCTCAATTCATTAATTCTTTGTGTGTGTTTGTGTGTTTTTGGTTTTTTTTAGTGTCAATTTCATTCATTTCTGGTTTGATTTTTATATTTTCTTTCCTTGTACTAGATTTGAATTTGGATTATTTTTGTTTTTCTGGGAATTTAAAATGCATCATTAGGTTATTTATTTGGACTTGCTCTGTTTTTCTGATATGGGCATTCACAACTATGAACATTTCTCTTTAGAATGCCTTCATAGTGTCCCCTAGGTTCTGGTATGTTGTAATGGCATTATCATTTTGTTCTAGGAATTCTTTAATTTCTCCCTTGATTTCCTCTTTGATCCACTGATTATTGAAGAGGGTATTGTTTAATTTCCATGTGTTTGTATAATTTCTGTGGTTTCTCTTGTCGTTGATTTCTGGTTTCATTGTACTATAATTTGATAATATGCATAGAATAATTTAATTCTTTTGCATTTATTTAAGCATGCTTTATGGGCTAATATGTGATCTATTTTAGAGAAAGTACCATGTGCTTCTCAGAAGAATGTGTATTTTGTTGTTATTGGGTGGGACACTCTGTAGGTATCTTTTAAGTGCCTTTGTTTGAAGGTTTAGTTCAACTCATATTTCTTTGTTGATTTTTATGTAGTTAATCTATTTGTGAAAGTGGGTTATTGAAGTCCCTCTTATAACTGTGTGGGTTATCTGATTTTTTTTATGTCCAATAGTGTTTGTTTTATTAAATTGGACATGCCGGTATATGTTGCATGCATATTTACAATTGTTTTCTCTACCTGTTGAATTGTTCCCTTAACCAATATGTAGTGACCTTCTTTGCCTCTTCTGATCAGTTTTGGGTTCAAATGTACTTTATCTGAAATTAGGATAACTATTCATGCTTTTTTCTGGGTTCCTGTTGCATGGAATATTGTTTTCCTTCCTCTGACTTTTAATCTATGTACTTCTTGGATTTAATGTGTTTCTTATATGCTGAATTTTGTTGAGTTTTGTTTCTTAATCCATCCAGCCAATATGTATCTTTTGTTTGGGGAATTGAGACCATTCATAATGATAGTATTAAAAAGTATTGACTTAAAAAAATAAAAATAAAATAAAAAGTATTGACTTGTTCCTGTAATTGCATTATTTTCCTGTTGCAGATTTCCTTTTTTCCCCTTTTCTGCTTACCTGTTCACCTTGCCTGGTGCAGTCATTCTTAGCATTTTGGTATTGTTGGTTTCATTATCTCTCTCTAGGTAGCCTTGAGAATTTTGGTAATGTTGGTTTTGTGGTATTGAATTTTTCAAGGTGTTCTTTGTCTTGAAAATATGTTATTTCTTCATCAATTTGGAAAGAAAGTTTTGCAGGATATATAAGTGTGGGTTGGAAGTTGTTACATTTTAGGGCTTGAAACTCCTCACTCCAAATTCTATTGAACTTTAAGGCTTGTGTTGATAAGTTTCTTATAATTCTAATCACTTTTCTCCAACAGCCTTTAAGATTCTGACCCTATGTTGGTCTTCTAGGATTTTGACTGTGATGAGATATGGAGAGGTTCTTTTTTTATCATGGCTATTTGACATTCTGTACACCTCACTTATCTGTATGTTAAATTCTTTTGCAATATCTAGAAATTTTTCTGCTATTATATGTGTCAACAGGTTTTTATGCCATTGTTCTGTTTTTTGGCTTTTTCATTTACTCCAGGTAACCTTGTATTAATCTTCTTTGTGTCATCTAGCAGCTGTTGTATCCATATTTCATATTCTTTTTAAGGTTTCTTTGAGTAATTGGTCTTTGAAAGTTTTCACATATTCTAATTCTGATATTTCTCCTTACTTTCAATACAATTTTTACTTTCCTGGATTTCTGTTTGGAGTCTTTTAATGGACCCTAATTCTTTGCTAAACTGGTCATTCATGTTTTGTATTGTTTTGTTTAGCTCAGCTAGATTCATTAATGTCTTCAGTAATCCCCCTGATTGTTTGGTTTATTGCCTTTGTTATCTGGTTAGTAAATTTGTAAGCCTGTTGAGCACTTTATTGATCTGTTTTTTAATCTTCTCTGTTCTCCTTTCAGATAATTTGACTGTGTGGCATCTGCTTGACACTTCCTCCATGCCCTGTGTATTGGCTTTGTAGGAGTTGGGTGTTCAGGAAGGTGTTTTGTTGCCTTGTATTCTCACATTTCTGCTGTTTTTTGTTTGTTTTGTTTTGTGTTTAGGTTTATAGTTATGTATAGTTGAAAGACTTTGTTGCTAGTTTGGAGATTTCTTTAGTCTGCTTTTTACTGATGCACTCAGGGCATGGCTAACTACAGTTATTTGCCTCTATCCCAAGTTCAGGCCACCTCTGTTAATTTGAGAGAAAGAATCCAATGTAACTGGCCCGCACTCAGTCCTCTGGGAATGGACCACAATATTGGTGTCACAAAGGAAATCCAGGTATTGACATAGAGACAAAACCAATTAATAGCAATGATGTGATCTTGGCAACATCAATAAACAGCGACAGTAACAGTAATATTGTCAGCAGCAGTAATATTGTCCAAGAAAAACTGGATACTGACTTACCATAGGAACAAATAATGTACCACACTTAACCTTAGAAAAGAAACCTATAATTACAGTGTAAACACTGAGAGAAACCAAATATTGACATACGGCAAGCATCTACTAAATGTTATAACTATACCTCTACTGACAGAAAAGAATTTAAAACTAGTAACATAGAGTTAAGTAACTATATAAAAGAAAATACAACTTAATGGTTATTCTATTAAAAATATAAAGGGTTGTGAATGGGAGAATGTAAGAAGAAAAAAATGAAAAAGAAAATTTGTCTAAAAACAGGAAAAACATTTTATGTCTTTTTGAATGAGTCGTTTTCCTCCCAGGACCCACTATTTTGGAATCAGCAAGACATGGTATTCTCTGGATGTGAGTTTGTGGGTTATGCCATGTGAGTTTATGAGGTGCCCCCACTATTCCAGAGACCCTTCTGTTTACCCCAAGCTGTGGCAAGTCCTCACTTATGTGCCCTAGCTCACACTGGTAGGGAAGGAAAAATCGGACCCTAGATCTGTGCTGGATATAGGTAGCAGGCCAAGGATTCAAACACTTAATGTTGGCACATTCAAACCCACCTTTTCTGTGTGCAACTCAAGCCAGTAATAGCTGGGTTTGAAAGTGCTAGGGATCTCTTTCTAGACTGTTCCCTGACTGTGGCTGTCTCTCATGGCTGTTTCTCACCCAGTCACTGTGTCAGGGCGACTCTGGGAGCCCTGAATTGTAGTTGTTGTTTTGTTGCTCTGAGCCCTAGCTTCAAATAATCAATCCCTTCCTGAAATGGCACTTGATTAAGCAGTCTCTGACAATTGTGGCCCATGCTGGAATCCATCTCCAGCAATTAACTGCTGTGTGGAAGGAGTTTCCTTGGAGCAAACCCATACTGCTTTTGCAGTCCACAACAGCCGTGTGCTCTACTGCCATTTCTCCCTGAATCTCCTAGCCCAGGGTGCTTACCTTGCTTCTGGGGTGCCAAGTTCCTCTCCTCATGAGCCAAGAACTAGGGAGGGTACAAATGGTTTCATTTTATTTTATTTTATTTTTTGTCTGTATTTTGGATAATCACTTCAACTTCCCTGTAGCTTCAAATTTTCCTGACAGTTCTTTCCTGATTCCTGGCAGTCTATTTTTCTTTTTGTCTTCACCAAGTTATTATTTTCCAGTGTCTGGATTCCTGATCTCAGAGAGGCTGAATTTTGCTGCCAATCACCATTTTGCCATTTTCTTCCTCATGAATTCTTCATATTTCATTTTTAAAGTTAGTTGTCGTCAAAGCTTTATGACAAAACTTTTTATTGTTGTTTTTGTTTTTAAACAAGATCTTACTGTGTGCTTCAGCCTGGCCTTGTACTCACACGTTGTAGAACGAACTGACCTGGAGCTTGTGATCTCCTTGCCTCAGCCTCTCAGGAGCTGAGATTATAACATGCCTGGCCATCATAAAACTTTTGAGTGTGATAGATTCTATTGTAGTTCCTTCATATAAATCAAAATGTTAGTGATGGTTGGGAATATGACATTGTTCTTTCCATCTGACCAGAAGTTCTTCAGACCCCTGGGATGAGAGCGTTCTCCCTTGTATATCTATACGTGTAAAAGACAGCTCCTCTTGCTCCCTTTTTCCTCTTCTTCTTTTGCCCCATCTCCATTCTTCTTCCTCTGCTCACAGATTTCATCTCTAATTACTGTTGGGGAAAGGTAATGAGAGCATTCTACCTTGCACTTTTCCCTCCATAAGTAAAGGACTTCCCACCTGGTCATGAGATACGAGGTGCAGCTGCACTCTTCCATTACTAGGGTAGAGGAAAGACCACTCACTCTATCCACTCTGTGTCTATCTCAGTATTAGGTACTCAGAGCACCTTTATACTTAGCCAGGAAGATTTACAAGAAACCAAGTATGCATTGCGGGTGCCTGAGTGATTGTGCCCAAGCCATAAAGAGCTGGGTACTAGTAATAGGAAAAGAGTCAGTGAGTGAGTTTTGAGCCCTTACCTTGTCCCCATGGATTGCACAAGAGACCCTCATTTCCCAGGCCTTGATAGGGGTGTTATGCCCAGATATACCTGTTGAGAGGGTTGAGATGATATACCTGAGAGTGTTGCAATATGCCCAGATATGCCTATTGAGAGTATACTGTGGACAGCTCGTGTATTAAATGATTCTTCCACTTCTCTTTGAATTACCACAGTCCCTTCTTCTTAGTAACTTCCCTTCTCATGACCTCATCCCCTTTTTGACTCTCTTCCTAAAGCAACACCTTTGTAACCAATCACTACCAGTCCCTTCTGATGTTCTGCACATTTTACAGCTGAGGCATTGACTAGCATAGACTCACCTCCTCCACCCAGCACAAGGATGGAACTTTGTTTTGTAGTTCAGTATTTTTTCTCTGAAAATAGTGGAATAGCTATTAGTTGATTGAAGGATGAAAAAAGTATAGAAAAAGACTGGGGCTTTCCATTCTGGGTTTTATTTAGTACCTGTTTATATTATCTAAAATCAAATACAAAATTTGCTTGGAATTCATCCTTCCCCAAGAGAAATTCATATTTCCCATTATCATAATGTTGACTATTTCGTGTAAAACAATACTCTGAGCTTATTTTGTTAAAGCCTATTTAGCTTGCTATCCCTGAGTTTCTTATGAGTATATATTCCATTAACTTGTCAAAGAAAACCATTATTAAATAAATTATTTCTTACTGATCTGGGAAGCCAAATATTATTTTCATTCCTCATTGGGGGATAATTAAAATGTTTAATATAGGAAGAAAAGGCAGTAAAATGAATCAACATTAAATTGAGGCCACAATTTTATTTTTAAAAATAGAGAAAAACATTTTGATTAGAACTTTATCTAAAAATGAAAATAAAATTATAAAATGTAATAAAATATAATTAATATTTAAGGGCCAGGGATTTAGCTCAGTAGTTCCACCACCTGCCTCATAAGCACAAGGACCCGAATTCCATCCCCAGCACCAAAAAAACAAAAAATGAAAACAATATTTAACTAATTTAGTTTACAGTTGCAAATACTTGGAATATAAGTAGGGTTTTTTTCTTGGTTTAATTTACTGAAAAATAAATATTTTTGCACAAATACTACATTCAACACTAAACATTTTATTTTCTTAATATAATTTTTATTATCTTTGCATATAGTCAACCAATTTTTGCAGACTTCTCTTAAGCAATGTCAAGTCTTTGAATTTTAAGTTGTTCTCTTTTAAAACATTTGTCCATTTTTTGACAATTATGGGGATTTTTCTCCATGTTAACTGCTTCTTTCCAGGGTCCTTGAATGTAATCTAAGAATTTGTCCAACTCTATCATGCAGATTTTACCTTTTGCAAAACTTAAAGACTTATTTGGCACTAAGTCTGCAGTATATTCACCTCATGAATATCCAAAAATACAGATGGGGCAAACAGAAAGAGATGGAAAGTTCGGGACAGAGCTCCCTAGATTCTGCTGTTAAAGCAAAGTAAATTTTTAAAGAGTATTTGGGGAGGAACTAAATTTGTATGTGGTTGATTATTCATGATTTTTTTATTCTCTAAGTAGACTTATAATGCAAATCCTTGGAAAACAAACACACAGATGAAAAAGGACCCTGTCTATAAGTAAAACAAGTACAATTCAATTTACTTCTAAGAGAATTAAGAGAAAAAGAAAAATCACTCTACACTTCTGAATTCAATCTTGTTTTTCCAACCTTGATAGATTGATATATTATATGCAGTCAAAATTTCTATGCAATGATTTGTAGACTAGTCCAAGCAGTTGAATATTGTATTCTTGATGCTAGAGGGTTGGTTTTGAGCAAAGTTGTCATGTGAAAGGAGGAGATAGTTGTGTTTACTTTCCTCCAAGTCTCTATTAGGTAAATTTTCTTAAGCGTGTTAGTGTTCTATTTCTTTTTTTTCTTTCCTATGCTTCTAATCCTATTCTTCTGGTTATCTATAGTCACACAACAAGCCACACCACAGTTCAGCAGTTTAAAGCAATACTGTTCTGTTATCTCTCATAGTTCTGTGTACCATGTTCAACTGTGTGGTTCTAACTTACAGTCTCACGTCACTACAGGCATATGTTGGCTGGAGCTAGTTATCTGATGTCACCCAAAACAATTCACTCACATGGTTGCTAATTAATGTCACTGTCAACTAGAGGTTTGGTTAAAACTGTAAATAGAGTACCTGCTCTTGGCCTCCTTGGGTGGTGTGGGCTTCAAACAGGATAGCAGTTGGACTTCAAGGGGGCACTCAAGTGCTAGCACTCCAAGAGACTCAGGCAGAATCTATGAGACTCATTGTGACATTAGTAGAAGCCACAGAATGTCACTTTTGCTACATTTTATTGGCTGAGAAAGTCACCAAGTTCAGCTGAGGTTCAAGTGGTCAGGGTGGAAATTAGTCTACTCCTTTTTAAGCCGGATAATTGCATTAGAAAAGGAAATGTGGAATGGGAGATGCCTTTGTGGTCATCTTTGGAAAATATTATTTTCTATGCCCTCCAGGTTCCCTTCAGAAACTGGGGTTCTCCAGTGTTTGACCCTTGCTCCAGATCTGCTTCCTTGAAACATCCCCATTGTGAAAGCAACCTTTTATCATGACCCCACTCAAGACTAGGTTTTCATGTTTATGGCCTACAGCCATACGTTATCCTGGGAAACTAAAAAACAATGTAAATTAACTTTTTAATGATTGAACTGATGCCTAAAATTGGCAATTTATTTGTCATCAAACCATAGTTTCTCATGAAGAATGAGTTAACTCGAGATAATTAAATGAAGAGATAAATGTGGGACACCCTCAAAATGTACCACAAATAGCAATAGCTTCTTTTCGGTCATGTAGTAAATTCAGTGATATAAATGTAGTGACTCATTTAATCTTCATAGCAATCCTATGAGTTAAGTGTCATTTCTATGACTATTTTCCAGGTGAGGTAATGCTTGGAGCAAGTAAAGGGCTTGGAAGTTACTTGGTTTTATCACCAGTAAAGGACAGAGCCTGGATTTCCCCCTATTGTATAAGACCCAATATCTGCTCTAAACTAATAAAATTATCGCCTCTCAGGCTCATACATTCTGTCTCTATTCCTGAGAATATAAAACCTTTCTGAACTTCACTTCTAGTATTTTATAAACCACTTAATTTTAATCTTTTTATGAGATTATCAAATATGATACAAAATATAGTTAATTATCTTTAATTCATCTTGTCCTTTATCATAGAAACAGTGGGAAACCTAGCAGTTGGTTGAGAAAAATAGTGAAATAGTTGATTCTGTTTATTATTTGGTCAAAGTACACATGCATGCTTTTAAAAAGTGGTGTCTTTAACTTCGGATGGGTTGCCAAAACATCTTGCTTCAGTCGGAGCTGCAATATCTCTACTCTATTCAAAAACTACCTAGTGAGTACTGATACAAGGACTCAGAATTTGGTTCAAGTTGAAATGTAAAGTATTCTTTTCATGATTTTCCATATTAGGAAGTATAAAAGACAAAAGAAATGCACACTAGAAAATGTCTGCCCCAAATTTCTATGTTCACTTTTAAGAACTTCTCAGTTCTATTGCTATTCATCTATTTATTATTGTGTGGCAGCCTCTCTGAGAGCTTGCTTTCCTCTCATTCTTAATTAATATGGTCTGTAAAGCTGACCCACCTTTCAGTTCGAGGTGTGAAGCATGACCTAGCACTCTCCAGAAGAGCAAAGATTTTCATGGCTACAATAATCTATTTAGAGATAAGGATGTGACAAAGCCCCAACAATCAGAGTCTTCACAACTTTTTCATAAACTCTTAGGTAAAAGGGGCTCACTCTTTGTTCTGATAAACCCATTTATGAGAATGATGTAAACCCAGGATTATACTAGGTTATCTTCGGTGTTAACGCCCCCGTCTCTGTAAGCATGCCTTTACAATCTGACTTAGCTACTTTTTCCAACAGGACATCAAGTCTTTAAAAACTATCTAGGAAGAGTCTTCTTGTGAATAAAAGCAAAAAGAGATAAAGGAAAGTGATAGAGACTTAAAGTTTTCATTTAAGATCCTGGATCCAGCCGCACATGAAGTCCACTCCTGAACATTATTGATAAGTGCTTGAGTAGATAAAAATCAATTTTCTCTTAAGCAGTTTGAAATGGGGTTACTGTCACCTGTGTACAAATTGATCTTGAATTGCTTTCCAAATTGTGCACTTATCAATTGCAACTTAAAATTGCAGAATTCATTTAAGACAGGAAAATAATGAAATAATTAAGTAATGAAATATTTGAGTTAAGTTTCGTGAAGAAATTACTATATAATCACAAAAGTTAATATCTGCATGTAATACATGGGTAAGATTTAAATGTTTTTTCAGGTATACATGAATCTTTAATGGTTTTTCCTGATATCAGCAGCATGTGTCTCAAATACCAAATTCATATTATTTGCAACTATTAAAATAAAATTTAAATTATGAAAATCCATACTTCATCTATTTCATATATATTAAATATAGCCTGTTTTAGTTTTTTGCTTTCTCAATGTCATGAAACATTTTTAATCTTTCCATAAATATTGATTATTTTAAAATTTATTAAGTGTATATCATGTGTTAAACAGAATGTAAGAAATTTAAAACTTATTAATATTAAGACATATAATTCTTATTTTCAAAAAAGAGCTTATAACTTACTGAGGATGAGAAGAATTAAGTAAATAATAAAATAATATAATTTTATAAATTTTGGTAGGTGTTAGGAAGGACAAGAGAATGCATTGCCAGATAGAAAGGTTATATTTTGCGTGGCCAAAAAAATCCTCTCTGAAGAGTTGACACTTTAGCAACATAGATTGAATAGTCTGGTTAATGTTTTAGGAAAAGGAACAGCAAGTCATCATTTAAATTAAAACAGAATTTGTACAAAGATAGGTAAGTCCTGTTTATGAAATATACAGATTTTCATCACTTCGCTCTTTTTTTATGTTTTTAAAATATACATTGTACCATATGATATGATTATATATCACTCCATGACACTACAATTAAGCTTATCTTTAATAAAAATATATAGGAGGCTCTAAGACCTTCCAATCAGCGTATCCCCAAGGATATTCATGGCATCCTGATGAGGATATTGAAGCCTGATTAAGGTTAGCAGAGTGCATATTTTTATGAGGAATGAGCCAGTAACAACCAGACCCCTGCACAGCTTGTAGAGCCCAATGTAAGTGAGGAGTGCATGTAGGTGGGATGCAGTAGTGTCGGCAGTAACAGACACACAAAAAGGAATTGAGCAAATAAAATACAATAAGTATAATGAGAGACTACTTTCTCAATTAAATGTTACAAATAGAGAAAGAGAGGAAACTAGAAAGAATTTGGTGGTGTTCTATTTGAAATACAGATATTAGTATGAATGATTTATTTGTGCAGATGTAATATATGGGGGTTTGCACACATGTGGGCACACGTGCGTGTGTGTGTGTGCGTGTGTGCTCCTTAGCTTGCTCCACTGAGAAGCTTAGGATCACCTCAAAAATTAATTAACATACCTAGGACTCAGGTCTTGATTTCTAAATAGCATTGGTCCACGTAAGGGAAGAAGAGCTACTTGGAGAAATGATTCAATTCAGAGTTGGGGCAGGAAAATTACAAGATAAGCCTAGAATATTTTATCAAAAAGAAAGAATTTGGAAGGGGAGGGGGAAAAGAAGGAAGAGAAAAGAAAACAACAAGAAAAGCAAAAATGGAAACAAAGCTGTTGTAAATGAGGATGGGGAGTAGAAGGGAGGGAGAGGAATGGGAGAAAAAGAAGAATCAAGTTATACCATGTACAGGTATAAATTCCCTATGATGAATGTGATTGCTATGTATATTTACATTGTACCAATAAAAGTAATTTTTTAAAAATTTTAAAAAGAAAGAATTCTAAGAAAATAATGGAAAAATATCAAAAGGACACCATAGAAAGTATGTTGAAAGGCAACCTACTAATCAAATTTGGAAGAATTTCAACATCAAAGTAAGTAATGAGAGTATAGGATTGCAGCTTATTCTGTAAAATAAGAAATAATTTATGCCAATATAAATGAATAAATTAAAATTTTGGCAAGAAATAGAATATTTACATTGCTTCAAAATACCTCCTCCACAAAATATTTATTAATCATAGAGAAAAAATAAAGTAACTTTATAGTGAGAAGCCTTGTGGGTACCACCTGTCAGACAATCAAATCTAACATCAGCAATGGTGAAATAAATTACATGATTGGACAAAAGCCAAATGTAATGCCTTGGTGATACTTGTGGCCAAGTTGCACAACTTCAATCTACCCATGATGGAATATGAGACAAACACATAAAAAGGGACATTCTACCAGAAAAACAGTCCTGTAATCTTAAAAATGTAACGACTGTCAAAGTCAAAGAAAGACCAAAGAACAGTTGCAGACAGTTCTTAAACAGTAAAGAACATGATGAGAATGGAACTAAGTTAGTTGTAATGTATCAGTATCAATTTTCTGGGTGCTTGGATTGTGATTATGGTGGAGAAGTTCTGTGCTCTATACTAAAATGTTCAGTGATGCTGAGGCATTTTGTTGGTCCCTCACTCTCAAATGTCTCAGAAAAACATTATTTGAAGTATTATTTCAATTTTTGTAAGTTTGAAATTGTTTCTAAATAAAAATAATTTGTAAATAATTGACTATTACAGAATCATTCGATATCACACAACAATAACAAAATGGGAGTATGATAGTTATTAGTAATTTGAGGTGTGGAATGTCAAGAAACCATCTCAATAAAAACCGCAGAGGTATAACAAAAAGAAAACAAGAGACCTAAAGAACAGGAGTTCAGGGTCAAGGATTTAGCTCAGTGGTTCCGCCACCTGCCTTGCAAGCGCAAGGTCTGGAGTTCGATCCCTGGTACCAGAAAACAAACAAACAAAACAAAACAGGAGTTCATTCTGCTAGTATCTTTACTTGTAAATTGTCAATACTAGTTTTAAGTCATGCCCAAACAGGTCCATAATTCTTAATGTAGAAAAGCTGAAAATAAATATCAGGTCTACCATACAGATTTTGAAACTATATATATTTTTTCATATAAATTTCTGGACCAGAGTGTAATACCAAAGTCCCAAGTGGGCAGTCAGATATTTTCCCATTCAGAATTCTGTCTTAAGAACTCTCAGTTCTCTCTTGATATGTTATTTATGGTAATATACTGAAAATATCAAGCTAAACTGAATGTGTCACAAATATCTCCATAACAAAATCTCCAAACTATGCTTACAAAATTTAATTATAAGTGAAGATTAAATATTATCAATTCTTTGAATTTTAGTGCTATAGTAGTTCATTGTTGTGTACTTAAGGATAAAAGGAAAGTAATTAATAATAAATGACTCCACCTTTGAGAGTCATAAAATTATTTGCACTTTTAAAATCTTCTTTGTTATACAGGGATTATAATCTTATTATTTCTTTGGAAAGTGATGAAATTTACATAAAATAAATGTACTGTTTCCTGACTCACTTAAATTTTCTCAAAAAAGAGAGGTATCAGTTTTAATTGTTGAACAGACTAATTGAGGGATTAATTCTTGTTGGTTCAGTCCTTTGAAAATACAGTGTTACCAGAATACAATATTATTAACATTTATTCAGTATTTTCAAAGTAAATGCTATCATAAATATAAATTCCCTGAAATAAATATCTCATTATAAATGGGATCAGATTAATTCTATTAACAATATTGAAATAAAATGTAAGATTCCACTAAGTACTTTCAAAAGATAACAGCAGAATTTTGAAACATAATTGTGACAAATATACATAAAAATAATTTATTCCTTAGTAAATTGTTTTAGCTATAGTTATATTATAAAGCTTACATAATATCAGATTTTGAGTCTCCTCATTTTACACTTACATAACATTGTGTCATATCAGTAATTCTTTCATAAATACATATTGATATGAATATAAGCTTTCAAGGCTTATGTTAACTAATAGAACTTTTTAAAATTTAATTTCATATTACTCTAATTGCATAGAATTGATCTAGCAATATTGGAGGGAATATTTATATAAGCTGGAACTTTGAGAAATAAACTCTAAGTATTGCTTCTGGATAGCATTTTTCTTGGTGTACCATGACAATGAGTAAAATTGCAAACTGAGTCATAGATCATGTTGTACCTTTAGAAGATGTCAGCAAATTTACCAAAAAAATAAAATACCAATACTATTTAAAGAAGCCATGTGGTAAGAATTTTTTACTTTAAAAGTTGATAAGCCTATACAAATTAAAAGACAATATTTACTCTAAACCACACTGAATTTTTGACTCCACATAGAATTTCATACGACATTTGTATATATTTGCTGTTTCCCAAACCAATCATATAAATATTTATTGAGTATCATTCATAACCTCATCTCATAGCTGAATGTTGTACAGGACATAGGACTCACCTCACAGGGCATAAACTGTTGAATCTGCATGCTACAAACTTTCTTTTGGCTATAACTGATTGACTAATACATGATGAACTTGGACAGTTAAATTGGGATCAGACTACAAAGAATCCTGGATTTCAAGCAGAGGATTAGAGTCTTGATGCAGTTGGCCACAGGGAGAACTTATAGGATCTTAATAAAAAAAAACAACACTAGAAGAATAGGATTTTAAGAAGATTTATACCCAAATGGTGTATTGATTAGATTAACACAGAAATTCCAGGGACAAGAAAACAAGAGAAACTGCAGAATTGAACTTGTACAGCTAAATTGTATAAAGGTCCTAGATCTATTATATTTTGGTGCTACTTTTTACTTCATTTGACAACAAATACAAGACATTCTATTCAGGATATTTGTTTTCTGAGCTACTTCTAACTTTTAAAAAGTCACTGTCTTAAATATGACAATATATTTTATCAGGAACATTATTTCTCCCATACATGAAACAATAATGTTTTCTTAAATTCTTATTCCAAATAGTCAATAAATAATTTTTGAACAAGCAGCATTGGTAATTATTTTTAATTGAAACAGATTCAAACTGGACACATAATAACTATTCTGTATATAATGATATTTAATTTATAATGCTTCAGTTACATTATTTTATTTAATTATATCAACAACTTCTTTGTATTATATCAACCCCACTTTGTGGGGAAAAAAACCCCTGGTAAATGGTGAATTAAGGAAGGGAAACTAATGCATCTGACAAAGTCCGTTTGCCTTCTGAAGACATCTTTAAGTAAGGCAAAGCATACACATTGACATAGTCACATTAGAATCTAAGAGAGTAGGTACCCAAGGTCTCAATGCCCATCATAGGAATAAATTTTCATGGGGACATTGAACATGAAAATATGGAGACATAATCTGACCACTGAAATCATAGCTCATTCAGACAACATTCTAAGAGAAGTGAATGGTCCAAATGAAAATATGGAAGTAAGAATCATCTTGTCATGTGTCTGGAAAAGTCATATAAATGGCAACATAAGAGAAAAGATTGTGTGTTTAATCACAGAGAAAATTGACATGGGACAGTAAGATGTCATGAGAAAGAAAACTGGGACATCCAGAATGTCGCTAAAATGTGTGATCAGCAAGCCAAGTGCTGGACATAGTGGTACACATCTGTAATCCTAGCACTCTGGGAGGCTGAGGCAGGAAAACTGAGAGGGGCAAGTTTGAGTACAGCCTAGACAACTTAGAAACTACCTAGATCCTGTCTCAAAACAAAAATAAAAAAGGTCTGGGGATGTAGCTCAATGCAAAGTTCCTAGTTCACTCTCCGATACTGGGTTGGGCGGGGGTGGAGAAAAGGAAAGGAAAAGTAGAAAAGAAAAAAGAAAAGCAAAGAAACAAGTATATGGCAGTCATCCCCCAGGAAGAGGAATATGAAAGGAGGGGCACAGAGTAAAAGGGATGATAGGAAAAAGGAATGTAATTTTAGTTTGAATATGTTGTATCCACAAGCGGTTATTTTTCTTATGAAGTTTTCTGGTAGCTAAGTGGGGATGATAAAACTTAGTGGCATTATAAGCAGTGAAGCCTACTACCGAAGGCTCGGCCATGCTGGTTTCTGTCAGGAAAACCTGGAAAAATATGGTCACATCTTCAGAATCAAGACATTTAGAGGAGGAAAAAAATAAAAAGGATTATAGAGGACACTGATAGTCAAGTAAAATTTTCATCAAGAAAAAATTTTAAGCTGGTTAAAATAAGGATAAAGTACAGAAATATGATTTCCAGATATTATTCCCTACTCATTTTGCACAGAAGAAACAGAAGGGTGAGGTATTAAATTTTTGCTTGTAATCATCTTTACCAATAGATAATGACAATCCATATCACAAGTTCTCTGTAGGAATGGGGATGGCCTATATTGTGCCAGAGAGCAAAGAAACAGGGCTTTTCTATGTGCCACTGAGTTTTATCCTCAAAAACTCATGAACTAGTGAGTGCTATTATTTTCAAGTTGGAGAGGCACCAATGGAGTTCATACTAATTGATCACTAGATTGGCAAGCCAGTATTCAATCTCAAATTTTCCTATCTAAAACATGTACTTACCTCTAATATTCCACTAAATTCACTAAAATTAATGGGTTTGGGGAAAGTAGTGATGCTAGATTACAAAATAGTAACTGAATTTCTTCAAAATTATAGGTCATACTTCACTCGATGCAGTTGAGTTCCTCATTAATTGTAATTACCATTGCTCAATATAAATAATTAAAGATATTTAACATGTATTAAAATAATTTTTTTAAAGTTAACCTTTTAACACTGCTCTGTTCTCTTCTAGACTTTTTAAAAGTACAATCACACACCATAGAGTGACATTTCAACCAGCATTGAACGGCATACACAACAGCGGTCCCATAAGATCATAATGGAGCTGACATTTTCCAGTTGCCTAGTGACATCGTAGCCATGGTAGCATTGCAGCACAAGGCTGTATTTGAATGTGTGTGGGGATGCTGGTGTACACAAACCTACTGTGCTGCCAGTCATGAAATAGTACAACAAATATAACTGCAGTGTATTTGATGACGTAGCCAGAGCAAAAATTGTCCAGTGACCCATTCCTCAGAACGTAGCCCCTTTGTTAAAAAATTGGAATTGTATCTATGCAAGGCTCTATACCTTATCTAAAATTCTCTTCATAAACAACAGGAATTAAGATGCAAGTTGCAAACAAATAAATAATTAATAACAAAGTTTATATTCTTCTGAGTTTGGTTAGCTTCTGATGCTACTGAAAGTAAGCATTTTGTGATAAACTAATTCCTTTTCTACCTTTAAGGTAGTGAGGATTTCAGTTGTCATTTTTAAAAGCCAACTCATTTGTTATCAGAAAAGTCATAGAGGCCAAGGGCAACAACTCTTATTTTATTCTCAGAGAGTGACATCTTTGGATACAGTGTAAATCTCAGAGATGATCAGAAGCTAGATTGTGTATAGGTAAACTAACCTCTTACTGAAGTAACCACAATACTTTGCATTGTAATTTAAGCTGATTTAAAGAACTCATAAACATTCCAAAAGTGATTATAGAATCAGAGACTAGGACCTTTTATTTTTAAAGGAATAGTTCCTAATAAAATTAATAGTTTTCGTTATCTCTCTAGTAAACACTGGAGCCTGGGAAATGAAAAAGAAACTCTAGGACAACAAAAAAATGTTGATGCAAACTTCCCTATGTAAAGCACATTAAAAATTCTTTTCCCTTCAAAGATTTTGGTAGAAAAATTGAGTATTATATTTTCTCTTGCAACAAAAAAAATAAGGAAAGAATGCATTTATATTAGAAAGGCACAGAATAATAATAATAATACATATATTGATTTTCAATGTCTATCTTATAATTGGATCTATATTAATTATTAAGACCTATTAGTAACAATGTTCTTATATCCTCTAACTTGGCTGTACAGATATAAAGAGTTTTTGTGGCTTTCTTTTTGTGTACTTTACATGCAATTCCACGTTTTCCTAATACAGATATTAAGAAATAGTATTATTAACCCTAATCGCCAAACAAAAGCTGAGATTTAGAGGATTGTCATCTGTTCAAGTTTACTCAGCTTGTCAGGGCCGTGGGTGAAAATTTAAACCTGAGTATATAAACATTAATTATTTGGCAAAATTTCTAAGTTTAATATAGTCTTTCTATTTTTCAGTCAACTTTATTGAAGTATCATGAATTATACTTGTTTTAGATTTCCATTTAAAGAATTTTGACAATGGACCTTCTCATCTAATCACCATTACGAGGCAACCACGGAATATGACCACCACTCTTCAGAGGTCTCTACTGCCTGTTTAGTGTGAACAGCTCATCCCTTCTTCCTCTCTGGCAACTACACTACTGCCTGTGTTCTTAAATTTTATTTCATGCATGTTTTGTTTAATAAAAGACATTTGTACAGAAAATATTAAATGCAAATTTAAATGCATTTTGCCATTTCTATTAATATTTGTTAATATTAAGGAGTCTAACTGTGAAGTTGATGCAAGGCAATTAGTTTAGGGTTTAAATCCTCAAGGGCAATAAAGAAGGAAAAGAGCATTCAAGTTTGTTTTACAAAATTGGCTTAATTAGAAATAAATAAAAAATAGTAAATAACTCTAATTAAAATAGACAAGAATATAGTATCATATTATGTGCCCCAAAGTGGTAGTATCCAGTTTTGAAAAGCAATCACTATGTCCACATCCCCTGAGACTTCAGAGTTGTGGAGTCACCAGTCTTCTTTCTGCCAGGCATGGAACTTTCAACTCCTTTAGTCTGACTCTCCCTAAGCTTCGCTGCTGCCTTTGTCCGGGTAATCCAAGACTCTCCAGGAGCTTTCCTTCCTGGGCCTTCTTTCTTGTTCTCCCTGTGGCCCAGGCAAAAAGTGAGAGAACCAAGCTACTGCAAGGCTTGACTAACCAGCATGAAGCCTTTGGGCATTTTAGATAAAACTATCTTTTTAAAAAAGATACATGCAACAAAATTTTAAAATATATAACTAGTAATACAGATCAGTGTTTGCCAGAAAAGAAGACAGGGCATAGTATCAACATTCTAAGTAAAAGAAAGAATGAGTCTTTATAAACTGGTAAACCACTTTGAATGGTAAAGAGAGAAACTGCCTGCAAGATTCAGATATGCAAAACAGAGGTAGTTTTATTTTCTCTCAGCTGCTTTGCCTTTAAAAATCTCCATGTCTTTGATTAATAGAAGGAAAAAATATTTTTTTAAACTGTGAACTAGTCTCTCATCTCTTCCCCATTAAACTGTCTATTCTTGTTGATTCCATCTTTCTTTGGTAGATCTTTCAGACACCTTCTCTTCCATTTTGGGGGGAAGATGACATCACTTCACAGGAGACATTCTTTCATCTTCCCCTCAGGTTCACCTTCTTTTCCCAATCTAATGGGGCACATCAATACTACCTCTTCTTTTTTGCATTATATATTTCTGCTTTTGAGTGGGACTAACTCCTAAAACAAAATGCATTCAACACTAGAGGAGGAGTGCTATGATATAGTCAGACCACTGGCTCAAGGTATCTCCATAGAAACTACAGAAATTTAGAAAACCCTCTCATTACAACAGTAGATATTAAGGCTATTGTCTTGCTAAGATGACAAAGATACAATTTTATAATTCAAAATTTGTATTTATATTCTCTCTTCCTCCTCCTCCTTCTCCTTTTTTTTCTTTCTCTCCCTGTCATTTTTTCCTTGAAGTACAGTGATACAGTGTGAAAGTTGGTACCTCAGAAAAGTAAAAAGAGAAAACTGTATTAATAGATATATTTGAATATATTACCATTCTTTCAACTATAAATGCCATGGAGAAAAGAAAAAGAAAAAAAAGAAAGAAAGCATAATCTATTACATTTTAAAACCCTACAAAAAATACATCCTTGTTTAATATCATACCATAATGTTCTTTCTCATACAGCCAAAACTTCTTAAAATTATCTCTTTCATTTGCAGTATTTTCCTGTAAAGCACATGTTCTAAACAGAATATATTGCTTGCCTAAAAATGTCTGCTCTTTAGTTTCCATGTCTTTACTTAATCTATGTCCACTAAACCTCTTTGACTGATCATGTCTTTCAAAACCTTCTTCATTCAGTTAGGCCCAATTTGAATCTTATCTCTGCCTGAAGCCAGCCATGTTGTTAACTCTCTTTTCTTTTTTTTTCTTTTTTTTTGGTAACAGGGATTGAACTCGGGTCCTTGCGCTTGCACAGCAGGTGGCAAAACCACTGAGCTAAATCCCTGGCCCCCATGTTGTTAACTCTCTATCATGTGCTACTTGATATTTCTATTATACATTGGATATCCATTATAACAATTTCCCTTTTTCTGGTATATATGAAAGACACATTTTTACCTATCTATCACACAGAACAAAGCAAACAGCTACAGGGCAGGAGCTGTGAACTCCAAAAAAACCCCTAAAACTGAAAAACTAAATTTTTCTTACAAAACTCAAAATAACTGCACCTTGCCTTTTGCAATTAAAACATACCTTATATATAAAGTCCACACAAAGACAATATAATATAAAGGACTTTACCAAAGACATAAATTCCTTTTTTGTAAAAAGAAAATCTACATTTTTTGAGTAGTGAACAGATACTAAACTCTCTGTTAAGAAATTTTGCTTTAAAATTGCTACACTTTTTAGAAATAACAATGATTTTCCTACACTATTTGAAAAATTGCATAAAATTAAATGTCCATATATTGATATCTAAATTTTGAATGAATATAAATTATTGTAATTTCAGAAGAGCTACTACAGTGATTACAGATACAGATAGTAATTCAAATAAAAATAAAAGATTAATGTAGACTAATTTATATCTAAAAATACAGTTTAAAGTATCTTAACACATTTGAAGTGTAGGCAAGGCAAGAAATATATTTTTTTTTTACAAAAACACAATTAGGGATAGTTTAAATAAGCAAAACTGCCATGACATATTATTTAGGTAGAAAATAATAGGAAAAAAGTTTTACAAGCCTCGCAGCCTTTATTATTTTTAAGGCACAAGATTTAGAATTATGTCTATATTATGCACATATATGTGCATTAAAATGGTGTTTTTCAAGCGTCTAGAAATAGCACTGCTCATTATAATTCTTGGCCTATTTCTGAATTTATTAACTAAATTATTTAACTAAGTTTATTAGTATGTTTTAATGTTTTACGCACTTCTACCACATGACACCTTAGCTTTAATTACTTAGGGTTTTAAATATCATAGTTTCCTCCTTTTTTGCTCCAAAGGTCCTTCTAATTCCTGGTTGTACTCCAATCTTTCTGTCTTCAACTTCTCCTTATCTATCTATCCTTTATAACTTGCTCTTTTTCTTTATTAAATTATTTTATTGGTACATTGTAGGTATACAACACAATTACATTTCTCATTGGGAATTGTACCTTTACATAATGCATCTTGGTTCTT